>OW386286.2:47245431-47845431 GCA_936432065.2 Rutpela maculata | reverse complement strand
TAACTAATCTGACGTAATGCGGTACAACCATATCACTTTATCAGACTTGGGATTGACCCTATTGATAGCAAAGCTGGATAGGATAGAAGTGAATTTTTGGTTTTAATCAAATCACACTACAAAAATAGCGAAATAAATCGAAAAAACATTAAACCTATGGTAATGAACTCTAAAACAACAAGCAGATATAAGAGATATTTAGTTAAAGCCGACAATAACACGGCGGTGTCCTGATTGTTCGACCGAAAGCAAAAAACAACGGCACTTTGATCTGTGCTTGCCGGCACATGCCGGCTTCAGTTTTTATGCCAATTAAGGAAATGTAAACAACTCCAATACGCTCTTTCACCAGTAAGGACATCGACCTATTCCTGACCTACTCAAAATCAGTAGTGTATCTTCGCAAATTTACTAATAATTTAATATACTAAATTACCTCAGAAGCCTTTAAAATTTTGCAGGGGCTTTCCCACATTGAAGACTAGTACACCATTTTATTTTCTGCATATCATGGTAGATCACGCTGTATAGTTCGGTAAATACATTTTATTTCCACTGTAAATTGGACATTTAAACATATTTACATTATACCAATGATATACTTCGTATTAATATTTATTGTATTCACTTATAAAAAGACAAAAGATAAAAAAGTTTCATTGTTCCTTCATCTGTAGCTCTTAAACGAAGAATTTTCTGGGAAAATGTCAAGAATAACAAAATGTTTAAAATCAGTTTTCTCGACTTTTCTATCTCTTGATATATTTTCGATCAATGCTTCATTTGCGAGTTATATTGCAAATAAAGCGAAAAATGGCAAAAAATTGACGATTTTTTAATTTTAAAGTGTGTTGGACATCCCAAACTATACTTAAAAAAAATTGCGGGTAAACGACATTTCGTAAAATAATCCTTCTTGCACCTATGCCGACAGGCCTATAAGGAAAATCCACGTATCTACTTGCTGCTAGGAGAGACTCACGTACATACACAGTATATACGCGGTTTATTCCTAGCAGACCTGTAAATACTTGGTTTTTGCAGTATTTAATGTTATTAACTAGATTACAATCGCAGACCAAAATTTAGGTTGAAAGTTAGCAATTTTCGACCCTCAAAGACTGGAAATCGGTAGGCGCCGGCCGATAAAACAAACTATACCAAAACCCATGTGGGGCGGGGGGGGGGGGGGGTTCGAACCCGGGACCCTTGGATTCCGAGTCAAAAGCGTAAGAAGTACTTGACTTACAGCGTCCGTGTTTGGTGGATTATATTTGACCATAGATGAGTTTTATTTTTGCCAATCAATTACTCCTTATCGAAAAGATATTCAATTTTGATTTTTCCAGTCGTTTTTGATGTTTCCTATTTTTTTCCAACCTATACATATCGGACAGGTCTGTATTTTTTAAGAATTTCATTTCAAATAAGCCAGTATTTTAAATCCCCATTTAATTACTAATGCAAGATATATTAAGCAGATAAGTAGAAAATCAGTGAAAGCGTTTCAAAAAGTGCACATAACTTTTAACTCACCAGGAATTTTTGGGAGCAAATATTTTTTTTTCGTAATCAGCAGGTACATAAGAATCAATAATAAAATATCTAGTGAAATCGGAAAACAAAAATTCCTACACGTAGTGTTGAAAAACTAGGTGTGACTGCCCCCAAGCGTCTGGCGCTTACATTTGAGCAGTAGGAAGCAATCTTGGAAAGTAGCAATTTCACAAAATATTAGCCCGAAAAAGGGACCGGTTTGGGGTGAGTAAGGGAGGGTTGATTTTAGCAAAACTATTTTTTTTCTAAGAAACGGCGCATTCAATCGTTTTGTAAAAAATATATGTTAAAGACCTACTGAGAAAGTACTAAATAAAAAATCATGCTCAAATTCCGAAAACAGATACAGTAAAAAAAACATATATATTATTTTCAAATTTTTTTTAGGGTAACTTATCCCTGGGGTACCAGCCTGAATTTTTTTCTGTAGCATGTCTATGGACTCACTTATGTTATATTTTTTTCCCAGTCTTGTCCGAAGATTACGCCATACTTAAAAAAAATGCCGAAGTGTGCAGTGCCGTATGCATATTTTGTGGACAATTAACTCCTTGCAAGTAAAAAAGGCCAAACTGCAAAGTAAATATGGATATCTGAGTAGTGTCTACATATTAGTGACTAGTGATTATGGAGATGGTGAACGTTGTAAGAGAAACCAACATAAAGCTGCAACGCTGACAGTTAATTAGATGCTCAATAGAGTTGACTCTTGCGCCGCAAAAATCAGTTTATGGCCGTAATGTTAAATATCATTAAGGGTAAAACCTAAAGTCAGCGGTACTATGGAGTACCTTGTCAAAGACTGTCATTATTCACATATTACCGTCGGCGGGGATAAGAGCTTGGTTGTTAACAATTTGCAGCACTAAATCGTAGCATTACTAACCTGAGAAGGATATAGATGTTAATCTTCCTCACTCATCTGCAATCACTGTACTCATGCTATCCTTCTGGAACAATAGGGAGAGAACTTCTGCCGGTTTAGGTATGCTTGCTAGATATCATCCGTACGAAAGGTAATACACGACAGCAGCTACATGGGAACAACATCCAACAGTTTGATATCCGTTGGCACATTCACAGAAATATCTTCTAACGCCGACACTGTGGGGAATATAGTCGAGGAAACATCGGTAAACCTTCGTTTTGATGTGACGTGAACAAACTTGTATTTTGAGTACATTGGACTGGTCCTTAACGTACTGAAGATTAAGTGTTCCGTCTTCATTTATGACTTCGAGGTACGAAATCGTTTGTTTATGTTGATACGATCCGGTAAAAAACAGTTTTAAATCCGTTATTTCTGGGAAGTCCAGTACATCTTTGCTGGAAATATCTACAAAAGGCAGTTTTGCAATTTCTTTGAATGTGCCAGTGGGAATCGAACTGTTGGATATTGTTCCCATTTAGCTGCTGTCGTGCATTATCTTTCGCAAGGACGATATCTATCAAGCATACCTAAACCGGCGGAAGTTCTTTCTCTATTGTTTCAGAAGGATAGCATGAGTGCAGTGATTGCAGATGACAGTGAGGAAGATTAACATCCATATCCATCACAGGTTAGTAATGCTACGATTTAGTGCTGCAAATTATTAACAACACATGACTGTTAAGACCAAGCTCTTATCCCCGCCGACGGTAATATCGATAGTACCGCTGACTTTAGTTTTTACCCTTAATAATATTTAACATTCCGGCCATAAACTGATTTTTGCGGCGCAAGAGAGTTAAACTCTATTGATCACCTAATTAACTGTCAGCGTTGCAGCGTTATATTGGTTTCTCTTACAACGTTCACCATTTCCATAATCACTAATCACTAGTATGTATCCACTACTCAGGTATCCATATTTACTTTGCATTTTGGCCTTCTTTACGTGCAAGGGGTTAATTGTTGACAAAATATGCATACGACACTGCACACTTCGGCATTTTTTTTAAGTATGGCGTAATCTTCGGACAAGACTGGGAAAAAAACATAACATAAGTGAGTCCCCAGACATGCTACAGAAAAAAATTCAGGCTGGTACCCCAGGGATAAGTTACCCTAAAAAAAAATTGAAAATAATATATATGTTTTTTTTACTGTATCTGTTTTCGGAATTTGAGCATGATTTTTTATTTAGTACTTTCTCAGTAGGTCTTTAACATATATTTTTTACAAAACGATTGAATGCGCCGTTTCTTAGAAAAAAAATAGTTTTGCTAAAATCAACCCTCCCTTACTCACCCCAAACCGGTCCCTTTTTCGGGCTAATATTTTGTGAAATTGCTACTTTCCAAGATTGCTTCCTACTGCACAAATATAAGCGCCAGACGCTTGGGGGCAGTCACACCATGCTTACCCGGCTATGCCCTTTTCAAGTGCTGCATGAAATAGGAGGATATTCACTGTTTCCCACGAAATTTTAGACCAATAAGTATTTCGATTTTCTATACCCCTTAATACAAGAATTCTAGAACTAATTTTCTGTTGTGAAAATGTCAGGTTGCTCGAGCTGAAATTGAACCTGCGCCCCCTGCGCAAGAAAAGCAACGACGTGTTAATGGAGAAGCTGTTGAATAATACCTACATTAAAATAATATTTAAATTTTGTGATGGATATTTTTCCCTCTCACTTTCCATCTAAACAAAGTATTTGTTGCCATAACCGCGACGCACCACAGTAATAATACAAAGTGTGCATCTCATCACACCTCTGGCATCTTCATAATCAAAATAGTGCATAATTTTGCATTGGTAAAGGGTAAAGTAGTGTTCAGTGTCATCCACGCGCCGTCCACGTGGATACTCAAGACAGCCATTTGCATATCTTCGATGAAACATTACACAACAAAGCCAAATGAAATCTCAAATCGACAGGTGAGACTATTAAGTAGGTACACGCATTTTGCGTGAGGTCATATGCAAAACACCTAACTTATAATATCAATGACCACGCGCTCTCTCACCTATGTTTGTTAACGATTATTATTATAATGTTGATACACACCACCCTTACCCAGGACGTTTTTTATGCTCGCGTATGCAAAACCTATGCTAATTTTACCCTACGAGAGTATGCAAATTGATATTAACTAGAACTTATATTTAAATATCCATTCGGCCAGAGGATTACTCCCGGTGCCCCAAGTGCGATCGTCGGCGGCTGATTGTTTGGGTCGGTCTAAGTGTGCTAAGGATGTTTTTGTATTAGTGACTGTGCTGGGCACACGTATATTGAAAAACAGTGAGTGATCCGGTGCTTAATAAGAGCATATTTGCAATGCAAAGGTGAATTAAATGCGACTGCTTATTGTTCTGATAGCTTAATGTAGGGCTTTGAGTGTTCGCGTTTTTGACGGTTATATTTTGAGAGCTTCTGGGAACAATTGAACGATTTACTCTTTTCTCTTAAGGACATCTATTATACAGGGTGTCCTAGAAGTGAGGTGATAGTGGACGTCAATAACCATATGTGGTCATCCAATTGTTGATAGTTTAAAAGTTATTTGAATTTTTGTTTTCTTCCTTGAAATCGCCACTGAAAATTTAATACAAAAATATATGAGTTGTTTGGTTGTTTTTTGTATCCAGTGCATTTTAATTGGGGGCAATTTTCCAATGAAAGCATTTTCATTAATTTTGTTATCCTCTGTCAAATAAGAAAATGGTTTTGTGAATTTTTGTTCAGCAAAAATTTCAATTCATTTTTAAGTCACGCTGACAGAAAATAAATGTACTAAAGAAAGTTGAAACTATCAGAAAAAGTTGTTCACATATCATCATCTCTAGTGCTACAGCTCTATGTGGGCTCCGACTTTCTTTAGTTTCTTTCGCCCTTCTTCTTTTAGTGGGGCGACGAAGGGTCGCCGCACTCGGGTCTTGTGGCCCATTGTGCTACCGCTACGTGTTTACTGAATGCCCCCATTCAGGCCGGATTCCTTCCTATGGGGGCATTCCTTATTTCCTCCAGCAACGGAAAACCAATGCCGAAGTGTTTGTGCCTCAAGTTCATGAGACTAGGGCAGGAAGTAAGGACGTGGATGGAAGTTTCCTCCTCGTCCCCGCAGAACCTGCAGTCGGGGTTGTCAACCACCCCTATAGTATGCAGGTGTTTTCTGAAAGGGCCGTGTCCAGTCAAAAGACCTACCACGATTTTGACCTGTTTCCTGCTTAGTCGCAGGATTTGTTCTGCTTGCTTCGACAAGGGCCCTGTGAATAGGAGCTTCACTTGCCGGAGTCCTGGGTAGGAGGCCCAGAAGTCAAAGAACTGGGACCGTATCCAGTTATCTATTAACTTCTTGGCATTTGATCTAGGGTAGCCGAGTGCCGGCTCCGGACCCAGTAGGGGCCTTTGAGAGCCCTTTCTGGCCAGACTGTCTGCCCGCTCGTTGCCCTCGATGTTGCTGTGTCCAGGCACCGAGAGAAGCTTGACCCAGTTCGATGAGCCAAGTTCGCAGAGAGCCTGTTTACAGTTGTGAACCAGGATTGACTTGAATATACGTATATTTGTTTTCTTTAATACATCTTGTATTTTATTCGATTTTTGTGTATTTCAAAGTATTTTGTTATTATTTTTTTGTTATCGAATCGAATGTTGTTTCTTTTGTTTTTTCTCGACTCCATAGGAACTTCTCGATTTCCAGTGAGTGAGTCGCTATAGTCGCTATATACTTGTTGAAATATTTCCTTCGGATATTCTTCTGTACGCAGACCAACATAGCAAAGATCTCGGTCTGGAATATCGTGGCGAATTTGCCCAGAGCATAAGAAAGTTCAGCCCTGGGCCTTTCACCGTATATCCCCGCTCCAGCACTTTCCTCAAACCTCGATCCGTCTGTGCACCAGACGATATCGGCAGGTCTGAGTATGTCCTCGAGTGGGTTCCAGTCTTCCCTTTTGGGGATGACAACCTCCAAGGGTTCTGAGAAGGAGAAGAAAGGCACTATATCATCACTCTTGGCCTCCAGAAGTGAGTGAGTCCCTATCGCGTCGGAAAGGGCCCTTGTGTACCCTAATTGTTCTCCTCCGGTTTTCCACTGACCACCGCACCTCAGCCTGTAGGCCGCTTTCCGAGCCTCGGCCTCAATCACCAAATGAAAGGGCACGAGGTCCAGAAGAACCTCCAAAGCTGCTGTGGGGGTCGTGCGTATTGCTGACTCCATCATCTATCATCATCATCTGTTTGTGTTTCTCATCGAGCTGAGTTGTAGCGCCGGCTCCATATACCGTTGTCACATTCAGATCCTCCACAGGATTTTCCTTTCAAAAGTATGGAGTAGGGTTTCGTCAGTTTTACTCAAGGGCCATGTCTGGAATCCATACGTCAGGGCCGGGAGTATTAACGTTTTACACAGCATCAGCTTTGCCCTAAATAATAATTGCCGGCTTTTGAGGTGTTTTCCAAGTCCAAAATAGCACTTGTTGGCAAGTACTATTCTTTACCAAAGACCACAGATAAGTAAATGCTTGTCAAAGTTGTAATCAGATAGTCATATTTTGTCCGATATTTCTAACTCTAGCTCTATTATCTGGTATTGACGCCATAACTTTAGTTTTTCCCTCATTCACCGTCAGATCCATATTTTTTGCTGTACCAACGAGTGTGGCAAACGTCTCTTTAGAATGTCGTATTGTGCGTGAAACAACACCCACGTCATCTGCGTATGCCATTATCTGTATGCTCTTATTAAATATTGTAGCCCTGTTGTTGAGCCCTGTGTCTCTGACTACTTTTTTCAATGCTATGTTAAAAATGTGACACGCCAGCGCATCCCCCTGCCTTTATTTGCGTTAAAAGAGTCTTGTATTTTCACTTGACGGGTTACTTGACTCGTTGTTTTGACGAGTCTTATTAGTTTAGCAGATATTCTGAGTTCTCTCATAGCTTCATACAGTTTGGGTCTAAAGATGCTGTCATAGGCTGCTTTAAAGTCTATAAACATGTGGAACGTGTCGATGTTGTATTCCGTGGTCTTTTCTAGGATTTGTCGCAGGACAAATATCTAGTCAACGGTAGATCTGCCTGGCCGGAAATCGCTCTGGTATTCTCCTAGTGCATCTTTGGTATAATGACTCAATCTTCTATATATAACATGAAAGAACTACTCTGTAGTTTGAGCACTCCAGTTGATCGCCCTTTTTACGCAGAGGGTAGATAAGACCGATGTTCCATTCCTGCGGCATGTCTTCATTTTCCCAGGCCTTCTTGATCATGGTCCAAATAAGATTAGCCAAATTTTCTCCTCCGTATTTATAGAGCTTCGCTGGAATGCCATCGCTACCAGGGAATTTGTCGTTTTTAAGGTATTTGATGGCTTCTTGTACCTCGTTCAAAGTTGGTGGCAATGTCGTCTTCGGTATATGGTGTGGGGAGACCTTCATTTTGTTCACATATCCCACATCAATTTTAAGGAAAATGTCGTAAGCTTTATTTTTTAAATAATTTGCACGTTGTTGTAATGTCTGTCGCATTATTAGAAATATCAACAGAAATATTGAAAACAAACAACATACACATTAATTATCTAGCAGATACAAACAAAAATGGACGCAAGCGATATTTATGAATGTATATATTCATACACTTAATTTCATTATAATTTACTCACTGGTCTCATTAACATGATATATGTATAGACTCTAATAGAAAAATAATATTTTCGAAGGTTTGTCAACTGGCAGAAATGTTATATAAATATTATTTGAAATAATATAACGGTTATAAAAGAATTAGTACAATTGAATAATTACATAAATTAGTCTTTGCTTATATGTCGTTAAAAAAAATAGTAGTTGGTCAATAATAATTATGAAAAATACAAGTTCACAATAATCATAATGTGTATAATAGTTGGAATAAATTGGTTAATTACATACAATTGTCATACCAATAAATTCTTAACATAAAAAATACGTAAATATATATAGATAATAACTTTAAAGTTATGTTTCTTTTATTCTTTAATTTATAAACTTGGTGTTTAGTCTGTTTATTAATAATAGAAAAATTATATGAGTCCATTTTTTTTTTCTATAAAACTTGACACCGACTTGAGTTCTGATTATTTCCGCAAGATGCAGCCCGGGCATAATAGAAGCTGAAATATTCAGGTTACAAATTATTTTTTTCAAAAAGATTTTGACATTACAGCATGCCAATTCTCTTGTTTTTTTTTTTTCAAAATTCAATGTTTCAAATTTCTATTCCTGAGAGTCAAGCAAAACTAGAGATAATTGAAGAAAACAATAAAAATGTCATTCTTGTACAAAATGGTTTCGATTTCTTTAAAAAGAGGGCAGATTTGACCATGGTATTCTTATGCATTTGGATATTTGGATTTTACTGCTATCCTCATTTTTAATCGGCAGGAAACAATATGTTAAATATCGTGGTTTTTGAGTCTGATCAATTTCCGGTTGCATCTGAAGTTCCCCACGGTTAGATATTGGCGCATCTATTAATAATAATTTTTATGGACGATATATTGCTCTATGTGAATATCAACTGTTTGATATATGCCGATGACATAAAATTATTTCGTGCTGCTGATACAGTTCAAGATGGTGAGCTACTTCAAAGGAACTTGAATAATGTGAATGACCTTGGTTTGCAAAATGCCTTCGAAAAATTTACCTTCAAATATCTTTAAGTGCAATGTCCTATTTTTAAAGAAGAAATTATAACTTGAGCGTTCTTTTTGACTGAATTTAACAAACATATCCCAAATATTGTTCTGTTGACTTATAAAATGTTGGGTTTCATAAGTAGAAATTCGAGTAATTTTTATGATATTCAATTGTTGCACTTGGTTTACATGGGGGTGGTAGTGGTTTCTGGTTCTTGTGCATTCACTAAATCACATTTTTATTTTCATACCCTTTAATAATGGGGTGGGGGTGGTAATGGAGGTGGCTAATGCCAAAATTTTTTTTGAGACCTTATCTTCTCTTGTATATACTAAATACCAATTTTATGGACCCTTACCTGCTTGGTTTACCTATTTACCCCAAATTTATCCCAATTTACCTCCCAACCCTTCGATGGAACAACATGAAAATATAATCTAGTTTTAGATCTCGTTAAAGTACATATGTGTACCAAATTTCAATATCTCAAACGGTTCCAGAGTAAACGTGCGCACAAAAAAAAAGTTACAGGCCGACAGATAGAGACCGACAGACAGACAGAAATTTTTTTTCGCTCAAACTTAAAATCTCGACGTTTCATAACATTCTAAGCCTATTTGAACAATAAAAATGTTTAAAAATTTTTTTGTCGTTACTATACTTCCACTGGATGTGGAAGTAAAATTATGCAAGGAACGTAAAAAAACTTCAATTTTTTGTAGAAATAACAGCTTGAAAATTGGTTGATTTCAGCGCATTATCTATAATTTCATGATTTTCACAATAACTAAATTGTTAGTGCATACCCCATTGAGTTGTGCTCTATTCTCAGTCAGCGAGCCAGCGCACTTAGTTTCGCATATAAAAGTATTTTCACTTGCTTAATTCTGCACAGAATCGATTTTACTTTTATAGCTTTTTGAAAAGCAGTTTTCGAGAAGGTTAAAAATATTTAAAATAAGACTTTTACTGTAGGCCTACTTGTCACTTGTTAGCGCCTTTTACCCCACCATCACTCCGCAGTCGCGGCCACCTGGTAGGGCCGAGCCAACTGAAAACAAACGATTTGGCGTCAAGCGGGAAGGGCGGAAAAAGTTTTTCATGGGTAAAAAATGGAACCATGGATCGCGTCGTGATGTCTCTCTTAAGCGCTAAGACTGAAATGGAATCAAATTCATTTCAGATTTGAGCAGTGGACGTTATACACCATGTGGTTTAAGGCTTACCATAAAATTTAATTAATTTAATTAATTATTTCCTGTATTTAACTACTGAAACCTACCAGAAAACTATACCTAATTTATGATTTTTTTGTAAGCAAGATAATTTTTTTAGGTATAAATTATTTGCAAATGAATAAAATTATTTTCTTTTAAAAATGTAGCGTTAAAGTAAAGCAGCTAACGGAAAATATTTATTTTTTAAATACTTGCAGTTTTTCTAAAATTTCGATTCAACATTTATAAATGTATAGTGGCAATAAAGTCGATTGAAATTGCATTTGACTCTTGGAGTGGGGATTGCAGATCACACTAGCGCCGATTTAGATTTAGATTCAGATTTACTACCCACTCAAAAAATGTCGGCATCTTTGATATTTACCACACCGCCAAAGACGCCGACATTTTTTGCACGAATAATAAGAGTGTAGTCGACTATACAATAGGATGACGTTAGTGTGTTGAATTTCTTCTTTTAACGGGAAACTGGAAGGCTACTGGCCGATACTCTTGCTTCGTAATTTGTTTCCCAAATATTTAAAATTTTAAAACGAAAGTTGATGGCTAACAAAAACTTGACGGTGAGGGGGGCGGGGTGGTTATGGGGTAATTAACCCCGTCCCCGCGCTTATCAATTACCAATAGTGCCACTCCTTTACTGTGGGTAACAAATGAACCACAAATTAAAAAACAACTAGAAGAAGTATCATACACTTGATTTATTGAACTTTTAGTAATTGTTGTTCATTCTATAGGATACTCTTCGTAGTTTTTACACATAAAATTTGTATACGGTACCCGATAACATCTCAAAGTATATCATTCAAACTTTGAAATCCGTCGATTAAAATGTTGATATCTTATACAGTGTGACCCCGGATTGAGTTTGGGATAGGTTGTAATATACCAAAAAAAAATTAGTACGGCTATCGATCTGCTTGACCGAAATTACAGTTCAAATGGGATCTAACTCGCAGAGTTGATGTGCGAAGAAAATACATCATTGTAGGTAAACTGGTCTTTGTTTTCATTTTACCGAAAAATTGGGTAAAATATTTTGCATTGAAAGTTAGAGCCATATGCCAACTTTCGTTGTATTTAAACAAAAAAAAATAATACTACAAATTAAAGTAAATAGCTTTTTATTTTTTAACACAAATAACAATTTTAACGAATTCAACTAAAAACCTGTCCAAATAATTGTCAAAGTTCTCGGTATCAACTTGTTGTTTTAGTTTGCATCAAAAGTAAAAATCCATAATTGTTAAATCCTGACTTCTTTGTGGATATGACTGCGGCCCAAATCTACCAATTCATTTTCCCCCAAATGTATTGTTAAAATAATTCCTTATCGTAGGCAGCAGAACTTGGCGTAAGCAAATCACATTTGCAAAGAATATTTAAGATAAATAATTTAATTCCGTACAGACCTAAATTTCGTCACAGTTTGGGACCAAACGACGAAGGAAAATGATTGGACTTTTGTTTGTGGATTGGAGAGAAGTATCTCACATAAAGAAATTTTGAAAACAACATTATTTCTTCGGACGAAGCGACATTTACCACCAACGAAGTTTTTTCTTCACAAAATTTTAGGTACTGCTCAGACGAAAATCCAAATTTTAGGATAAATTGCAGAAGGCAGTATTCAAAAAAGTTAATACCCACCAAAAAGTTCGGATTTAACAATTATGGATTTTTACTTTTGGGGCGAACTAAAACAACAAGTTTATACAACGTTGACAACGATTTGGAAAGATTAAAAAACAAAATAACTGAAGTGAATCGGAACCATTACCTTTCGAAGAAATTAGAAGAAGTTACAAAGAATTTAGAAGAAGGGTGGAATTATTTAGTAATTTAGGTGGGGCACTATTTAATTAGGAATTCGTTGAAAATGTTAATTGTATTAAAAAATAAAAAAAAAACTATTTACTTTAATTTGTAGTATTATTAGTTTGTTGTTCAAATGCAATGAAAGTTGACATGTGGCTCTAACCTCCAATGCAAAATATTGTATCCAAATAGAATTTTTCCGTTAAATTAACAGGAAGACCAGTTTACCTACAATGATTAATTTTCTCCTTAGATTAACTCAGCGAGTTAGATTCCATTTGACCTGTAATTTGGTAAAAATCCATTTTAGGTCAAGCAGACCGAGACTGCAGAAAATGAAAACCTTGCTATTTTTTTTTTGTATATTACACCTATCGCAAACTCAATCCAGGGACACATTGTATATTAACAAAGTTAAACTTTTCTAATTACCATTTTTGAAAATATCCTCTAATATAGTTCGGATAATAAATTTGGTTAATAAATGATGAATGTTGAATAGTATCAATAGTATTTGCAATGTTGTAGCTGGCACAGTCATGCTTCTTTCACTGTGTTAGCATGTATAAAATAATACATAATCCAGAAGAATCAGCTCGGTAGTCAAAATCTTCAGGTCAATCCTCTTTTTACAGATTGTGCTGTGCTGTCACTAATATCCCCTGAAGTTGAAATGAGCAACGATTATAAAAATAAAGGAGATATATACCTGGACGTTATAATAGAAATTTTACCTTACTCCCTTACACCCACGATGCGAGCAGCTTAGCTTGGTTAAACACCTGGCTAATTTGTGACTCACTAATACAAAGGTATTTACCGTTTTAACCATTCCATAGAATATTGTCGTACGAACTCGGTTCCATATACTTTATTAGGCGGGATTCCTTACAGTAGTATTAACTTTAATTGTCTCTCTCTTTTAAATCACTTTTGTTTTTATAGAGGGTAATAAACTACTACATACATTTTATTGTTAGAAATATTCAATTACACCGGCACCGCCTTAGTTACCAGAATTACGTAAGAAACCGAATTACTGCAGTTTTTTTATTTGTACAGGTTTGAGAAACACTGTCCCGAATTTAAAAATTTTATTTTATTTTTACTCGCGGGATGACTCATTGAATTTTGTAAACTTCGGTGAAAAATAGAAGTAGAGAATCTGCCATTTAAGATGAGACATCTTATTAAATTTGTTATTGTTTAATGAATTTCAAAATGTTTGTTTGCTCATTGCTGGAAGAGACATATTATTTAACTTATTTCTGTTTTTCCAGTTCGATACCAAGCTTCCTATGATCAGAAAAGTATTGCTAAAATTGGAAAAATATAACAGACATTTTTCTTCGCATAATACTTGAATTGAAAAGTTATTTAGAACTGTCCCAAAACCTCGAATACTAAATTAAATGAAAATTTCCTATTTAAATTCTTCCAGAACGGACTGACAAAAGTTGACTGTCAACGAGTACCTGATACATCTGATATTACTGGTTATTGTTTTGTCTCACAATTTTCATAATATAGCTTGTATTAAAATTTTAAGAAAATCATTGATATAAGTGTAGTGTGTTCTCTTCAGCTTTAAAATTACACAGGTCTGCGAGGTTTCGTTGTTGGGCAGTTAGGGGTCATTTCCGCTTAAGCTTACGAATACTCATCTACGAAGTTTCCTCGCAAAGTTATAGCCATTTTAAGATGACATGAATTTGAAACCATGATCCCCTACAACTCAACAATCTTAACCAAACGACTACAAACGAATCAAGATTTAAAGCTAAGAAAAAATCTCTGTAGCAAATAAATTGGTTAAGATTGTTGGGTTGTAAGGATCATGGTTTCAAATTCACGTCATCTTAAAATGGCTATAACTTTGCGAGAAAACATCCTAGATGACCATTCGAAAGCTCATTTTAAAGATGAAGGCTAGTACTAAATGATGTATTTATTAAAAATAAGCTGAACAAATTTAGGTTCTACACATAACCTCAAAAGTTGCCAAAAAAGCCATTTTTTAAATACTTAACCTCAAATATTTCAAAATCTTTGACGTGACGTCTGGGCCAATTCTGAAGCCAGATTCGGATTCAGCGCGAAAAATTACTTCGGAAATGATCCTCAGCTGCCCAACAACATTCATGACCCTTTTATTTGCAGACCTGTGTTACTGTCATTTCAAAATGTGTTTTTATTAGACTGGCAGGTGACAATGCACATTTTACAGGGTTGGCAAAAGAAAAGTTTTTTGAAAAAAGTCTGGATCAGTGGCAGAACTGAAAAAACTAGGAAAAAACTCACGGTCAAAATTGAACACATATTTAACACATTTAAAAAATTCATTAAGGAGGCTAAAAATATTTTTATCTACAATCGACATATAAGTAGACTTCATCGTTCATATTTGACAACGTAAAGTTCACGTTAAAGTACTTTAACCCTGTGCTTGAGTACCTCTGTCCTTATACAAGTTTGGTTACCAAATTGACAATGTATTTTTATGAAATAATAATGCCCAAGACTTTTTTATTAATATAATAAGAATTGACGCAAGAGTAACAATTAAATAATTGATTTATAAGAAAAATGCTTACTTCAGAATAATTTATAAAATTTGAATAAATTGACAGCGTTTGTATTTTGTTCGTTTGTTTATGTGGATTACATATGTACATGGCACACTCATAAGCTGTTGACGAATCGCATTTTTCTTAATTATGTACTTTATTTTGATATTTTCAAATGATCGAAGATACAATGATGTATGCAATTCGAGCACAAAGTGACACTGTCGCTCTCGAGTGTTTGTCGACTTACTCTCTGTAGCGACAATGAGATACTTTGCATTCTTAATACACAAATCAAAATAAACTCAATGAAATCGAGTTATTATTCAATTATCAAAAATCTATCAGGGAGTGTCTTGCAACACTGATGAAATCGTACGCAAATTAACAATTCGAACAGATCTCAAGTTCAATTTCACCACATTCTAATCGAAAATTTCTTTAAAAAATGGGTGGGTGGTAACTATTTCTTAAAGAGTGACCCCCCAGATCACCAGATTTAATATGTCTAGATTTTTTTATTAGTGGAAAGTGTTGAAGAATGTTTACGAAACAAGACTTAGAAGGAAAAAACTTGTGCAATAGAAATGCAGAGGTATGCTTAGAGATTATTTCACAAAAATTAAGGAATGTCAGGAGGAATTACAAAAGAAGAATAAAAAATATATAACTCCTGATGGTGTGGTTAAAATAGTTTTATTACCCTAGTTAGATATATAATTTTTTATAAGATTTTTATCAAAACCAAACTCATTCATGGCGGTGATTTAGGACCCTGAGACATATATGCGAAAATATCACTTATTCAATGCCATCAACAACAGAGTCAATGGCTTTTTAATCATCATTATTTATACTAATTAGTGCCGAACTGCGTAATAATTTGGAAGTTGTTTGAATAATTTTTTACTTAAGTGTAAATTATAGATAATTTACACTTAAGTAAAAAATTATTACTTTCTGTTGAACTGAAATTTTAGATTCACACACGCATACTGCTTTAGAGGATTTTTCCGACAAAGAAAGGTAAAGCAGTTTTTTACCCACAATAATTATTCACTACAATTTCAATCTTTTGGAAAATGGTACAAGCTAATCGAAACAAAAAATTGGCGTTAAACACATTTAATATGAAAATTTCTAACAGAATAGTTTTTACTGTTTAACTTAATTTTTGCTGAAGTAGCTTTCTAGTGTCATCTCACATATTTTTGACTGCTATCTATTTCCCTCCCCCATGTTATTTCACCATAATGTCACAACAAAATTTCCTTATTCCTTGTTAATTATTTTTCATCCTACGTTGATAGCAGAGCCCAATTTATTACTTCCAGACGACATTTACCCACCAACTTTGAACGAAGTACAAAAAAAAAATAAAATTGTATCCTTCAAATAGGCTTAGGATGTCATGAAACGTCGAAAACAAATTTCTGTCTGTCTGTCGGTCTGAGTCGTTTTATCTGTAGCTTGAACCGTTGAAGATATTGACTTGATATTTGATACACGTATGTATTTTAACGAGATCTGGAACTGGATTGTATCTTATTCCGTTGAAAGGGTCGGAGGTAAATTGGAGTAAATAGGTACGTCAAGCAAGTAAGAGTCCATAAAATTGGTATTTAGTGTATATAAGAGAAACTAATATTTCAAAAATTTGTTGGCATTAGCCACCTCCATTACCACCCCCACCTCATTATTAAAGGGGGGTGAGAAAAAAAATGTAATTCAGCGTGTGTACAAGAACCAAAGGCCTCAACATTTTTTTTAACTTCATCCGCCCCCTTGGGCAGCGGTTTTTTATACTGTGGCCGTAGGTCTGTTGAAATTTTACCAACCTCAGATGTCCCTCGGGGATCTAATCTGGACCCACATTTGTTCATTATGTTTATAAACGACATTGTTACTGATATCGTACTGAATTGTTTTCTATACCTATGCTGACGATTGAAAATATTTTAAAGAATTTCATGAATCGATGACTGTTTGATTTTGTCGCACAGTGCAGATATAATTAATGACTGGTATATACGAAACAAATTATTCCTTAATTCGGCAAAATATGTCTTAGCAATAACAACTAAACAAAGTATGATTACACGCTTGAAAATGACGCACTTTCTAGACCAGAAACATTCACTAATTAAGGTGTAGTTTTTGAAAAAATGCTGTGATCCACTCGTGGTGTTAAACAAGTGGTTATAAATCTCTTGAATTTCCTATTCAAAATAGGTACTTTTAATTTCAGTAATGCCCCTGAGCTCTGGTCTCAAACTACTGTATTTTTCTATTCTTAGGTCTATGGAATATGCGTCTATGAAATGGTCTCCATATTACAAGACATATAGAAAATTTAGAAAATCTTCAAAGTAGGTTCATAAAGTATTCCCAATTTAAAGTTGGCGAGACGTATTAACTTATTGCTTATCCTCAGTTTGAACTGTCGAGTTTCTCATCATCAGTATCGTTAGAAGTTCGCTGTCAAGTCTTCTACTTAACCTTTAACTTCAAGCTGCTGTAATCAATCTTGATAATTACTAATTACTACATCGAAGCAACAGAGACTGAAAAAATTGTAATAATGTGCATCGCAGCAATATTGGTAATACCTAATTTTAAGGTAGAACTAACAGCAAAGGAGATAATTGCGAAAAACCTGTATTGACCACAAATTTTTCAACATGGCAGCCGCTGCGGCAACGATATTCTTGTGGAAAACATGAATTAATAATTGTGGCAACAATCTATACAGTATGCAGATAAAAAAATACTTATTCATAGGTTATATCCCGAGAGCACTGAATTTTATCGGATGAACTGCGGGTGGCTTTTTTTTTGTAAAATTTTGCTTAGAAAATATTCGAGACTTAATAATTAACCTTATATCTTTTGTGTAAATTATTAAGTCGGGAACATTTGCTTGAAAGCAAAATTTTGCAAAAATGTAGCTACCCGCTACCCACAGTTTGTGGGATTTTGCGTCAGTTTGATATTAAAAATACTTGTAAAATTGCGTAAATACACCGTTGGGACATAGTAATTACAAATAAAATAATGAATTTGTAATATGTTTTATTTCGTTTTTAGTGCAACTGAGAGTAAATTAAATCGATGCACATACATTTAAAACTAAACGTAATTTTTTCGCTTTTTAAAAGGCTAGCTTGCACTTAATCAGTGTAAAACTGTTGTCATTGGTTGAAATTTAAAAATTCGCAAAATGCCATTGGTCTAATTTATGAGGGAAGTAATCACTGGTAGGCTCCGCACCGTTTTTTGTTTTACTTCCACGTTCAGTGGAAGTATAGTAACGACAAAAAATTTTTTAAAAATTTTTATTGTCCAAATAGGCTTAAAATGTCATGAAACGTCGAGATTTTAAGTTTGAGTGAAAAAAAAATTTCTGTCTGTCGGTCTGTCTGTCGGTCTGTCTGTCTGTCGGTCTGTCTGTCGGTCTGTCTGTCTGTCTGTAACTTTTTTTTTGTGCGCACGTTTAGTCTGGAACCGTTTAAGATATTGACTTGAAATTTGGTACACATATGTACTTTAACGAGATCTAGAACTAGATTATATTTTCATCTTGTTCCGTCGAAGGGTTGGGGGGTAAATTGGGGTAAATTTGGGATGAATGGGTAAATCAAGCAGGTAAGAGTCCATGAAATTGGTATTTAGTATATACAAGAGAAGCTAAGGTCTCAAAAAAATTTTTGGCATTAGCCACCCCCATTGCCACCCCCACCTCCTCCTTATTAAAGGGGATGAAAAAAATTGTGATTTAGTGTATGTACAGGAACCAGAAACCTCAAAATATTTTTTTACTTCATCCACCCCCCACTACTACCCCCTATCACCACCCCCACCCTACTACCGATGTGGGGTATCGTTTTATGGGTTTTTGGGGTAGAGGATTTCAAATATAATATTATTAAAGTTCCATAAACAAATATTTTCACATACAAAGTTTTTTCGTTGTGAGTGACTTGGATAGAGAATCTGGATGTGGAAGTAGTGATTCCTTCGGCAGCGGTTTTTACTTCCACGTCCAGTGGAAGTATAGTAACGACAAAAAAATGTTTAAAAATTTTTATTGTCCAAATAGGCTTAAAATGTCATGAAATGTCGAGATTTTAAGTTTGAGCGAAAAAAAATTTCTGTCTGTCTGTCGGTCTGTCTGTAACTTTCTTTTGTGCGCACGTTTACTCTGGAACCGTTTAAGATATTGACTTGAAATTTGGTACACGTATGTACTTTAACGAGATCTAGAACTAGATTATATTTTCATCTTGTTCCGTCGAAGGGTTGGGGGGTAAATTGGGGTAAATTTGGGGTAAATCGGTAAATCAAGCAGGTAAGAGTCCATGAAATTGGTATTTAGTATATACAAGAGAAGCTAAGGTCTCAAAAAAAATTTTGGCATTAACCACCCCCATTACCACCCCCACCTCCTTATTAAAGGGGATGAAAAAAAATTGTGATTTAGTGTATGTACAGGAACCAGAAACCTCAAAATATTTTTTTACTTCATCCACCCCCCACTACCACCCCCTATCACCACCCCCACCCCACTACCGATGTGGGGTATCGTTTTATGGGTTTTTGGGGTAGAGGATTTCAAATATTATGTTATTAAATTTCCATAAACAATTATTTTCACATACAAACTTTTTTCGTTGTGAGTGACTTGGATAGAGAATCTGGATGTGGAAGTAGTGATTCCTGGGACAGCGGTTTTTGCTCTACAGACTGCATTTTATACTCGAGACTCCATCTAAACCAGACTTAAAGGATGCAGACTTTGTAAAACTCAAGTCGAATTTCGACGCACTTTTTCGAGCTGCCGAGCCACATATTGTCCTCAGGCAACATAAAAAAAAAATTCAAAAAAGTTACATTTCAGCGTATTTTCCAAAATTTTACCTCAATTTGTAACATTACGTCTTTTGAGATTGAAAGCTTTTCTATATCGAATATTATGAAAATTGGTAAGAATTTTTGTTGTCATTTTTTATCGATTTTGCTAAGTACTATATCACTCACTAACTCTCTCAAACTCATTCTGTATACGTTTATGTAAGATTTTCATCCATAGCTTATTCAATTTTTAATTTTCTGGTGCATTTAAAATAATACGCCGTGCATACTGTATAACCTTTCAAGCTAAACATTTTCTTTTAGTTTAATCCAAACGGCAATCCTATAACCGTTACCAATAATACGTTTCCTTAACCTGCGACCCATTAAAAGGGCATTTGCTCCAATTTTGCCGCTACCTAAGATTTGCAAATAAAGATTTGCAGAATTTGAATGCGTGAAATTTGGGCAGCAGTTGGTGTGAGCAAATACCATTATTTGAGTAGCATTGTTGCGGTGGGCGTCCGCACAACCCCTTAACGACATTAGTTTACAAGGGATTCGATTTTGTCACCCCCTGTCGAAGAGAAACCGATTAAAACAACCCCTTCGGCGATAGAAAAATTCGATACGTTGTCATTCCGATTTGCAAAATGTATTTTTTACGGTGGCTCATTTATTTTGTCGATAAGAAGGCTTTTGGCATTGTGTGACGCTATAGATTTCGCTTGTCCGCCTGGAGGCATGAAATAAGGCCCTTTTCTAATGATAGAATCATAGGGTGAAGCAAACAATATATACATAAACTTCGCAGTCAGAATTGCAAGACGTCCCTATAGGATCCGTAATTCTCTTTCATTTGTCGAAGCAATAACAATATATAACTTTTTTTCATTAATTATTTTTTACGGTTGCTCCATTTTAATTTTTATTGTCGTGGGCCTTTGTCGAATGGCATATTCAAACCGATAGTTTGCCAGCGTATTGTTCCAAATATATTGGCCAAAAAAATTGTGTTCATATTATGGTACCGACAAAACAGATAATGTATTGTGGTTAAAAGTGAATTCTAAAATTATCGTTATTTAAAAATAATAATAAACTGCAATAGTTTTTTAAATATAAGTTTAGGAATAGTATACTTAATAGAAATCGTAAATTTATAAGTACAGGAAAAATAATTTACAATTACGTAAAAACACCTAGCCGATGAGGCTGTAAAATTTGAATCAGCTAATGAGATAAGAGTAATTGTAATAAATGACAAACTTAAATAATATAGTAGGTAACCAAGTAAAGAAATATAGCACAGACGAGATAGGAAAGGAGGTAATAAAAAATACTTTTCATGGTTATCCGTTACTAAATGTCATCAACTTAAGTCTTGAAAAGAGTATTGTTCCGGAATGTTTTAAAATGTCTACAATTCGAAAGTTCCAAATATCAACTTAGCAGAGCACTTGAGACCCATAAATATGCTTCCTTTTTGCGAAAAGTTACCTTAATTAATAGTGTTCGATCAAGTAATCAAATATATAAATTCAAATAACATGTATACTTATCAATCGGGATTTCGAGGAAAACATTCTTGTGAAACAGCTTTACAGTTCATAATATCTGAATGGAAAGTACTATTAAACAAATCGGGAACAGAATTATGCGCAATGTTTACAGATCTTAAAAGGGCTTTTGAAACGATTGATAGACAGATATATTGTTATTAAAATTAAAAGCATATGGCTTCTCGAACGCGATGTTGCATTGGTGTGAGAGTTATCTTTCGAATTGTCAACGAATAATCAAAGCAAATAAGAAGTCAGGGCCTATCGTAAATAATTTCGGGGTACCCCAAGGAAGCGTCCTTGGGCCATTACTCTCCATGCTATATATTAATAACCTCGAGAATATCCATCTTTTTGCAGATGATACGTTAATATATTACGCTGATAATAATTTTAATGAACTGGTGGACCCGGTAAACTTGGAACTAAGATACATCTGAAATAAATTCAAAGAAAAAAATTAAAAGTAAATGAAGTTAAGTCAAAATGAATGTTTATTGGTTCAAATTGTTTATACAACTCATTTAAAGAACGTAATTTAAATGTCATTTTCAATAATGAAAATGTAGAACATGTAAAAAATATTAAATACTTAGGGCTTTTTATACACAGGGAACTAAAACTAGACGGCCACGTTGACTATATGTCTAAGAAAATAGGTAAAAAAATTGGCTTCTTTAGAAGAATGAGTTAGTGTCTGACAATTGGAAGTAAAATGACCACATGTAATTCTTTAATTCGGCCACACTTACATACTGCTGTTCATTAATCTATATCTCAAATGCAAACACTGAGAGAGTACAAAAACTTCAAAACAAGGCAGTGCGAATTATTTTAGAATGTAACTTGTATATAAGCGTTAACTTGATGTTAAATACCTTAAACTATTTTTACATGTATACAATGATTTTTATTTACAAAATTGTTAATTACTTATTACTAAATTACTTAAAAGAACAAATAAGATTTGTCAGTGATGTCCGTCAATATAGTACTCTGCAGAAACACAATATTTATATTAACACAACCTTTAAAACTAGCTCTATGAATAGCTTGTTCCATTCTGGTCTTATCCAATTTAATGCTTTAAATAGTGACATAAAAAGTGCTAGTTCTGCAAAATTATTTAAAACAAAGCTTCAAAACCACCTGGGATCTTTGAGTTAAGCTATTTCCATTTACGTAGAATTTTGATAAAAATATGTAATATTAGATATAGAGTAGATCTAAGTATGTAATATTCAACTATTTAACTTATCTGTACCTTTATAAATGTACATACCTGTGACATGTAATATCCTTGAGATAAATAAACTTTATTTTATTATATTATATATAATTAATTATTTGTGTATATTCATTTAATTGTAGTTTTATTTGCAGTTACATTCAATAACTTTAATTGTAATTCCCAGATGTAATTATAACCTGATTGTAACTCAAATCTTATTCAAGTTATAACTTGCATAACAGAGGGCAAGCATATTTATTGTTAGTTGAAAAATGTACCAACAGTTGCCATTTCAACTACTTAGTAAATCTCTACCAGCTCTACCACTGATGTTAATTTTGAGGAATCTAAAGAGGAAATTAAATTCAAATCTGTAGAAACTGTGCAATATAGAGAAGATTATGAATTTACTTGATCCAAACTCCCGACGACGCACAGTGGGAAATGTGTGGCTTTTTGGACAAAAATTGAGACGCGGCTCATTTCAAAATCCATTGCAGTATATTTTTTTTAAGTAATCGTCAAGAGCTGTAGTTTACTCTACTATTGCTACAATTTGAAAAAAGTCGATCCTTCTTTTTACTTTCGACCACTATAGTGGAAGTAAGGAGTCGGAAGAGTATGCAAAATCGTGCTAAAGTTGTGAAACCTATCCCCCCCACGTTTTCGAAGGTGCTGAACATGACTAACAGGATGAAAAAAGTTTTTAGTCATGCGAACCCCCTTTAACGGCCAAAAACCACCCCTTTTTGCTTATATCTCATACGGCAGCTTGGCATCGACTATTTTTGCAGGAATTCTCTGTTTCTTCAAGGACAATGGTAAGAGTGAATTGTAACATCCCCCCACCCCACCCCAGGGGGTGGAAAATTATTTTTTTATTTTCTAATTTGTATATTGAGTGGGAGTTTCAAAATCACCATTTGTCTATATAAGAGATATAAGGAAGAGAATACTATCGTTAAAAATTTGTGTTTTAATAAAGTATTGTTTATTTATTGTTTATTGTTTAGAAAAATACAAATTCTTGTTGACAAACTTTAAAAAATAAAATAACAAATAAGTAAATAGATAATAAGCAGCAACGTAACTGGATTATACGCTGCTGCTTTATTTGTGAAAATCACGCACAAGCTCCTTAGAGAGTTTAGGTGATTCCATAAATGTGCAGCAACATCTATTACTGTTATAGTAATATGAATGTTTATCTATGTATTGTATTCTACATGTTTTATACAATTTTTAGGTTATTTATATATACAGGACACGATTTTGAGTACAATATAATATTTTTTACAAGACATTAATATAACTTAAGGCATCTACAAAGAGAATTACATGGTTCATATTTCTCAAAATGAATATCACAATCAATGCTATTGCCTCCTTCTTCATCGCACGCATCGTCCATTCATGATCGGAAATATACACTTTGGGTATAAAAATTAGGAAGTTTACAGCATTATCATAACTATTAGTGGATTCGTTTGTTTCTGTGCTTGGTTCATTATCTTCATCCTCTAGCGCACAATTCTCACAAAATTTACCTTGACAAGTCTTACAATAAACGATACGGATACCTCAAGGACACAACAAACAAAGAAAATGATAATACGAGTCCCTAATATAAGACAAGTCGCTAACTATTATTATTATTATGAAAGGGGTGGTTTCCGACAGTTTAAGGGTGAAGGAAGGGTGAAACCAGCCTAAAACTATTTTTTTCTTGATCAACATCCTCGAAAACGGTGGTAATTGTCTTTAACAAGAAAAAAAAAAAATTTTACACCCCCTGAGAGGGTAGATTCCACCCTTAAGGGCGATTGCGGTCTTCTACCTGACATCACTATTCACCTTCTATTATATCCCCATGAAGAAACATAGAATCCCTGCAAAAATAGTCGATGTCGAGCTGAGAAATTAGCAGAAAGAGGTGGTGGTTTTTGGCCGTAAAATTAAACTAAAAACTTTTTTCACACTGTTATTCGTGTTCAGCCCTTCGAAAACGGGGGGAGAATACGTTTCATAACTTTAGCACAATTTTACATACTCTTCCGACTCCTTACTTCCACCATAATGGTCAAAAGTAAAAATAAGCATCGACTTTTTGTAGCAGTGGTAGGGTAAGCTACAGCTCTTGACGATTACTTAAAAAAAATTGCTGCAATCGATTGAGAAATGAGTCGCGTTTCAATTTTTGTCCAAATAAAAGCCATAAATTTCACATTGTGCGACGGTGCCAGGCGTCCGGCTCTAGCCAGATATGCTTTTTACGGTTTCGTCCGGCCTGTCCAGCTTTTGTTTGGCTTTTTACCTAATAGTGGGGTCGGTTAGAGTTGTATTTCAAGATTACCGTTACTTGGCGGATAAAAGCACCAAATTTGGTATGAAGGTACCTTAGGGTATACTAATAAATGTTAGCCTAGGAGCTCTCTGGAATTTCTAAAACTTTTCATGTACAACACTAAAATTTAAAATATTTAAAAAAATATATCAAAACATCTTTTTCTTTTAATTATAAATTTAGTACAGAGAGAAGGTAGACATTATGCATATCATTTTCTTCGTAATTTAAAAATTAAATAACGGGTTGTCCCATGGGTCATCGTCAATATAAGTCAACGGTCTGGCATTCACCATTGCTTCTACTTCTGTTAAAATTGTCTGCAACTCATCAAAATTGAGTGTGGCCTTTCCAATGGTTAGCTTTAATGAATCTTTTATAGTTTTCACCATTCTTTCCCAAAAAATGGTAGAAAAAAAGAAAATTGTTTTTGTTGAAAAACCCATAGGTATCGTTGAACTTAATGAAGAAAAAATCGTGTTTAATGTAAGTATCAGAAGAGATAATATTTTAAAGGTGCTTAGTTTACAGACCAATTTTTAATAATTTTGGTAAAATCGCGGCCTTCTATTATTAAAACTAAAAATTAAAAAATCTATTTTTTGAAAATCAAAATAATATTTGAGGGTCAGATCATACGCATTTTAGCCAGCAGGATCCAAATATGCAAAAAAATACAGGTTGTCCCATTTAAAAATTTGGTTTTCGTGTCAATTACATCGATTAATAGTTAATAGGTTAATAGTTCTCATTTTATTTTAGTGTATCTTAAAAAATGTGCTAGCAGCGAAAACGGTGTGAGCGTCTATTTCGCGATTAACTTCTATGTACTAGGGACTTAATTTTTTTCAAAGGTAAAGAGCCCACATTTCGACTAAAATGGCTCCGAAAAGAGCCACGTTAATAAATCTTATTTTATTTAGTTTAACATAAAAAATGCGCTAGAAGCGGAAACGCTGCCGACGACTATTTCGGGGTCAACCTCAATGTTAGATGTACTAGGGACTTATTTTTTTTTAATTAAAGCTAAAGGGCTCACCTTTCGATTAAAATCGGTCCAAAAAGGGCCAGGTTAATAGATTTTATTTTATTTTAGTTTACATAAAAAATGTGCTAGCAGCGGAAACACCGTCAACGAATATTTCCCGATTAACTTCTATATTAGATGTACTAGGGACTTGATTTTTTTTAAATTAAAGCTAAAGAACCCACCCTCCAAGAAAAAGTGGTCTGAAATGGGCCAGGCTTTTTAATTTTTGTTTATTAACATGTTACTTGAAAAATTACGCTCTAGCAGCGAGAATACTGTCATCTATTCATGGCTAACTTCTATGTTAGATGTACTAGGGACTTAATTTTTTAAAAATTAAAGGTAAGGAGCCCACATTTCGTTTAAAATGGGTCCAAAAGGGGCCACGTTAATAAATCTTATTTTATTTTAGTTTAACATAAAAAATGCGCTAGCAGCGGAATCGCTGCCAACGACTATTTCGGGGTCAACCTCTATGTTAGATGTACTAGGGACTTATTTCTTTTTTAAAAGTAAAGGTAAAGAGCCCACCTTTTGATTAAAATGGGTCCAAAAAAGGCCAGGTTAATAGATCTTATTTTATTTTAGTTTAACATAAAAAATGCGCTAACAGTGGAAACACCCGTCAACGAATATTTCGCGATTAACTTCTATGTTAGATGTACTAGGGACTTGATTTTTTTTTAAATTAAAGCTAGATGTACTAGGGACTTTTTTTAAATTAAAGCTAAAGAGCCCATCTTTCGATTAAAATCGGTCCGAAAAGGTCCAGGCTACTAATTTTTTTTAATACGAGTTTTACCTGAAAAAAACGCGTTCGTCGTCAAAATTATTTTGAGAGTTTGAGGCTAATAGCCTTCTTATTAGCTCTTTGGTCATAATTTGTTGGTAAAAACGTTGATATTATCATCAGTATATGTATTCAAAAATGCAATCAAAAAAAATTTTTTTTCGCTGCTAGTTATCCTGGACCAAAACTACAATTCTGCAAATTTTCAGCTTTACAAGAATTAATTCCTGGTCAAAAACTAAAATCCTGGGCTACATGTGATATTTTGTCGTATTTGTCGACCATTTTGGATTTTAGTGTTGTACTTGGAAATTTTTAGAAATTCCAGAGGGCTCCTGGGCTAACATTTATTAGTATACTCTAAGGTACCTTCATACCAAATTTGGTGCTTTTATCCGCCCGGTAACGGTAATTTCAATGCTACCTCACTATAAGGCTCTAAAACCTGATTTTTTTCGTTTTTTTTCTCGTTTTTAGTCGCTTTTCTATTTTATTGTTTTGCGATGAATTCTTCTGTTCCTATGTAACAAATGTTTATTTTTGAATTAATCATTTTTTGGTTGTTGGCGCTTTTGAACTAAGTGCCATAGTTTCTGAGATATTTAACATTTAAACTAAATACTTCGTCTTATAAACGTTCGGACGACACTTCCAGTTTTCCATTAACTCTACAGAAGATAGAAAAAAAAAACAAAATTCATCCTCAATTTAGTAGCTTTCTTATTTGACTCCAGAGCATGTTTTCCCTCAATGTAATATCTTTCGAGTTATTTGACGAAAACCTATTTAAATACCTCCGATTCAAGTTTTAATCCCAATTTTCTAGTCGTTATAACTTAAACACTATCAATTTATATGAAAAGTTGCATAGTTGCCTTTTCTTCTTAAAATTTGATTCTCTTTTAGCTCCAATGATTTTGTTTTTTTTTTTACTTACCACCCCTTAAAATGGGGTGGCATCCACCCCCTATAAATTAGCATAATACAGAAACCTTTAAAACCTCTAGTCACTGTACTAATCTATCTTTCAAATGATTTTTTTTTTGTTTCTGTATCATAAAAAATAAAGAAGTTGTGGCCGAAATAATGTGCGTTGTAACATGTGGACAATTTAATTGTCCAGTAATTAATTATTTTTTTGTTCAAAAATGCTGTTTTTCGTTAATATATAGATCACCTAGATGCTAGTGGACAAAAAAAATTTTTTTGTCCATTTAAAACAGTTGCTTTAGAAATAAATTCCGTCCGTCATATTGGAGCCTCCCCCTCTTCATACAATTGTTTATAAAAGCACAATTTTTTTGGTTAAGTTGAGGATCTAACGGTCACAAAATAAATAAATAATAGTGAGAAAACGTTTATATCTAATGTTTTAATTTGCAAATATTTTCATATTTCACTGGGCCAACCGTGTGGATTAAATTTCTGGCAGAATTTAAAACCGTTCTTTAATACGTTAATTTCTTTATTGAGTCCATTCATTATCTTAATCAGTTTTGTTTTCTTGATCTTTGAATTATCCAACATCCTGATCGCTTCTTCCCAAAGTTTCATTACGTCTTTCGGTTTTAGGGTTCTCGTTTTGCCTAATTTTGTACGTTTATCCGTACCATCAGAGCTGACTTCTGCATACAACCTTTTAATTTTGGTGGCCTTTGATTTTTTTTTTCATAAAGCTGTACGTCACTGTTAGCGGTAAGACTTTTTTTAGATACGCTCTCTCTAGGGTATACAGGGATAGCCGGGGCAGTCTGTGTGGCTATATGTCTTTCTAGGTCCGACATATTTGGATTTTTTTTACTTCTAATTCAAAGAAATTTCATGAAGGAATAATATGACATAATATTTTTAAATTAACTAAAATGTCAATGCATGGACAAATTGATTTATAATTCTTGAAATATGAGCATACAGCGTGGAGCAAATAATGCATTTCCACAAAAATGAAACAGGATATTAGTGCATACATTTATGTACTTCTGTGTGTCGGTTGATAATTAAGTGTAAAGAGTGGTATCAGTGTGTTTAGAGAGACGTGTGGAACACGTAAAGCATTGGTGACCACCAGCGGGACGTGTCTGTCGTTTTCTTGAGGGTGGGGGGGGGGGGTAGTTCAATATGTTAAAATCTAAAGATCAGTTGATAACTCCTAAACTATCAACTTTACGAAAAAAAACTTGTAGGACTAAAATGAAAGATAATTTTTTCTACAATAGTTGTCGCATGCGCCTATGTGCTACGAGCAAGCGTTCGTGAGATACAGTAAAATATAATAATTATGTTGCCGAAAGAGTGTTATTAATAATAATTTAATTGTTTTACTGAATGTCAAGTTTAATTCTCTATGCAAACTGACTATATGGTTATTCTAAGCGATTAGCATAATCACAATGCAGGCTTTTGTCAAAGTTGATATATCGGCGGGTAAAACGAGAAAGAAGTTGCATGCACATGCATCATTTGTCAATCGTCAACAAGAGAAAAGTTTGTTATGAGTCGTTCTGAAGAATCTTACCAAGTATTATCTGAAACAATTTCTGTCTGAGGACTATTGCCCTTTACCCCAGTACATCGCTGTAGACCTGGACCGGCCTAGTGTAGAGAGGGAGAGCTTACTTTACATCAACCCCACTCATAAATGTGGATGATTTCGGCCCACCTTCCTGGGTCCTGGCTTATTGGACCTCCTCTGGGACGACATTCTCTGTACAGTTTTCTAGGTCCGCTTTAACCTCTTCGCTGCTCATGCCGCTAGGTATGCCTCGGATTACCACCCTCAGTAACCTTTCTTTGGTCAGGGAATAGGTGTGATATTCGCGCTTTTCTTGCGCGAACATCCTAGTCATATTCCCAAAATCGTCCGTCGATGAGGACTCAATGGTAATGCCTTCCCTGACCACCATGGCTTTCTTGAAAACGATCCGGGTCTCGTACAGTTTCTGGGTCACTGCGTGGAAGATGTGCACAGCCCTGTAAATGTGTTATGAGCCAACTTCCATGCACAGAGATGTGTGCTTGCCTTGGAGAAGAAGAAACCTCCGACAATGTGCACAATGTAATAGAATAGTTAGTGACGAAGATGAAGAGTTTGACTGTAACGACTAATTCAATTAATTTTCCTTATATTAATAAATAACTCTGTAGCAAACAAATGTGTCTTTTTGTGGTTGCATACAGGAGAACACAATCTCACGAACGCCTGTTCGTAGCACATTTGTGCATAGGAAACTTGTAGAGAAGTATATTATCTTTCATTTTGGCCCTATAACTGTTTTAGTTCGCATAGTGTTATTGACCAATTAAACTTGACATTCAGTAAAACAATTAAATTACTATGAACAACGATATTGTATAATAATACTCTTTCGGCAACATAATTGGGTACATTTTGCTTTATCTCACAAACGCTTGCTCTGAGCACGTAAGCGCATAGAACAACTATTGTAGAAAAATTAATTATCTTTCATTTTGGTCATATAACATTTTTTCGTAAAGTTGATGGTTAAGGAGTTATCAACTGATCTTTAGATTTTAGCTTACCGAACTACCCCCTCCCTCATCAAGAAATCGACAGACACGACCCGTAGGTGTCCATTAATAATTTTCGTGTTTCATATGTCCCCCTGAACACACTGATACTCCTCTCTGTACTTAATCATTAACTTTATTTATTTTAATTATCACTATATACAATATGTGTCCAATAATTCCAAACGATATTGAATAAATTGAAAAATGCATAATTCAATTCCTCAAGTCTCCAGCAAGAGAGAAAAGCCCACCCTCATTTATTTGAAGTGCAAATGAAGTTATAGTGCATTATTAGTTCCAAATATTTCATTTCATTTCGAAAATATTAGTACAGCGGATTAGCTAACCTATTGTGCACTTTTTGATAAAAGCACCAAATTTGGCACAGAGGTAGACCGATGTAATATAAACAATTTTGGATGTGGAGCCATCGGCCAACTGCCCCCTGGTGGCCGTGGCGGCCATTTTCCAAAATGGTGGTTCAACTATACCCGGAAACTGGGCCAGCTTCCTCAGAGTCGACGAAAACAAGACAGAGCTGTTCATCTTCCTCTCTGACGTCTACGACTCATTCCAGCTTGTAGACAAGGAGCTGCTCATCACTAAAGGAGACGATGTCTTCAGAAAGCCACCGCTTCTGGATACTTCAGCACTGACTCCTTGCAACCACGAGGAGGCTGACACCCGCATTATGTTGCATGCCGCCCACGCTGCTCACAATGGCCACAAGAAGATCCTCATCTGCACAGTTGACACTGATGTTGTTGTCCTGGCAGTGGCTCTGGCACGTACCTCGAATGAGGAAACTGAAGTGTGGGTGTCCTTCGGCTCGGGGAAGACGTTCCGCTTCTTGGCAGCCCATGAGATTGCACGGGCTCTTGGTCCTGAAAAAGCTCAGGCACTACCGATGTTTCATGCTTTGACGGGCTGCGACACGGTCTCCTGCTTCGCCGGACGTGGAAAGAAGACAGCATGGACAGTGTGGATAGTGCTACCTGAGCTGACCCAGACACTCACTCTTCTCTCCACTGCACCAGATCATATTAATGAAGACGCCATGCACACCATTGAAAGGTTCATCATACTGCTTTATGACAGAACAAGCACAGACACCGATATCGACAAGGTACGTCGCAAACTGTTTGCAAAGAAAAGCAAAGTCCAGCTGATCCCACCGACAAGGGCAGCCCTGAAGCAGCACATCCGAAGAGCAGTATACCAGGGCAGACATGTCTGGGGTCAGACCCTGGTTCCTGCACCAACACTGCCATCACCAACCGACTGGGGTTGGATCAAGACCAGCGGCGTGTATGAACCTCTCTGGACAACGCTACCTGAAGCATCCCAGATCTGCAGGGAGCTCGTCTCTTGCAAATGCAAAGACTGTATGAAAAAGTTCAAGTGCAAGAAGGCCGGTCTGGAATGCATACCACTGTGTGCTTGCGACGGGGAGTGCTCTGAGAACTGAAGTCGCATTCTTAAAACGAATGTTCTGAACTCTCTGTACTGGGACTGTAAAACAGATTTTTAATATCTTGTCTTTTAATTTTTTAATGCAATATGAAAAATGTACAGAAATGAAAAAGTTTGTTTGAATGTAATAAATCCTAGTTTTCCATTAATCTTTAAATTACTTTAAACATTACACATACAGTCTACCTCTGTGCCAAATTTGGTGCTTTTATCAAAACGTGCACAATATATTGAAATATCCTAGCTAAACTGCCGCACTATATGGAAACGCAACGGATGCTGGCCAACTAAATATAATACTAATGTGGTCAGCAAGTTATCTCCCCCTTCTTCTTTTTCATAACATCTTGGCAGTCGTTTTGTGACCCATGAATTATTCTGGTCAGCTTTCCTTTGTTGTATGCCACGTATAACAACATCGCGTCATCTGCCGTGATTGCCTGTTAGGCGTACGCCCTCTTTCCCGTTAGGTCCTTGGTAACATCAGCCCAACATTTTAGAAGGCGTCCTATCCTCATCGTTTATTACCATCTGGTGTTCCCTGCACTATTAATCGTTCTATATTATATATATGGTCATGAAAATCGACATACTACGAATTATTCTTGCTAAAAATGTCAATATGTATAGAATTTGAGCAGCGTTTCACAAGCTATGAGAGATAAATTAGGCAATCCAGCAAGCTGTCAAATTATTTTGGCAATATGATGATGTCGTGGGTAAACACGGGGTTTATTTTAATTAACTCACGGAAACGAAGCCATGGCAACCGAAAAACATTTAACGAATGAAAACAAACGTTTGCCGGATGTTTGCCCACGACGCCATGTTAAAAGTCACGTGGTTTGGATTGCTTAATATTTAATTCTTTGTTATTATATATAAGTTTTATGTTATTAGGTTATTATTTTTCAAGACTTGTCCCAAATCTCCCTCTTATTGCTGATTTTTTGAGTCATCTCATATTGAAAATTTGACAATAAGAGGTAATATATAATTTTGAATTTGAAATAAATAAAATAAAAGCTTATTGCAAATAAATATTCAACAATATATCCCCAAAAGTAATTGTTGTAAAATGACGAGGTTTATTAAATACTGTATTATTGTGACATTGAAACATTAAATCAATGAGTATACTCATACCGTGCGTGTAGCGAAGCGCTAGGCATAGGGAATAAAATTACAACATCGCACGTGCCAGCTGGCTGATATGAAATAACAGAGCTGGGATGCTCCGGCCGACGGAGGAATTTACGGCAGCTGTGTTGTCAGATCTCTCGCGCTATGTGAATGTACATGCCTAATGGGAAATTACACGCACGGTATATTACCATTAGCAAACATAAAGGACCCCGCACAAAAGCAATGGAAAACGACTACCCGTCGATTTGACTGAAACTTTTAGAAAATGTTCTTCTCGGCATCCCGAACAAAAGTCTCCATGGGCACAAAAAAATTCTATGATTAGTTTTCGAGTTATGGGACGTTGAAGTCCCAGATTTTACGGGATCCTAGGAGACGCAAGCATAGGGTAGGTATAATACTGCTGATAATTTAGTTATTATTAATTCCAAACACAATAAAAGTTATATTGCAAGACTTTTCACTGAAAGCCAAGCTTGAAAAAGTCGGAAAATGTTGGAAAACCCCGGAAAATTCATGCGAAATCCACGATTTTAAATACATTACGTTGAAACGCGTACAAGTATCTAAGACTCAAATAGATCCATCCAAAGTATGTACCACAAGATTTTTCACTTGTAACTCAGATTTAGCGATGTGGAAAACCTTGGAAAATTCTGGAAATCTTATCGGAAAATGAGAGATTTTCAGGACATGATCGTCAAGCATGCATATAAGTATCTCAAAAAATCGTGGATTTCGAATAAATTTTCTGGGGTTTTCCAACATTTTCCGACTTTTTCAAGCTTGGTTTTCAGTGAATAGTCTTGCAATATAAGTTTCATTAAGTTTGGAATTAATAATAACTCAATTATCAGCAGTATTATACCTACTCTATGCTACTTGCACTCCTAGGATCCCGTAAAATCTGGGACTTCAACGTCCCATAACTCGAAAACTAATCATAGAATTTTGTTGTGCCCATGGAGACTTTTGTTCGGGATGCGAGAAGAACATATTCTAAAAGTTTCAGTCAAATCGACGGGTAGTCGTTTTCCATTGCTTTTGTGCGGGGTCCTTTGACAATATATAATGCGAAGTGAGGACAACTTTTTCGACTATCTAGCATTATGAGGACTCCAATACGTGTATATAAACGGTCTGCTGACAAACGGTCTGCTAACAAAGCGAGACCTGTGCAATGTTGCAAGATTTATTAAGCAGCAAAACAAAGTAGTCCTATGAAATGAGATATGTGGCCAGATTATACACAAAAAATAAAAAAGTTTGTGTACTTTTTTACCGACTATCACTTCTATATGTATTTTGGGGCCCGAGGTCAGAATTGTCACACGTCAATATTTTCATGTAAGCTCAAGAAACAGCTTAGAACTTAAGCCTAAAACTGGGTAAAAAGTAAATTGAAATTTTAATAAGAATATTAAAAGACTAATTTTGTAATTTAGTTATTTTTTCTATGGAGAACGAATGCTGTTCGGCTTTTTGTACCAAATGTCCGGCCAAATTTATAAGTAAAGTTCGGCTTTTCAAATTTTAGGACTGGCACCCTAGTTGCATGTAATACACTGAATCCCATAGCAACTAGTGATATGAAGAAAGCTCCAGAAGAAAGCATGCAGTAAAATAGAATTAAATTTGGACCAAACCCGGAACCAATTTGTAACAAGCTAATTTCTTCGGGATTGTATTCTATGGCTATCCAGGAGTCTCTGACTGAAAATCCCGAAAAATCCGCCGTGAAGAAATGAAGAAAAATGCTCCGCCATGTTGAAATTAGCCACTTTTCTCCTTTAATATCGGTAATAGCCCACGCGGATAACACTTTAGGAAAAAAAGTAAAGAGGCAAAATTTTGAGAGAAAGAGATAAGCTTCAATATGGTATGAATCGGTTAAATATTAACAAAGTCATGATTGTCAAAATGACAAATTCTTTTCAAAACAGGGTATTTTTTTGTATTTTAACACCGTAAGAATGTAACAATAGTCAACAAAAACATAAACCAAATAAATAAAAAGTCATGTACCGGTTAGTTTATTTGACGATATTTCGTTTCGAATAACAACAAAATCATCTCTTTTTTTTCTTATTTTGATAAAAAACTTACACCAAGTCCAACTTTGCCTGAAAGTGCTAAACAATTTGTAATAGACGGGGGGGTTCTCCTTAGAATAGTTGTGTGGCAATGTAAAGTTATTGTTTGATTTGTTCGTTATCATTATGGTTTAAATTGTATTATTATTTTCGATGGCTATTTTAATGAAAGTACTTCCGTTAAATTTACAAAATATCAAAGAAGAGCTAAAAATGTATTTCAAAAAGAAATTAATATTGACCCACAAAAAAGTTGTAAATAGTAGAGATATCTCATATTTTAGATATTTTTAGCATCAGCGTCAAATAAAGATCACTTAATATAACTTCTAACATAAATTTTCAATCAAAATAATATCACACTCAAATGTGGGGATGCAGATGCTGATTATTTAATTGTAAAAGCTGCTATTGATTGCTCAGCTGATATGTGTAACTCTGTTATAGTTGTTGGTCAAAATACAGTCTTAATAGCGTTACTACGAATATCTGCAAGTTACTAAGTGAAAATGTAGTAAAAATACTCTATTTGCACATACCATATTCGGATGCGATACCACCTCTGCATTCTATAAAAATGGCAAAAATAGTAGTTTGTGCAACAAGAGTGGATATGATATCCATATAGCACGATAAAGAAGTTTGAGCACGATGCCGTAGGCGGAGTGCTTCAAATCTTTTGAGTCTGCATAATTAAATAAAATTTATTACTTAAAGACAATCAAAAATGCCTTGCCACAAAAAACACTATATTGTTAAAATTTCAAAATACTTAGCCAGGCCAACGGAATAACACAAACTGTTTTGACAAACGTTTAACGACTGTCAACAAATATTTGACCGCCACGCCGAGTTGGAAGTCACGTGGTTTGGATTATAAAAATAGACTGACTACAAAAAGAGTCCTATTTTATTAGGACAAAGTATTTCGAACTTCATAAACATTACACTGTTCTAGATTTTAGTTGAAAGTACGGGAACCAGGCAGAAATTTTAGTAATAGCTACGTAGTATTCTTAAATCTTAAGAAATATATATTTTTTCTACTCCCTTATGTAAATTTTCTGTTTTCTGTACAGTCTGTAGAATGGATAAGTAGGCAATTTCAATTAATTGAACGGATATATTTCATATCAGTTCTAGGATGGATATGAAATGAAACTGACCAATCACAGTTCGTGTATTAAGTACATAGACAACTATTCGTTTTAAAATCAAATTAGTGCGTAAGCTGTCAAAGTAACTGTCAGTGTGTACTGTCAGTGTGTATTCGTGTAATATATTAATGTTTAATAAATTTTGTAGTTTTTTTAAGCTGGCCGTAGAAAAAGTATACTGTACAACTCGAGTGGATTATCCATATCGCACTCAGAAGATTTGAAGCACTCCACCTATGGCATCGTGCTCAATTTTTAATTTCTTATATACTTCTTCATACTAGCTTTTTGATTTACCAGGTGTTATTGAATTTACTGCTAAAGCTGATTGTTTTAAGTATATCAGATGGAATATCCATATCTGAATCAATCAATTTCAACTTAATTTGCTTCAAAAAGTTCAGCAGATTGACAAGTAAAGTTTGTTTATACAAACGTCAATCCGTACTAATGCTCAGGTAAAGCTATAAACACAGAATTTATTTGTACGGCTGCAAGCGGTAGCTATGATGGGAACCGTAAAATAGTATTCAAAATAAATTGTCATTTCTTTTCTAATTTAGAGCGGGATTAGATAAAATTTTGTACTTAACATGTTATGAAAACAGTAATTTTACTTGACTCATGTAATTAGCAAAACTCGCTCGCTTCGCTCGCTCGTTTTGGCAAATATTAAATTCGTCATGTAAAAATTAGTCTTTTCATAACTGGTTACGTAAATAACTATTGGATGCTGTCATGTGCGCACATATAACGAATTCTTTTTAATTTTTTTAACGGAAACGAAATCGAAAGGGTGCAAGTGTGATATATCGTTGAAATTGAAATTTTTTCTGCTTTTCAATGATTCAATTACAAATTGTAAGTAATCATAAAATAAAAACTTGTTGTTACAAAACGGCACTAAACGTAATCCGATCTCAACCAAAACCTTTTCAGACCTTCTGGAGCACTAAAGAAACCCTCATGCAAAGTTTCATCCAAATTCGTTTAGTAGCTTCGCCGCTAACGTGCTAACCATACACACATACACACACAGACATTTTTAAAAACCACTTTTTTGGGTTCCTTGGACCTCAAAACGTAAAGATTTGATATTATCTCAATTTTCGATTTTACACAATTTTATTGTGGGGAAGTTAAAAAAAAGCTCTATTATAGTAACGGTAACAGTGATGGTTTAAATAGCACATCGATTTGAGCCATGTGCTTCTTTTGGCTTGCTTGCTTCTTTTTTTTAATGCCGTTAAATTGTCGAAAATATATAAACTCCAAATCAAAACTTTAGGGCTTACCTACTGATGTTTCTTGTCGCTTAATTTCACAGAAAATGATACTAGGTATTTTATTACACTGCAAGATTGGTGTTATTTCATGAGGGATTATTTGGCAGTATCCCAATAACTTATCGTGACACCCATCCTTCAAAGCGGGTTATTATAACGACTCTTACTAGGAGTAACATCTACTTATTGAGACATGATGGCTCACCCATGTTTTAAAACTGTCTTGTACTAAATTCACATGCCGCCAATCAAACATTCACTTTACTATATTATTCGGTAGTTTTATAAAGACCTCCCAGTGCAATTCACGTTCTATGGAATGTGCCAAAAATACCCTTTTTAACGTATCATAGTTTCAAAGTTAATTTTTTGGATCTACTACTAACATAACAAATACCGTGATATTTTTCAAAAAGTCTTAGAAAAATATGAAGAGAGATATAAACTACCTAACATGTGAATTAAAATGTGGAGGATAATTTTGTAGTTCCAGATGATAAAATATAGTGCATTAACAATTTGACGCTTTTTACAATTAGTTGTCCTTAATAACAGAAAAGAGGCGTCATTAAGTTCTGATACTTGAACACGGTTAAATAAATGCAAACATTATTAGTGGTGTATGAGCTACAGCTGTCGCTTTATCCACGTTAATCTGTTTTCTCTTTTATGACACGGCATTAACAAGGAACATGTGTTACAAAAATTAAGTCGAAATATTGAATATTTCCTTTCATTATGGTGTCAATTTGATGTAATTTATATAATCTTTTCAAAAGCATTTGACAGACTCGATTATGGATTTCTCCTGAAAAAATCGACAAAATTCGGATTTACTTTAGATATCATAAGCTTTTTTGGAACCTATCTCGGTAAAAGAAATAATATGTGCAGTATTACGGCTTTTCATCTAATGATATGTTAGCAACATCAGGAGATCCACGGGGCTCCATTGTGGGGCCACCGTTATTTGTTAAATTTATTAACGATATTGCAGAGATATTCAAAGTAATGTACTTATATATGCTGATGATCTAAAATTGTTTCTATCTATTTATTCTTATGAAAATTTTCATTTTTACGAAGAGAAATAATCCGACACATTTTTCTTATAAAAATTTGTCCTCCCAGGGGTACGCAACAATGTGATTTGTTTAGCTATATTTGATAAACGACGAGTCTAATTGTCAGTATTATTTTTACATAAACATCAAACAAATTAGACTGACTATTAGACCACTCTAGATAAGGGTTGCACAACAACATAATTCGTTACAGCAAACTGGTAGTGGAATATTGTAGAACATATCATAACTAATGAAGGAAAAATAATGAAGGAAAAATAATTCGAACCATTTGCGTTTATCTGGGGTGAAATGGGCATTTAAGGGTGAAAAACGTTTTTTTGCCAATTCTGGCTTAACCACGCATCCTATCGAAAAAAGTTAAATATAAAAGTTGTAAGTAATAAAGAGGTCTACAATTTTTGTGAAGAGAATTTTTATCCTAACCTCAACATTTTTCGAGATACACGCAAAAAAAACCTTTTTTCGGTTTTTTATTTTTTTCTTCCACAAAAATAATTCGATTTAGCTCAAACTTGGTGAAAGTATACCTTTAGGTGTCCCACATAAGCACTATTTTTTTTTGAGTAAAATATTTAGCGGTTGTTGTTTAATTCAGTTTAAAAAAAAGTGAAATTTTCAACTGCGATTTCTCATAAAAGTACTTGTCCGATAGAGTTCGGACAGGGCTCATTTATTTTGTTTTTACTTCTATTTTCAATAAATAAAAATATATATATATATATATATATATATATATATATATAGCGCAATGGAAAAAATTGCCGGAAGATCGAAAATTCCGAAAAAATGCCTTTTTTCGTTGTAAGTATGTTTTTTAATTATGGTCAAAAATTTGTTATTATTTATTTACCCCCCAACCCTTCGACGGAACAAGTTAAAATATAATCTAGTTCCAGATCTTGTTAAAGTATATATGTGTACCAAATTTCAAGTCAATATCTTAAACGGTTCCAGAGTAAACGTGCGCACAAAAAAAAAGTTACAGACAGACAGACCGGTAGACAGAAATTTTTTTTCGCTCAAACTTAAAATCTCGACGTTTCATTCTATGGCTATTTCAACAATAAAAATTTAAAAAAAAAATTTGCCGTTACTATACTTCCACTGGATGTGGAAGTAATTAAGATTTCAATGGCTTTATACCTTTTATGATCTCAATATGCCAGTCTGACTTGACAGACCAAATTTTAAACTTTAAATTGTTAGGAGATTCCTGAGAGGTTTTTAAATTTGTCTTCCTGCTCCCCAAATAATGGTTAGCTTATTGATGAATGAAAATTAACAAAATCGATTTTCTCGAAAACGGTTCTAACGATTGTATTTCATAATTCAGAAATGGAAAATCAACATTACCGTTTACATTTATTTTGCACATCAGTTTATTTAAAATTTTACTGTAGTTTTATGTATAAACTCAAATAGAAACATCTTTTTAATAACTGCATATGTTTTCCTCTAACTACCAAAAATTGCATTTTTTATTGAACTTATACGATTTAAACACATCTGGCTACAGACTCAAGGAATGTGATTAGGCTACTAATATAATCAGTCGGGTCTGACGAAATTAAAACGTAAATAATGTCGCATATTACAATAACATAATAATGGGAGGGTCTTTGAGATAGATATCTGGATATTACAATTTGCATTTCCATCTAAATATTTTCTTGTAAAAAACACCATTAACTTCTCTATCATATTGGTAATATGCCGAATGGAAATCAAAATTAGATAAATGAACAGATAACTTTGCCTAAACTAGTTATAAATAATCAGAATTGAGATTCTGGTTTGGAGATAGCCCTGATTAAACAAACAATGTTTTCGTAGACAACAAGTTGCTGTTTTTGCTTCAATTTGTGTCTTTAATTAAATTATGGTCCTGCGATTTATATCATTTATTTTCATTAATAAAATCTAAATTATCACAAAATACAATCAGAAATTATTTAAATTGTCTAAGACATATGAAGTTTTAAATGCATAGGTGATACATACTTGTTCCATGAACCAGTCTTTTCAAACCACTTTTTTTAACGACGTCTTGGCTGAATTTAGCTATAGCTAAACCATAGAATTATGTTCACAATTTGTACAGTTGATACTATTGTTATACTTGCATATAAATCTGCATTTCAGGACAACTTTAATGAATTCTACGGTTAATTAAAATTTACAATTTTTTTACGAAAGAAGAAACCAAAAAGAAATTATTTCCAGATATTTTATACCATCTCAAAGTACATAAAAAATCTGATTCAATGTAGGTAACATTACTTACTACATTTTCAAATATACAGTGTGTGCCATTTAATACCGCAACATCCCGGTAACTTGTAACACGTTGTCAGATTTAATTTTTAATATTTTTTGGGGGGAGGGGATATAGCGCTCGATGTGCTCCATGTGACTGTTTTGAAAAATTTGTAATATTCATATTTTTAAGGTCTATTAAGTTCCTCTAAATTGGTCGTTATTCCGAGATCGACTATTAGGCAATTTTTTATCTATAAATTGGATAGCATATTCGCAGTTGTCTCAAATACCTATAAAAAGTTTTAGCTCGTATAGGGTGTTTGTTATTCTATACGGTGTTTGTCATTCAATAGCCAAAGAACCCCGCAGAATCCTTATGGGAAATGGCTTTCATCAAACCCTTTGGAACTCTGGATTTTGGTAGTTCTTCATGTGTAGAACAAAAGTTCTCAAAGGTACTAAGTTCTAAAAACTCATGATTTACCTACGTGCATTCTACAGCATAGTTAAATCCTTATGGAAAATGGCTTTCGGTCAAACTCTTTGAAACTCTGGGTTCTGGTAGTTCTTGACGTGTAGAACAAAAGTTTTCAAGGGCACTAAGTCCTAAAAACTCATGCTTTTGAGATATAGTCCTGAGATATGCTGCAGAATGCACGTAGAATCCAACTTCAACTCAAAATCATGAGTTTTTAGGACTTAGTGCCCTTGAGAACTTTTGTTCTACACATCAAGAACTACCAGAATCCAGAATTTCAAAAACATTGACTGAAAGCCATAAGGATTCTGTGGGGTCCTTTTTAAATTTCTCACTTTTCGACTGGCCCTGTATAAAAGTCGGTTAAGTTCACTAAAAAGGTAAAGTAGTCATCCGACTTAAGGAGCATCAGATACCAAATGAGGAAGAAAAAAGGAAAGTCATTCTTTGATTTCTGTTTCTAATGTAAAATATGATATTAAATTAGTTACCAGTCTACGTTTTCCAGGCATAATAAATTAAATGAATTAATTGCGTTACGAAAAGTAAAAAACATGTGCGCCACTGACGATTGATACACGAGACTGATGCGCTTCTACGTAGTATAGGCGTACAAAAACCTAACTCGTAGGACAAGCATACGTAGGTCGTAGACTGTGGAAGACACACCGGTATATCCATTCCAAGCAGTTCAATTGTAAGAAGTGAGACGCCAACATACAAGCGATAGTCTTTGCTTGCTACCTGCATTAGTGACGTCAGTTCGAAGATCCATTGCTCAGACTATAAAGTCATAATATTAATATGTATGGATTTTTATACACTTTACACTCAAAGAAAATGATAGGTGAATTCAACCAAAAAGAGCATATGAAATCGCGCCTATCTAGTTTCATAGTTAAATCAATCAGAAAAGAATAGTCATACAACAACTTTATTTGTTTTCGTAAACAAATAGTAGTTTAATAATCATATCTTCTTGTAGAACAACAAATTAAATAGTACAATGATATTTTTTATGTTCACTAACCATTTTCAATTTGGTCTACAATTAAATAGTACAACGACTTTGTTTTTTGTTCACCAACTAATTTTTAGGTTGATCTACACTTTATTGTATGATGAAGTTTTTTTTGGCTAGCCAAAATCTCAGTATTGAGACATCAGACCACCCAAACCAAAGATTAGAGATCGTTTATAAGATCCATCCAAATATATCGATGATCCCTGAGAGAATTTGAACATTGCAATCATGTTATTAATTTTCTATAAATTCATAAGAGTATAAGATAATGCATGATTGATTATTGTCAGTGATTTGTATGTGGCGGAATAATCTCTGTAATAGACTACGTGGTAAGCAAGCAAATTTTGTGGTAATTCCCTTTTAGAACTTCACTCAAAGAAATAGTATGGGTAAATTCAACAAAAAAATGGTTAACTAACAATATCGTTCATTTTGTTAAACTGAATTATATTGATGGTATTTTTAAACAAGAGGTGATTGTTATTTTAATTAATAAAAAGTTGTCGTACAACAAAACAAACATTAACTTAAAAAATAGATGAATAAGACTATTATTTTTTTCGTCTGACTATTATTTTGTTGAATTCTGTCAAATTAAACTAGATAATAGTATATTTTATTTTTAACTATTTTCGAATTGTAATTCTAACCCAGTATTAGTTCGCTGTATTATTGTACTTGGTAGACAAACCAATATTATTGTCGTCTTCTAGAAGTTCTAAAAGAATTATCATAAAATTTGCTTGCTTACCAAGTAGTCTATTACAGAAATTATTCCCAGATGACGCCACATACAAATCACTGACAATAATCAATCATGCCTTATCTTATACTTTTATGAATTTATAGAAAATTAATAACATGATTGCAATGCTCAAATTCTCTCAGGGATCATCGATATATTTGGATGGAGCTTATAAACGATCTCTAATCTTTGGTTTGGGTGATCTGATGTCTCAATACTGAGATTTTGGCTAACCAAAAAAAACTTCATCATACAATAAAGTGTAGATCAACCTAAAAATTAGTTGGTGAACAAAAAACAAAGTCGTACTATTTAATTGTAGACCAAATTGAAAATGGTTAGTGAACATAAAAAAATGTCATTGTACTATTTAATTTGTTACAAGAAGATATGATTATTAAACTACTATTTGTTTACGAAAACAAATAAAGTTGTATGACTATTCTTTTCTGATTGATTTAACTATGAAACTAGAAAGGCGCGATTTCATATGCTTTTTTGGTTGAATTTACCTATCATTTTCTTTGAGTGTTCTAGAAGACAACAGTAATATTGGTTTGTCTACAAAGTACAATAATACAGCGAACTAATACTGGGTTAGAATTACAATTCGATAATACTTAAAAATAAAGTCTACTATTTATCTAGTTTCATTTGACAAAATTCAACAAATTATTAGTAAGATGAATAGATTATAGTCTTGTGCACCTATTTTTTAAGTTAATGTTTATTTTGTTGTTTGACAATCACCTTTTGTTTAAAAATTCTATTAAATATACTTCAATTTAACAAAATGAACAATATATATATAGTATTTTTTTGATTGATTTAACCTATACTATTTTCAAACAAAAGCGCTGATGCGACGTCTTAATTCATCAAAGTGGATGGCAGAACGATGTTATGTTTATGTAAACAGAACTGCGGGTTAACTCTACAATAATATTGGTTTATCTGTCAACTATAATAGTAGAGGAAACCGCTACTGGGTTTACAATTACAATTCGACAATAGTTAAAAATAAAATATACTATTATCTAGTTTAATTTGACAGAATTCAACAAAATAATAGTCAGACGAAAAAAATAATAGTCTTATTCATCTATCTTTTAAGTTAACCATTTTTTGTTGTTGAATTTACCCATACTATTTCTTTGAGTGTAGTAATATGGAGATAAATTAGAATTATATAAAGATATATGTGTCTAAAACAAAATAAAGACATGTACTTAAAATAGCAAATAACAAAACAATATGTTTATTAAAGCAGGTCTTAGTAAAGCTCTTGAAATTATTTGCCAGAATCTGGACAAAAATTTACAAAAATTGACAAAAACTGGATGTTTGCGAATGTTAGAAAAGATTTGCTGTGCTTGCATCGAAGTATTAAGAAACTTTAAAAAAAACGTCAGTAGCAAAAACGTTGTCTTTGTTTTGTAATGATTTTAGAAGTAGGCTGTAAATTGTCTCAAATTCCAATCGATAATGAAACCATTTAAACTCTCCCTCCAATCTAACGGTGTGATAACACCGTCTTAAAAAAATAAGATTGTTTACACAAACATGATTAATACTTCGGTTACAGTACAAACAGAACGAAATTACAGATAATTGGTATTACCTTTTAATAAGGTCCCTATTTGTTCAGTTATCGGGTTTCAACGGTTATTTATAGTTTACTTAATAACGACTTAAAGATATATTACTATGCGTGGTATTATTAATTTCATATTTATTTAAATGTCATAAATATGTTGCAGCTGTTAATATCTCACGTCTGCAAAGATATATTCCAAATATTAGTTTAGGCACAGACAATCAGCATTAATATGTCTTAGATTCCTTGATGTTTGTTCAAAGATAATGATGTCGATAACAAAGGACGGATGGAAGGTGATATAATTTTCGATGAATTCGTTATTTTGCTGGATAAATACTGTGTTAATGTATTGCTTGATGATTAAAAAGGATAGACGGATCGGTGTTTTTCCATTGTTTCCGGATTAAATAAACCCAGCTGCAAATTTTTTACGCACTAGCCCTGAAAAATGTGCATTGCTGGATAATTTTTGGACCAGAAAGTACTTCTTTTCAGGACTGGTCAGAAAATTTTTCTTCACAAGACTAGTGTCGATATAATTATTGATGCAAAAAGTGGCAAAAGTAGGTAGTTCCGATGAGTCACTCATTTTTGCAACGTATTGCATATAGGATTTTTTGCAATTCTGTAATAAAATCTTAAAATTAAATATTAAATTCTGACATCTTGAAATGATTAATATTATTTAGTTGTCATTGTTCGATGATGTTTCTGTTATTAGTATTCGTAACAATACGTTTAATGTATTGCTATGGGTACAAAAATAAACAACATTGTTGACATATTGTTTATTTATTATAATTTCAAAGAGTCTGTATCAATAAATAGGAAAATAAACAAATAAAAAATTGGTACTTTTAAGTAGGTTGTTTGCAAAAAATGGTAGTAGTAGTTATTTATGCAACAAATGCATAAAGTGATAGTTTTCTCACAAATGGGAATTTCCAAATAATTGCCAAAAAATATGTGTATAAATTAAAATATAAACAATCTACTTTAGCCCTAGTGCGTAAGTACAACTCTTTACACACTACACAGCGTGCGTAAATTATGTACTTTACGCACGGTGGTAGAAAAAGTACTTTCTTTAGCTAGTGAGATAAAGTTGACAATAAGCATTGTTCCCGTATCATCAATGTTATCAAGCGCGGTTTTCGTCAATTCTTTAGGTTGACGCGCTCCTTCTAGACCCATTACACAGCCTCACAAAAAAATAAAGTTTATTTTCCAAAGGTGAAAGCCACCTATCCCAATTTTTTGAGCCGCTGATTCGAAATATCACGTCAAAAATATATGTTTCATTGCAAATTGACATTTCGTCCCTAAATTCGAGGTTAAATGGCTATTAAATCTGATAGAACGACACTCGTTGAAATGAAACTTCTGAATCGTTTAAAATGGCTCTTGTCACATACTCCCAACTCCCAACGTTCTATCATACCACGGAAATGATGGTGGTGTACTTCTTCCCCCAAAAAACTACTACTACTACCTTGTTCTGATTTTTCCATAATACGCTTGTGAGGGCTTGACTGACCGGAGTTATTACAGGGAATATTGATAAATCGAGTATCTTTTGACCAGGAGACGCCAAGACTACCCCCGGGGGTTGGAACGACCCTCTCCCTGAATGAGAAAACATTCCAGAAATACTGCATAAGGGCTGAAGAACAGTTTCCTCCAGTTTTCGAGGGGGTGAACGGGCTAAAGAACGGTTTTCTCCAGTTTTCGAAGACGAGTAACAGGATAATTGCAATACTTTCCCCAACTCTTCTGTTCTGATTTTTCCGTACTACGCTTGTCAGGGCTTTACAGATCGGGTTTATTACAGATGATATTGATAAATCGAACATCGTTTGGAGAAGTGGTTTTCACTTTTAGAAAATAAACTTTTTTTGTGTGTGGCTGTGTTATCAATACTACTTGTGAAAAAATCTAAAAGTCGGGAAATTTAAAGCTTTGTGCTAGGGTACTTCCGTATGCGAGAAATCTTCATCCAGTGCTTCTAATAGAAATTGCTTCTCCTTTTGAGTAAAAACTTTTTGGTTTAATATTTCAAACCTTTCGTTTTCAAAAAAGTTATTTTTTTTACATGTAACGCATCAGAAACAGAAACTTCAGAAAGATATATATTAAAATGAAAACAACTAATATTATGATCTATAAATATATTTATGAACCGTTATGTCACTGTTTTGAGTGACTCATTTAACAAACATAGACAATGTTATTTTCTTAAGTGAGGTACGGTACATTAGTGACAGATCTTCCCTATTAATGTTTGTTTACTATGAAAATAAATGTTACAAATAAATAGAGGATAAGAATAAATATTTGGAAATTTTATGTTGGTACTTATAAATATCAAATAATAAAGAATGGAAAACAAAGCTTCTTCTTTGCGTAGGAGACGAAAAATGTATCCAAATGAATATATTATAAATAATATATTTTATTTTCGGTGCCATTAAAGTTAAACATTTCATAATATTCCAGAAATCTAGAATTAGAGATATTTTTTATGATAGACATGGAAAGAATAGATGAAGTTGAAGATTTAACTTATTTACATTGTCTTGCCGTATGTTTTATGATTCATGCAATATTCTAGTTAGCCTCCCTTTACTGTAGACCACGTTCCACAGGGCCACGTCATCTGCCGCTGTTTCTTGTTAGGCACATCAGCTCTTCGCTAAAGTCATCACATTAGCTCATCATTTTGGAGATCATCTTCTTGTCCTCTTGCCTTATGGTTTTCCTCATACTATCAGGGCCGTGGAGAGAAAATATGGGCCCGGTGAGGATTTTTTTTTTGAAAATTGATAAGCGGAGGGGGAGGGAGAAATCCCAAAAAAAAATTTGATGAGAGAGGGGCAGACATCAGAAAAAAATTTTATGAGCGGGGGGGAGAAATCAGGAATTTTTTTAAAATATGTTAAGAAAAAATTTCCAACATTTCAAAACCTCAAGCAAGCTCGGGCCCGGGGGAAATACCCCCGCACCTCCCACCCATCTGCGGACTATCAACCGTTTTATATGGTCCTCTCTCCGGTTGATGTGTTCAAAAAATGAGAGGATTCTGGAAAATTGAGGGGGAGAGAGAGAGAGAGAGACTTTATTATCCAAAGAAATAATTCTCATTGGGAGGTTTAAGTATATTACGAAGCAATATGTGTTTAGCCAGTTTTACAAACAATGCAAAAAATCATAAATATACGACAAAAGTTGTATATTTTAGATATGATAATAATCTAAACACATATTATTTGTTTGGAGGGTAATGCGGCGATTTTCTGCGTATTCAAATGTGAAGTACGTTTGATTATACAGTTTTTTATGAAATAAGCACGTTTCGTGGATAAAAATGGATACTACTGTCAATGTCTACTGAGCAACAAATGGAAGTTATAACTCACTTTTGCAAAATGAGTACTCCATTTAATAACTCTTGACGGCATAATCCCCAAAATGGGATATTATATATCAGGTGTGACTCTATTAGGGAAACTAAGCTGTCGTTGCCGTAGAGTAATCCAATTCGATAGAAATTGTGTGGATAACATAAATACAGCACATATAGTCGACAACCCCCAAATCCAAAGCCAAGGCTGTCCGGAAGGGGGTTACACATTTGGAAAAACGTAGACACACATCCATACCCAACAGTACCGGAGCTGGGGCTCGAACCCAGAGCGCGATAGATAATCTATTGGCATATTCGACACTCAATACGCCTTAACCGACTGAGCTACGGTGTCGTTCTTGAAAAATTTAATATGTAGTCAATATACAATCCAAGAAACTTCGTATGAGTTTTATTTTCCGAAATGTACCTTCCAACCTGCAAACGAGGGTAGTTAGATTTCCCCAATATATTGATAGTTGCCAAACCATTTATATACAGCAAAAATAGAAGTGGGTCGAGAACAGACCCTTATGAAATTCCTCAATTTGTCGTAACTTTATTAGAGTAATTTCCTGAATATTTTCTCATTCAAGTGCGGTCCTTAAGGTAGGATTCAATCCAGGAGAATGAGGTATCTGAATCCAGAACACTGAAGTTTTAAAGAATACAACGCTGGAGAGTCAGTGAGCGTATTTATTGGAGAAACGAGTTGTTGGTGCCATGGGCCGTCCAGGGAATTAATAGAAAACATTTCCAGACTCACATCTTGTTTGTGTGCCTAACGGTCCATATCGTAGATGCGTAAAGGAAGTTAAATAAGATGATATAAAGGAGAAAACAGCGATTCAATAAAAATTTTGAAAATGTTCGTTTTTGTTTCTCTTTTGATGATCCTCTGAAACTATCGGGAGTTAGAGAAGGGATAACAGAAGGTGTAAGAGGGCCCGATAAATTTCGCACTGAAAAAAATTAATCTTCCCACATCCTTCTGGACCTTCCTGTTTCCTACTCATCGATGTTCTTTACCTGCTTTAAGGATTGGTCTTGCTGTGCAAATTCAATACCGGTGGCAGATTTCTCTTCACCCAGATTGTAAAACTCCAGAGTGCATCCTTCCAGTCTTTAAAGTTTTTCGAATACTTCTTGTGAATTTGGAGGGTGGTTTCCACCCCTTAGACAGGTACGGATAAAGCAGTTGTTCTGCACAGTGCACTGCGACCATTGCGCAGTAAAAACAAGACACATTTGCTCTCCCACATCTTCCTCCACCCCCGTCCAGCAGAGGGTAGTTTTCACTTGGTTCTTTGGCTGTGTTCACCCTCCACCGTGTCTTCCTTGCATTCTCAAGAGCTTGTAAGCTAGAAGCTTTCATGACGCAGAATAGAAGGCGTAGGTAGAAGGCGTACCACCCCCCCCCCTTTCGGGGGGTTGTTACGCCCTTGGCAATAATAAATGAGAGCACGAGGGTTGCAAAATGCCCATTCATACTCCTTTCTGTAATAGAATAGAATAGAAAAGAATATTTATTTATTTATATAGGTTAACAAAAGATACAATGATTAATTTTAATATCTATAGTTATAAATAAATAAATGAGTGATTGCTTAGACTCGTTAGAGTCTGTGAGCAACGGGTAGTTTGATAAGAGTGTGCGTACATATGCGAAATACCCAACTAAGTTCTATTTATTTTACGAAGGGTCCTAAGAACCTGAATGCAAAGGCAATAGACCAGTGTTGCGTATTATAAATATATTTTATAAAAGATGTATTTACATTTAATTATAAAAGAATTTGATGTGGGTGAATTTTTAGGTATTAATATTAAGAAAAATATTAAAATTAAAATATTAGAAGAACTTAAAACGAAAATTTACAAATAAAAAAACATAAATTTGAGGAATTAGAAAACTTAAAGACTAAAAGAAAGCTTAAAGACTTAATAAATGTATCTATTTCTGTGTAATTTATGTTCAGCAGCCATTTTTTATTTCTTTTTTATACTTTGCTACAGACCTGATTTGTTTAATATTTTCTGGGAGCTTATTGTATAATCTAGGACCTAAGTAGACAAAACATTTTGTTCCTATAGTCTTTTGTGCAACGACTACCTTTATTTGTTTTTTATCTTTACCTCTTGTGTAGTAGCTATGATCAACGAGTGTTGTTTCTGAGTATATTTTCCATTGGTACATTAATAAACATTGAGAATATAGCTTACGCACATTTAATAATTCTGACTCTTTGTATAATAATTGAGTAGGATAAAGGTTGGGTTTTCCATATAAGGTCTTTAATTGGATTAATATTAACGGTGTAATGTTAGTTTTGTTTGCACCTCCCCATGCTATAATGCCATATTTTAAAATCGATTCAATCATGCCATAGTAAATGATTTTAATGTGTTCTTTGCTTAATATATCTTTTAAAATTTTAAATCTGTAAATTAAAGATCTTAGTTTTTTTACAGTGTTGGTGATATGGTGATTCCATTTTAAATGAGGGTCTAAAGTTATTCCCAGATAGTTAATTTTTTTCACAGGCAGTTATGACCAAATTAGTGTTAACAATATTTATTTCATTAAATAAAGGTAAATTGCTTCTATAGGAGCAAAATGGCAAATATTTTGTTTTTGAGATACTAAGGGTCAAGATATTTTCATCAAACCAATCCTTAATCGCCTTTAAGTCCAATTCCGAAATTGTTTTCACTTCCTCCCATGAATTTCCTTTAAAAAATATGGCGGTGTCATATGCAAATAATACTATATCTCCTCTAATATTTAGGCTAAATATGTCATTTAGATACATAATAAATAAAATTGGGGCAAGAATCGTACCTTGTGAAAGACCATAGAGCACGGTTCTTGCTTTGCTTGTTTGGTTTCCTATTTTTACAACTTGTGTCCTTTTATCTAATCGTGGCAAAGACCTCTCACACCAAAATTTTCTAATTTTGTCAAAGGCCTTTTCCAGATCTATAGAAACACAGATGGTGTACTATTATTCAAACATTCATAAACTTTTTTGTCAGGCAGGCTGTAGCATCACTTGTTGATGTATTTTCTAGGAACCCAAACTGGTTTTTTGATAATAAATTAAATTTGTTGAGGTATCGCACTAATCATTTTTTTAACGCTTTTTCGAAAATGTTTGCAATATTAGAAGTCAAGGATATAGGTCGGTAATTTTCCATCAAATTTTTGTCCCCCTTCTTATATAAAGGTTTAATTATAGCAACCTTGAAATTGGATGGACATATTCCGGATTGAAAAATTTTATTTATGAGATTGACTAATAATGGTGTTATTATATTTATTGTTTCTTTTAACATTTCTAATGTGATGCCGTCAAATCCAGGAGCCTTATTATTTTTTAGTTCTTTTATGTATTCGTTTATTTCCTTGTCGTCTACTGGTGTAAGAAAAAAAGAATGATTGGTAATTGCAATAGGGAAGGTTGTATTTGGTAAATCTATTTTATTTGCTAATTTTTCTCCTATTTCTGTGTAATGCTTATTAAACTCGTTTGCAATTTGTTTTTCGTCATTTACTACATAATTGCTATCTAATTTAATTTGTGTTATTTCCTGATTTTGTCTTTGACTTTTGGTGATATCCTTTGTTATTTTCCAGAGAGTTTTACTACAGTGGTTATTATTTTCAATTTGTTTCTCATAATAATCTTTTTTAGTTCTTTTAATCAGTGAATTTATTTTATTTCTATATATTTTATATTTTTGTTTTAAGTCTATGTTTAAAGGTTATTTTAGTAAGTCTTGGTACATTTTATCACGAGTTTCGATTGATGTTATTAAACCTTTTGTAAACCATTCTTTTCTCTTTTTTAAATTTTTTAATCTAATTTTTTTGGTTGCATTTTGTATAACAGGTTTAAAGTTATTTATTAGAATATTACTTATCTCTTCTGGGTCTCCTTTTTCGTAAAAATGTGTCTAATTTATTTTGGACAGTTGTATGTAACTCATTTTTTTCTATAGAAACCAATGTCGCATAATGGTCAGTTATATTTGAGGTGAGTATTTTACATTATATTATTATATTATGTTAATTATCTAAAGTTATATTATAGGCCTTACGTAATGATATTGATATTCATAACTTTACCTCTATTTAAGGGATATTTTTGGCTCTGCATGCACATTTTTTTGTCCATGGATTCGGATTCAACGTCGAAAAATACATAGGAATACCATGGTCAGTCATCCAGATCACGACCTTATTTTTTTTTGTGGGGCTGTTTTATTTTTCCTTTATGTAGAAAATGTATTGATAATTATTTCTCCTAAATTTTCAGTTTATACAAGTCTCATTTGGAGATTCAGGTACCAGTTTTCCGTCCGTTTTCCGTTTTGTTAGAAACGTATGTAAAGAATTTAATCCTAATGTATTTAATATTTAAAAAAATGTAGGTAATTAAATAAAATATTTAGACCATCATCTAGTATCTTGCATGAATAGAACAAATATTATTATTATGTTACAGTAAAGCATATAATTTTTAAATTACATTGTAAAATACCAACTATTTTACAGCATATTTACCACCCCATAATAATTACTCATAATTTTTAGTTCGTTAGATTCTAGGAAATCAATCAATGATACCGAAATTAGTCGTGATAGTAAGCACAATAAGAAAGTGACAAAAGATAATGCTTATAATGGTTAATCGATACAGAGTTAATAAATTATATTTATTATTTACGTTCGGAATTACACTTTGAGTTATTATTTATTGTCTGGGACATTTCCTTTCAAGTCATTTGTAACAAAATTTTCACCTATTATGTTGGGATTTTTGTTGTTGTGATTCGATTTTTCTAATGGGCGTAAAAAATATAGATTTTGAATGGAAGAATATAACTACATACATATTTTAAAGGAGATATTTATAAAAAAATATACACAATAATTCAAGCTATAAATCTAGTAGGGGATACGGAATGTAAATCGTTTTTATCAATCATTTTGTAGGAATAACATAAACAATTTCATATATTTGATTTTCACAAAATTTGTATTCTTTTCGTGACAATATTCAAAACACTGAAGAAAACTTTTTAGAGAATCTTGCAAGCAGTTAAAAGAGTTTATAGAATAGAATAGAATAGAATTTATTGTGCATCAGAGACAACAATTTTACAATTTTGTTTGGTACATGTCTAAAAACTAGTAAAAACATTAAAAACGTATATACATTTAGTTAATTAATATACTGATCTTAGTTCGAAGTAAGATTATCATACCACCTCATTCACATCTTCTAAAATGTAAGGTTCTACGTACCTATATTAAAATTCGTTTAATTCTTGTCTTGAAAATGTTTATGGAAGTTATTTCCTTTAGCACAGTTGGCAGCATGTTATAAAAATGCAAGCATTTGTGATGACAGCCTTTTTCTAAAATTGTGGTGTTATGTATCGGGTAAGAAAGAGCATTCCTTTCGCTAGTTTCATATTTATGATCTCGAACATTCCCTGCAAATTCATTCATGTGTCTGAAGTCAAAACAGAGACATTCATTAATAAAGAGTGCTGCAGCAGTCAGCAGTTTTAGTGTTTTACAATGTCCACGACATGACTTACCAACTTTTAGATTGGCTAGGACTCTCAACGTTCTCTTTTGAATTATGAATACCTCTTGAATGTGTGATCCACCCCAAAAAATGATATCATGACATTACACTATAAAATTGTCCATAATATACAATAAGAAGAGTATTGTGATTTAATACTTTTTTTCAGTTCTTTCAGTGAATAGCCGATTGTGCTAAATCTACTGCAGAGCATTTGTACATGATCCTTCCAATTCATATGTACATCAATAGTGACACCCAAAAATTTTGTGCTTTCGTAAAAATTTATATTATTAATATCTATTTTGCCAGGATACCCAGTTTTATTCCTACTATGTTTAAATAGGATACATTTTGTTTTCTCATTATTAATATTAATGAGTTTTGATGAAACCGTTCAGAAATAATTTGCATGACATTTGTTGCTTTAGTCTGAATGTTATAATTTTTTTCAAAAATTAAAATGTTGGTATTATCGGCATAAGTAGTTATAAAAAGTGAGTCATCATTTAGATATTTTTGTAAATCATTTACGTACAGTAAGAAAAGAATTAAACCAAGCACGCTGCCCTGCGGTACACCTAATGATATTTTACAATTACTTGAATAATATTGTGATGAATCTGATCTAATGCAAACTTTCTGATATCTCTCATTGAGGTAGGAATTGAGCCAGTTGTGTGCCGAACCTCGTATCCCTACTTGTTCCAGCTTATTTAGAAATATTTTATGGTTCACACAGTCGAAAGCAACTAACTATAAAAAATAATCCAGAACTTCTGCCAGGCCTGAAAATCTCTCTTTATTTGTTATAATCAAATAGGTACAGTGATGCAAAAAAAATTTAATTTTTTTATTTTTCAAATAGGCTTAGAACGTCGTGAACCGTCGAGATTTTAAGTTTTTTTAAACGGACATACATTTTTTAGTCATCGTAGAAAAGGAATTCATACAAAAATCAGTGTTACAACATGCTAAACTCAAATCTCAAATAAAAGAAATTTGTATGTCTGTACGTGTCTAAGTGTGTGTGTGTGTAGACCATTTCTTGAAATCACGATAACTTCTATTAGACTTAAAATTTTTATTTCAAGTTTATAAAATGGCATTGTAGAATACCCCTCCCCCCCATATCCGTTATACACAGTTATCGCCAGAGGCGTGTAAATTGTCATGTTTTATAAAAGCTAAGTAGAGCAAAATGTTACTGAGAGTTTTGATACGAAGACGTGCAAGATATCACAACTGTAACACATAGAGTGTGTCTTTCAGGTTCTAACGATTATATAGATCAGATAATATATCAATATTACTTTAAAATATTATTAATGTATTTTCAATAGAACTATTACGAAGAAATTTAAAAATTGCAATATACCACCAATATATAGGAAATATGTGAGAAAAATAATATAAACTCTTATATCACACCAAGTTTGAAATGTATTACTTAACTCGCAAAAAGTTTCAAAAACTGACAATTTTGTATTCAAATCAAAATTGGACTGTATGAGATTTCATCTTCTTCTAAGGAATTTTATGTTCAGGAAATGTTGTTCATTAAAAAGAGAAGAAAATACCAATTTTTTTACCATCCTCAAATTGTTAAAAAATACATGAAACGACCTAGGTATCAGCTCGATCCGGTACCATCATCAGATGTTTCTGACATGGTTTTTGGGTATCATGAGACAGTTTTTCAAATCTTCTTGAAATATCGACCCGTCTTAATCATGTGTTTTTCTACGTTTCAAAAGTATTGTTTGGTTATCTTCAGATAAGTTCTTAAAACTATATTTAACGTTGTTAAACTTTTTCTCAACACATCAAGAGGTCTGTTGTTATGTTAATTCTTCTAGGCAATTTTTTGCCAATTGTGAAATCGTATTCCGTGTGTTCTTTACACGTGAATATAGAGAGAATTGTCATTAAACCAGATGTTCAAGTTTTCTAATACATTGTTACATATTATCTCTAATATTTCATCTGATTTATGCGAAACAATTTCTGACGTATATGTAAAATATGCATCAGATGTTAGAGTATCCAGTTCATTTATATAAAGTAAAAACAATGTATGACCCAATATTGAACCCTGTGGGACATCCATGTTTACTTTCTTATATTCAGATCTAGTTACTGTTCTAATGTTGTTTGGGTTCGTAGTTTATTTTTACTCCAAACAATTAAATTGAAAACGACAACACATAAAATCCGAATGTTTTCTAAAAAAGAAGATTATAAAAATGCTCGTAAAAAAACGACCGTCGCACAGTGGGAAAAAGAAGACCATTTTTGGACAAAAATCTACCGACAATTCAAATCTTAATGAAAATCTTCTTAGTGGACAATATTCGTTATGAATGGTTGTTTTTGGTACCACTGCTCCTTTTTATTAAAAAAATTATCCTAACCTGAAATAAGGGATTAGTCCATTGTCCAGAGGAAGTTGCAGTGGACATTTTTTGTCCGTGGAGTTTTATTGCTTTTTTATATGTTTTTCGAGTCGCTGAAAAATAGTCCTTTGATCCAAAAGTGAAACCATTTTTAGTTATGGTGCATTTTTTTTGTAGTTTTCTGCGATTTTTCATCCTAAAGATATTCCTTACTATGTATTTGTTTTTTTTTGGGGGGGGGTTGCTGATTACGAATAAACCAGTCATTTGGCCCAAAAATGGCCCCCTTTTAGTTATGGGCCATTTTTTGGCATTATTTGTCATTATTTGTAGTTTTCTGCGATTTTTCATCCTTTAAATATTTTTTACCGTATAATCATGTTTTTTGGGTTGCTGATTACGAATAAACCAGACAACTGGTCCAAAAGTGGTCCCCTTATTAGTTATGGGCCATTTTTCAGCATTTTTGGGCATTTTTTTTTTGTAGTTTTCTGCGATTTTTCATCCTAAAAATATGTTTTACTATTTAATTAAGTTTTTTGGGTTGCTAATTACGAATAAAATAGCCCTTTTATTCAAAAGTGGTCCCTTTTTTAGTTGTGTGACATTTTTGAGGCTTTTTAGCAGATTCCAGCGATTTTTCGACCTAAAAATGCTATGTTTTACTCTATTAATATATGTTTTTTTTTTTTCGGCACGAAAAAGTGGTCTCATTTTAATTAGTTTAGTTTTTTAATCATTTTCGTCAGTTTTCTGGGACTTTTAGAATTTGTTTGATGTTATAGTTGTAATAATATCCACCACAATAGTCTGATATATACATATAAGATGGTTTCGATTTAATGCTCATTAAAAAAATAATTGTATTCATAAGACTATAATTTTTTCTGTAAATAACCTAAATGCTATCAAGGCAAGAAACATATAATAATAGAGTAGTATAATATTTTTATGTGGAAAAATCGCTGGAAACTACCAAAAAGCCTCAAAAATGCTCTAAAATGCCACACAACTTTAAAGGGGACCACTTTTGGGTCAAAGGACTATTTTTTTCGTAATCAGCGACCCAAAAAATATAATTATATAGTAAAAAATATTTTTAGGATAAAAAATCTCAGAAAACTACAAAAAATGCCCAAAAATGCCAAGAAATGGCCCATAACTAAAAAGGGGACCAATTTTGGTCTATATGACTGGTTTATTCGTAATCAGCAACCTAAAAAACATAATTAATAGTATACAATGTTTTTGGGATGAAAAATCGCAGAAAACTAATGCCCAAAAATGCCCAAAAATGCCAAAAAGTGGCCCATAATTAAAAAGAGGACAAATTTTGGTCCATATGACTGGTTTATTCGTAATCAGCAGCCAAAAAAACATAATTAATAGTAAAAAATATTTTTAGGATGAAAAATCGCAGAAAACCATTAAAAAAATGCCAAAAATGGACTAATCCCTCATTTCTGGGTTAGGATTTAGGATTATATTTAAAGACGATGTCTCATTTGAACAACATTCATGAGATTTGATATTTTGATTGATTTATGTCGATATAAACCGCAATTCTGTCAAAAAATGTTTTTATATCGTCAAATAAAAAACTGAGTGTTGTAAAATCGTGTTGCGTTTTATCATAAATGCAAAAGGTGAAGATTCTATTGATATTTCCAAATATTTAATTCTGTTATAAGCCTCAGTTCGAACGAATTTGACAAAATAAAAAAAATGTGGACAAATCGTTCCAACAAGCAGATTATAAACAAAAATTATCGTAAGCGATAACTGAACAAACATTCGTACGTTATTAAAATATTATCAATCATTTTTAAATTGTTTGCTTTATAATAACCGAAAAATTAATTATGTCTTGATTGACTCTCTTTTAACCCGTAAACAATTATTATTTGCGATTCACTTTTATACGACCGATTTTTTTTCTAATTATGATTTATATAATATATCGAATATTGATTAGTCTGCTTGTAACGTTTTATTTGATAAATAATAAATTGACTGCACCTAATTGCTCCTTCCTGGAATAATGATTAGTCTTTTAATAATATCAGAGAAATGCCTCTTTCCTTGATTTCAAAATATTGATTTATCTGAGGTAGATTTATTTATTTGTTATTTAATAAATTTTCTTCAAACTTAGTCATATTGTGCTTGGTATTGTTGTATCATGTGGGCCATGAAGTTAAGTACTTGCGACTTTTTATTTTCAATTGAATATAATAGGTAAATTTTAGAAGGATTTGAATAGGACGTTTGGTAATTGTTTATGTCGTATCAAATTGATGGAATTTACTTTTCAGTTGGGTTTCCACAGCAATCTCTTCTTACTAGATTTGATATTGAAATTCTTGAAGTGCGAAGATATAAAGAAGTTTTGCTTTTTGCGTTTTGAAGTTTTTTATTCAAATTAATTAATTAATATAATGTTAACTTATCCCCCACTTTTAGAAAAACTGACATTTTCTTACCACGTATTAATTCTACTCACACCAATGCCTTCTATTTTGCCTCACATATTGCCATAAAAAATTGATGCTTTTGATTCTTGTATACACACCAACTCTTAGTTTTATTCTTTTATCTCCTTTAATATTGGTGTGGGAGGTGGCTGATGACAAGGAAAATTTGAGATCTTGTCTTCTCGTACAATTTTATGGATTCCTTGCTTGCTTTACCTATTTACCATCATGGGGGTACCATTTACCCCTGAACCCTTCAAAGGAATAAGATCAAAATATAGTCTACTTCCAGATCTCGTTATAAGGTGTACCAAATTTCAAATCAATATCATAAATCGATCCAGAGTAATCGCGCACAAAAATAGTTACAGACAGAACGACATACCGACTAATACAGAATTCTTTTTTGTTCAAACTTAAAATCTCGAACGTTTCATGGCATTCTGAGCCTATCTGAACAAAAAAATTTCTACACATTTTTTCCGTTTCTATACTCCCATTCCACTACGGGAATGTGGAAGTAATAACAAAACAGGCCATTTTTTTTCCACTTTTTTGTTCTCGAAAACTCGAAAACAGTGTAATATTTTGTAAAAAGTGTAGAATACTTTTTTCTCTAAATTCTTCTCTAAAATTGCGTACCCTTTGAACTTGTCTTTAGCTACTTTTAACCGTCGGCGGAACTGAACATGCTGAAGTGCCTGGCATCAATGTTAATATATCGCTTTCTTTCACGTACATTATTTTGCTCTCTATCTTATTATATTAAAATTTCTAGGTGCCACTGGTATATAACCTCAGATATTACAGTTTGAAGTTAGGGTAAAAAAATGCAAAAAATTCCAAAAACTTAGGGAAATTAAGATAGAGAAAAAAATCAGTGTCCATTAAACTACATCCAGGGCTGACGAGCGGGGCGGTAGCACCGGGGCTGGGCCCGAAAGGGCCCGGCGCCATCATTGTTAAATACATTTTTGTATTGATAAATTTATTAATTATATATAAAAGTACATTATTTACATTTTGTAGTAATTACATTGCAAATAAATAATATATTTCAATGTAAATATTATGTGTATTGAAAATTGGTACTTTTGATTTGTCCCAGCCGAATGATTTTACCCTTGGGTCCATACTGGCTCTCCATGGGCCTGACTACATCGTACAATGAAACAATGAACCCCGATAGAAGTCTGTAAGTTCAGATGGACTGGAGATATGAGACCTTGAAATAGGGTATAAAATCGCATTTTTTTGTATTTACAGTATTCTTACAATGCTATATTTTCTCACGACAGAAAACTTTGGCATATTTCTGTTACAATAATTATACCCTTCATAAATAAATATATGAGTTCATCGTGCCTGCGGATCTATTTAAATTGTTAAGGTTATTATTCGAGTCAATGTAAAGTGGCAAACGAACAATTTATTCGCATTAAGTAAAAAAATTAGCTAAAATCAGGCAATTATTAAACTTATGCGAAATATGGTAATAACACATTAAGATGATTAGTCAGGTCGTTGCTAATTATACTAATATATGCAATTATTATTTACATGCTATATATTACAACACTAGTGTTTCATTCGGTGCTGTTATGACGGAAAATTTAACAGAATATTTGACACAACATAATTAAAACGAGTAGAAGTTACAGTCGGGAGTGGACGAACGCGATTAACATTTTGCTCAATACGGTATATTCGATTTTATGTGGCTCCATTGAGGTTAAGTACAAAGCCAATATTGTTTTTATTCTTATCATTCAAATAGATATTCGCACGCAGCAATGCCTGGCTGTAACTTTCATTCATTTCATAGAGACATACTGTATAATAAGCTGTTTCTATGTTTTGTATATTTACGTATTTTTGTGTACTTGTTCTAAAATTATAATAAAACAAAATTTATATGATACATGATCGTTTGCACGCCTCTGGTCATCATCTTGTATGACGGTTATGGTCCAATTTTAATTGGAAATATTCTACCATACCCTAATTAAAACGAGTAGAAGTTACATGTGTACCAAATTTTATCAAAATAAATGTTTCAAGTCTACCAGAAATTATCGTGTTCACAAAAACCGGTTTATATGCACACACACATATACACGTTCACACGCATACATACAGACAAACAGCCATTTTTTATTCGATATTTGAGTTCAGCGTGTTATTAAATGAATTTATTCACAAATTATTATTCAAAATTTTTGTTCGGTTATAATATATCTATTTGATTAAATCATTTGTTATTAAAAAAATAAAAACCAAATTACTCTTAATATATCTAGCTATTTAGCTATAATAGTATATGGAACTAGAATTACGTTTGAGAAAATATATATTTATGACATCTAAAATCCAGCTGTCGAAATTGATCTATGTGTTTTCAATTTTTCTGGTTGAAGCATAGCAGATACAGACATTGTTTTTTGTATGGATGATAGCAACACTTGTATCGTAAATGAGCTACTTAATAAGACTAAATTTATTTGAAAAAAATCAATTAAACAATCAAAACTTAACATATTCGATTTTACACCAATTATTCTTAATCTGGCATATATCTTATAGCTTTTTATCTATTAATATTTTTAAAATTGTATATACTGTGTTTTTTTTACAGTTATACACTTACATGGTACAAGTATATATCATTAGTTTTAGTAAGCTGTTATATTATATATGTGTATGACATAAGTGATAGAGGGGCAATAAGAGATGGTGTTCTGCAAGGAATTATCATCTCTTTTGTGGATATTTTTTCGTCAGCGATACCTGGCAAAATCTCAAACTAAAGTGGAACTTCATATGCTAAATATAATACATTTTGATATAAAAAAATTATCTCTAACCTGCCTACCTTGACAGGAAAACAACTAAAAAGTACCAGGAAAATAATTAAATTAGAGCAACAGAAGAATTTAAATACTTGGAAATTTGCGTTGACTGACGCTTGGGATGGCAATCACAAGTACAGTCTAATACACAAAAACTTGGAAGACTAATCTAAAAATTTGTATACTTAAAAAAATGTATTAAAGGGTGGGTCCCTTTGTTGTTTGGTACGTCTGACAGCACCATGCCATCTGTAGCGTATTCACTTACATACTATCGCTATGGTTATAAAAAACAATAACAAAAAATGTTATTATTTATATATACAAAAATGTTAACGTTTTAAAATAAAAAATAAATCTTTACAATTGAAATATATATTTTATTATAGCTTTTATATGCTATAATTGCTGACCACGAACGAACACAAACCACAGACAAAGAGAACTTGAACAATTTCAAACTTACTCTTCTGAAGTCAGCCGATGCGTAGAATCTTTTGATCGCTCTAAACAGTAGATCTCCCTGAAGCTAAAACTGCAGCAAATAACCGCCTATCCTAAGCCCAAAAACGAAGAGACAAGAGAAACACGAATAATAATATTACCATTATCAATCAATTTATGAAATTTTCAATCAAAAGTCATTTAAACGTCAAACTCTAGAAAAGATGCAATATCCGATGACGGAGATGTTAATATTTCAAGGTATGCATATGCTGAGATCCTGTAACTTAGAGGCAAGAGTTCATAATTGAGAGACCGAACTTCCAAGAGACAAGTTTTCGGGATAATTATAGACACTGGAATCATAGATAAATCCGCCGCTGCTTGGACAGCCCGTTTGATTCCCCGCTGCATCCTGACGAACAAGCAATGACTCCATGCGCATCTTTGTTTATTTTATGCATGTGTAAGTGAGTACTATGCTTATATAACTCCCTGCAATATTAAGTTATCTTATCAACGTATCAATTATTTTCTATTTTATCATTTATTTACTATTTTAATCAATTCACAATTCATTTCTGACTCTTTTTTTAAAACTCATTTTTAATATTGATACTTTGGTAAGTTGATTTCTCTTTTGAAGGGGGGGGGGGGGGTATATGTAGCGTATTCACTTACATACTATCGCTATGGTTATAAAAAAACAATAGCAAAAAATGTTATTTATATATACAAAAATGTTAACATTTTAAAATCAAAAATAAATCTTTACAATTGAAATATATATTTTATTATAGTCTTTATATGCTATACCATCCATCGCGGTTGCCTGTTAGACGCACGAGTTCGCCAAAGCTTCTCATTTTATCTCCTTGGTGACATTAGCCCAACGCTTTGGATGAAGTTCTCTTTGACATGTACCATCAGATTTTCCCTCAAATATCAACCGTTATATTTCTTCCCTCCGGTTGATGTGGCTAAAGAAATTACAGAATTCGGGAGAATACAATGCTGAAGTGTCGCTTTGAAAAAGTATTTACGGATCTTAACCAGTAATATTGTAAAGGTGGATACGGTACAGAAAGACCTGTACAATTGCAATATAAAGCGTGATGTTGCCAAACGTACCATACAGGAAAAGAACGTTAACTGGAATTGGTCATAAAATGTCCGTAAAGATACTGTAAATAAGGATACACCTCCCGTCATTCTTTATTTCTAAATGTAAAAATTTATAAACAGAACAGAAATTATAATGCTCTCAAAAGCTTCATATGATGAAAATCGTTAAGTGTCTATCATTTTACGACTGTTTTTATTTACAGAGGTTTCATTGTTTCCTGTTACGTCTTTCCGTTCCAAGCAAAAGTGTAAAGTAATGAAGTAATAAAAGTTTTCCTGCAAGTGAATCGAGCATTTTCTGCTTTTTAGTATCTTCTCATTGTTCTGAATGGAAATAGCCATTGATTGGTTAGAAAATAATTGTATAATACGGGCAGATGATGAGTTCCGGTGATCGCGCTGCTGTTAATGAAGGTGGTAACCCTGTGGTAACCGCAGTCGGTAGTTTGCGGTTGCACTTTCGATATTACCTTGGTTTAGCCGACACCGATGTTGCTTTCAGTATGTAGTGTGTATGCTCTTAGGAGCATTGGGAAACTTCATTAAATGAGCTTCCCGCATATGCTACCAGCTTCCAGCAACCAAGGCTACTTTGCACCGCCTCTTTCTCATATTTTATTGGCTTATTTAAAAATATCTGCGCATAATAAGATGCGTTTTCTCATTTCGTGTGAAAGTTTATTCAATTTAGTTCATTATCGTCTTTATTGATTTATATACCGGAAGTACATCAATGTATATTATCAATAATTTTATGCTGTTATTCCACCACATTCGTGATTGTTTTACGAAATTATGGATTACTTTTATAGATTTTTCTTCTCATTAAAAAATTTGCACAGCACTTTGTTTTTTCTTTCCAATATACGAAGTAATATGGATGTATAGTGTTGTGTTTGTGTAAAAATTCAATTTTGAAATTTTTGAAAATATGTACGTTTACAAATCTCTAATATAAAAAAGTGGTTTTAAAAAAATGTCTATCTGTCCCTTGCGTTTCTGTCGTTACACCTAAAACTCAAATCACTAGTAGGTCTTAGTTCAAATGTAGAAGAAGGGGCTCCCTAAAATTTAATAAAGTAGAAAATATTTTTTTCTATTTTTTTCTTCGATTTATAGTAGAAAATAAACTTTACTTGCTCTGATTCTATGGTCCAAAGTAATTTTTTTCCCTAAGGGAGAAAAACGGCAGTTAACTCCAGTCAATTTTCAATTTATAGGCCCTAAAAAAACATTAAAGGACCTCGCATCCTACCTTATGTAAAAGTGGTTTCAGTTAAATGTCATAAAATTGGAGTATTTTGAACTTTAAACCATACTGATTGAAAGTCTCAATGGGCCCTACTCCCTAAAGATTTTCAAGATATTTAAGTATAAAGTTTGAAAAATGCAGGTGGCAAAGGTAGCGTGTTTCCACCAAGTACATAATGTTGATACATGATGATGATTTTCAGCAGCACTACATATCATGCATGTACTGCTAGAAGCTTGTTTTAAAACATTTAGGTATAGTCCAATTAAATAAGTCGGCAAATCAAAATTTTGAGGTAAATACTTGAATTTTTGATATAACTTACTTTGATGTATTAGAACACGATTAATGAAAGAAATTTTTTCCTGAACCCCCGGGAAGGGTTGAAAAAAAATAAAATAAAGTGTTTTTTCAAAATTACTCAAAATGTGTTAAAGCTAGTAAAAAAAGTTTCAAACAAAAATTGTAAAGCATGAAATTTTATATAAAAATGATCTCTTGACTTTTTTTGGTATTACTAAAATTAACGGAGTTAGGCTGGTTAGAAATTAAGGTCTGATATGTACAACTTTAAAAAATCATAGCGTGCAGAAAAATTAATGAATTATTTTTTTTTTTCTATTTACTCAGAAAAATATAAACATTCGTTTCAGAGAAATGGATTTTTTTTTAAATTGTTGATAAAAAAGTTATACAAATTTTAATTTTTTTATTTTCAATTAAAACCACTTTGAACGGTGAAACGAATTTTTTTTTATGCCATTCTGTTCATTATTTAATACATTGAACATCTGCTTTTGAAATTTTTTTCTTTTACCCATCATTTTCGCGCAGGTATGAATTTATTTACCTGTTTAATTTTTTTCCAAACGTAAGACACTGTTCGTGTGACGTCACGATAACTGAAAAGAAATAAAGAATGCATACGACAAAGATAAAATTGTTTCGTAGCTGCTGCGTTGCCTACAAGACGCGCATGCGTCACATCTATAAGGCATCTGCACGTGACGTCACAGCTAACCTCAAAAATATGTGTTTCTTAAGATTTAAGAGTATTACGCAGCTATTATTAAAATTTCTGCCTGGTTCCCGTATTTTCAACTAAAATCTAGTTCAGTGTAATGTTTATGAAGCTCTAAACACTTTGTACTAATAAAATAGGCCTCTTTTTGTAGGTTGGAAATCTAACCTGTAATTAGCAGTCTATTTCTATTAATCAAGAATATTGAAAAATTATTTACGTGAATTTTTAAATATTTGCTTGGAGCCAGTACCGGCTCTAAGCTAAAAATGCGTACACGAACATTAAAAATGAGAATAAACTTGAAAAACTTAAATTTAAGATTATGTTAGGTACATGATGCAGATGCAGACTAGTTTACAGGTTCAAGGCCGTGTTAATGCTTGATGAAGCTCGTAAAAATATTAGTGAGGGCTCATTGAATTAGGAATGACGTCTAGAAAAAGTGTAAAAGTTTCACACCCGCACATAAACAGTTGCAAAAGTCATAAACAAATGAAGATTGAAAATATAACGAGTTTCGTCTTTTGCAAATAACTCGAAAACTATTAATATTTAAGAAAATTGAAAGAATGATTCTTAAAGAGGAATGAATTTCCAATAAAAAAGCCGAACTCTCGAGACTCTGTCTCTCAGCGCTCTGCGCGGCGAACACTAAGCCGTTACGATGCTCTGAAATCGGCCGTAATAAGTAAAAATATTTTTTTATGTTATTAAATATTAATTTGAAAATTTTAAAAAATTATGGTATTATTTAGACACGTAACGGAACAATATCCCGCTGAAAAAAATTGTTTCACCGATTTTTCATAAAATGAGCCTATTGTTAATTAACAAATTTTTTTAGTTTATATTTCAAGTCGGAAATATTAAACAAAAGCCACTAAAATTTTTTCGCTTCATGGAGACCGTATAAAAATTTTTTTGCCATTTTATTTTAAAATATTGTGATTAAAAATTAAAAAAATTTCTTAAAATTTTTTGTTAATTGTTTATAATAATGTTTGTCTTTTTTTCATTATTTAAGCAAATTATTAAGAAAAAAATGTATTGTTAAAATTTATTATTTGCAATTCTCTACAAGACGAAAAACAGAAAAATTTTTGTTGTTAATTTATTTGTTTATTTAATAAACAATTTGTTATCAACAATCGCCGAATGTTTTTAGATAGAAAAAAAAACGAAAACAACCGTATACATAAACATGTAAAAAGAAAAATAAATTTAACATGTTTATGTATACGGTTGTTTTTGTTATTTTTTTTTCTTTCTAAAACGAATATAAACACATTCGGCGATTGTTAATAACAAATTGTTTATTAAATAATAAAATAAATTAACAAACATTTTTTTCTTTTTTCCATCTTGTAGAGAATTGCAAATAATAAAGTTTAAGAATAAATTTTTTTCTTAATAATTTGGTTAAATAATGAAACAATGGAACAAAATATTATAAACAATTAAAAACAATTTTTAAAGAATTTTTTTAAATTTTTAATCACAATATTTTTAGGCTAATGTCTATGTCCAAGAAAAGAGGGTTGAAAGAAACTAAAACGTTAAAGAGTTTTTATTGTTTCTTATGTTCAATTGACCCAGAAATATGAGAAAACCGCTGAGTGCTACCATTTAAAGGGGTGCATTATTGAGAACGAAGTAAAAAAGGTCCACTTTTCACATTTTTGAGTTTTACCGGAAAACTATGCATTTTTCCTATAAACACGTCAATAGAAAAGTTGTAGAGAATTAAATTTCCAATCGAAATGATACCTTCAGAAGTCATTTTTTTTACAAAATTACGCCCAGAAAACAAAACAAAAAAAAACGGAAAAATGCATTTTTTTTTAAATTTAAGCCTGTACTTATTTTTCGGGTACGTTTAGGCATAGATATTCTGCATAAAAAAAGCTGACGTTTTACCCGTTAATAATCATTTTAACGGTAAAACGGCAGCTTTTTTTATGCAGCAATGTCTATGCCTAAATGTACCCGAAAAAAGTTACAGGCTAAAATATAAAAAAATAAAAAATTGCATTTTTTCGTTTTTTTTTGTTTTGTTTTCTGGGTGTATTTTTGTAAAAAAAAATTGACTTCTGAAGGTGCCATTTCGATTGGAAATTTAATTCTCAACAACTTTTCTATTGACGTGTTTATATGAAAAATGCATAGTTTTCGAGCAAAACTCAATACAACAATAGGCTCATTTTATGAAAAATCGGTGAAACAATTTTTTCCAACGGGATATTGTTCTTTTAAGTGTCTAAATAATACCATAATTTTTTAAAATTTTTAAATTAATATTTAATAACATAAAAAATATTTTTACTTATTACGGTCGGTTTCAGAGCATCGTAATGGCTTAGTGTTCGCTGCGAAGAGCTCCATTTTCAACATTAAATTGAAATTATTAATAATAGACATAGAGTTTCGGGAGTTCGGACTTTTTTATTTGAAATTCATTCCTCTTTAAAAATCTTCCTTTAAATTTTCTTAAATGATAGTAGTTTTCGAGTTATTTGCAAAAAACGAAACTCGTTATTTTTTCAATCTTCATTTGTTTATAACTTTTGCAATTGTTCATATGCGGGTTTGAAACTTTTGCACATTTTTCTAGGTGTTATTCCGAATCCAATGAGCCCTCACTCATATTTTCACGAGCTTTATTAAGCATTAAAAGTGCTTTGAACTTGTGAACTAGTCTATATATCTCAATGCAGCGGTAGCGGTGGTGTATGTTTTGGTGAACAAATGCTCCTAAAAATTGTTAACAAATTTGTTTTTAATAATTCTTATTTTAACTTTTCATAAGATTAATTTAATATAGAATAGATCATACATTTTGTTTTAAGAATGAATTATTTTCTTCTAATTGTTATTATCCATCCATCCAAAAAATGGTTCAATTATTTATTATTTAATTTATCCAATTTTATTTTTTAAACTGTTTATTTTTAGTTAGACTAGGAATAGAATAATATCAGTGATCTATTTTAATGGAAATGTATCGATCATTTTTTCAAATGTCATTTTTTTCATTCAAAATTGAAATTAATGATCCAAAAAAAATTAATATATTTCTGTGTACATAATTTTTAAAATATGTATACAATTATAATAATTTTTATAATAATTTCTTATGGTCTTAAAAAATAATAAATTAAAATAATTGAAATTTTGTAATTTGAAAAAATAAGTAATGTAAATATTTGTAATTGTCAATTTCTTTGAAATTAAGAAGAAAAATTATTTCAATTGTTAATGTGAAAAAAAAAATAATTTTCGCTATTGCAAATATTCATTTTTGCAAATAATTTTTCACTTCTACATTACGGATTAGTTTATTAATTTAATCGAAAATGCATAAAAAACCATTTTTTGCAACCTTGGTTAAAATACGCGAATTTCGACTAATTTAAAACGATGTTTCAAACAATTATTTCCAATACTCCAATAATTCGTCTGCAAAATTTTCTCGCAAAAAAAAATTATATTGTGTACTTTATTTTTAATTTATATCAATAATGTCAAACAAATAATTCTAAATTTAGTAGAAATCAGCAAATATTGACAGTAATAATAATTTCTTTCATTACAATTCAAAGATTAATTTTAAAAATATTTAGATCACGTAAACAAAATTCCACTTGTCTAATACCTATAACCAAAATGTACATAAAACGAAGCGTGTATAAGTATGTAGATTTTGCAAAACAATCTTATTATACTTGACCACAATTAAAAATTTTGTTAACAATTTGTAGGAGCATTTATTCATCAAAACATTCACAACCGCTGCATTGAGATATCGGGCCTCTGCATCATGTAACCAATATAACCTTAAATTTTAAGTTTTTCAAGTTTATTCTCGTTTTTAATGTTTGTATACGCATTTTTAGCTTGGAGCCGGTATTGGCTCTAAGCAAATATTTAAAAATTCGCGTAAATAATTTTTCAATATTGTTGATTAATAGAAATAAACTGCTAATTACAGGTTAGATTTCCAACCTACAAAAAGAGTCCTATTTTATTGGGACAAAGTATTTAGATCTTCATAAACATTACACTGAACTAGATTTTAGTTGAAAATACGGGAACCAGGCAGAAATTTTAATAATAGTTGCGTAATACTCTTAAATCTTAAGAAACACATATTTTTGAGGTTAGTTGTGACATCACGCGCGGATGCCCTTACTGCCGTCATAAGGTGAAAAGCCGCATCTAGATATTTGTCATAAATGAGATTCTAATGATATATGATCACCCAAGAGTTCTGCAGTTAAAAATATTATTAAAAAATTATAAAGTACAAAAACATAAGTGGATAAAAAGCAGCTACATGATTTTCTTAATTAATATTTACTAGTTGGGAAAAAAACAAACGCCTTTGTTACTTTCCTCGCCAACCGACAATTTACAGATGGGCTATTCTCCTTGTGACTTATGACGGCAGTATATGTGACGTATACGCGTCTTGTAGGCAACGCAGCAACTACGAAACCATTTTATCTTTGTCGTACGCATTCTTTATTTCTTTTCAGTAATCGTGACGTCACACGAGCAGTGTCTTACGTTTGGAAAAAAATTAAACAGGTAAATAAATTCATACCTGCTCGAAAATGATGGGTAAAACAAAAATTCAAAAGCAAATGTTCAATATATTGAATGATGAACAGAATGGTGTAAAAAAAAATTCGTTTCACCGTTCAAAGTGGTTTTAATTGAAAATAAAAAAATTAAAATTTTTATAACTTTTTTATTAACAATTTAAAAAAAAAATCCATTTCTCTGAAACGAATGTTTATATTTTTCTGAGTAAATAGAAAAAAAAATTTGAATTCATTAACTTTTCAGCACGCTATGATTTTTTAAAGTTTTTTTTTTTTCACCCCTTCCCGGGGGTTCAGAAAAAAAATTCTTTCATTAATCGTGTTCTAATACATCAAAGTAACTTATATCAAAAATTCAAGTATTTACCTCAAAATTTTGATTTGTCGACTTATTTAATTGGACTATAAAGACAGTCTTCATCGTGTTGCAAGGTAACAATTTCGTGGTCAGCAAGACGATTACAATTCAAGCATATCCGGAAGATTTATATTCTCCCTAAAAAGAATTAGAATTTGAATTTTCTCTTCATGCTCATCTATATATATAACAAATCTGCAAAGTTGTATCTGTACATTGAAAATATTTGCAAAAACTGATCGGGGGGATGTAAGATTAGTAATAGAATGTATTAAGATAGTTTTCGGAATTTGTGTCTGCTTGTCTGTTTATTTAAATGCACATCACTCAGAAACTAGTGAGCCAATTTGAATAGGGTTTTCACAGGTAAAATCTAAGCTTGGAGTAACGCTTAGTTTTTATTTCATCGAAATCGGCCTACTCTAAATCAAGTTTTATAGAAACTTTGATGATTAAATTTCTGTAATATTCCAGAAAATTTGCGAGTATTCCGGAACATTCCAGAAAATTTTGTGAGCTATCTGAAATATTCCAGAATGGTGATTCTACCTCGAATATCGTTTACAAAGAAGCTTTTTAGTTAATTTCAAAATTCCACGTAAACGTAGAGCTAGTTGCCTTAAACCTCAAGCTTATACTAGGCTATCACAAGAATAGCTTCGACTACGAGATCCGCCACTGATCATCCCCCATCGCCATGGTCGGTCATTGTTCGGGCCGTTGCTTCAGTCCACGCGCTGGCCCTTCTTCGAGTATCACGGTAGTAGACGTTGGACGTGAACGCCGAAACGACCACATAATAGGCTCATTATGGTACGGTTATATAAATGATGGGTCAGCGTATGAACACGCGGCTACTATCTGCCACGTTCCTTTGATGTGTGTCATCGTCGGCGATGATTGGCCCATCATACGCCATTCTTTGCCATTACACTCTCTACACGATGGCCCATCATCAGTCTATGATGGGATATTTTGTAGAGGGACCTTTAGAAACATCTTCTCTCTGAGTCGACCATTTTTATATACTCCTTATTTACAAACATAAATTAGACGAACAGAATGCTAAAAAAAAATTGCGAATGATAACAAAATTTGCTTCATTACAATACTAAAAATTAAACAAGAGGAATCCAATTGTACGTACATACGTCAAGCTCCTAAAGACGCCGATGTATTAATTTAATCAAACAGCCTTCGAGATAACCTCATCGACGTATGAGTCTATCGTAGTCGAAGAAATAGTTAGATCTCTTGGTGATATTGACAGGATTGGCAAGATTGCACTAATAACGAAAACCTGGAAAAGGAAAACTCATCTTCAATCCAGTTAATGACTCCAGTTGAAGTTAATAAAAAACATAATTATCATAATGATCTGTTCTAGTACTTGTAGTAACATTAATAATACCAATTGCTTAGATTGGTAAAAGTTGTGAAAACCATGTGAAAAAGATAATGAGAAATCACTTGAAGATGTAATAGCCGTAAGGTTGGTTGAAAACTCATCCTACGAATCTCGATTATAATTTGGTTGAAAGATTGTCATTTTCTTGAAATGGACCTTCGATATATATCCTTCCGCGATTGTGGTAGATCGTCATCTGCCGTGATCTTTTAAGCTTAAAATATCGTCTCCAGTTATCAAACTAAAAGTGATGTCAAGGTTCACCTTAAACTATACCCATTGTATTGTTTCGTAGTAGGAAATTTAATATACTTTGCAATTTTGCAAGGTATCTGTGAAAGAGTGTTTTACAGTTCACTTGGACAGTACTTTCTTCTTTTGATAAAATTCAAAAAATATCGCGAATGTGTTTTGTCAGATCGAAGAAAATATCTATGGCATTTATCTCATTCATTGTCTTATTCATCATTGTAAATGTTCTCTGCATCTTCTATATCAATAACCTTCGTGTGTACGTCATACAGACAAGCACCAGCAATTCCAACTACAGCCTATACAACCTAAAATATAGCTTATTTTTTTATATGCTAGATATTTTTAATATATTCTTTTTAATACCATATGGTACAGGCGAAGTTCACCGTTTTACCTTCATTAAGAGCAAATCTTGGTAAGGTGCTTCAGTAATAAATCTAGTTACTTCTTCCCTTAGCCTTCTTTGGTTTCAACCGGCCGCTTGCCTTAAAAGCAATCATTTGTGGATACTTAATACTAACGTTTTTATATGAAATATTAATAAAATATTAATAGTATTTCGTTGAATGTATTTCATGTTTTTTTATTGTTTTGTAATTTTTTAATGAAATTCCATTTTTTTACGGTTACTAAACTTCCACTCCCCAGTGTGAATGTGGAAGTATACGACGACCAACTCTGTTGAAATATTATCACGAATTTACAATAACTTACATTTCAGTGTATTAAAAACAGACTCTAATTATAAATTTTAAATTGTCTCTTTTCCTTCCCAACGGAAAGAAAGAAACTAAAATAATTTCAGTTAATATTTCTATTTCCATAATTATTGTTTCATTAAAGCAACCGCATACTGCATTGTAAATATCACCAAACACGACATTTTTGTATAATTAAAATCAATTTCTTTTTATTCTGTTTCAGGAGGTGAGTGTAGTGAACAATTTGAGGTTGTCAGTGATTACCGACTGTGCCGGGTAAGCAAATAGCTTTATAATTATTGAGCACGCTATAAACTGTCCCGTATAATTATACATAATAATTATAAATAATAATTACGGCCGCTGCAACACCGGATAAACATTCATAATGAAACCTCATCAATAATAGCGGCGCATAATTATAATAAATAAAAAATATTGTTATTGCATAATAATATTTTATATGATCGTGAAGGGGGGATAGTTCAAGTAAGTGCTTTCATTCAAATGTTAAAGTCTTCGAGCATTTAAAACTAGACCGTGTAGTTTCCAGAAGCAATAATTTCATCTATGGCAAATACAATATCAACACACAAATTAATGATACTCTCGGTAACATGTAACGATAACAATGTAAGCTTTTGACCGCATTTTCCAGAATATACTTTTACATGACTTAGTAGCTTGGGGATGTATTATATTAAGTACACATCTTTGTGATTCATTTTATGGCCACAATTCGGAACTTTACCTACGGAACTATTTGTTTTTTGTACATTTTTTATTGTATTTTTTATATATTTTCCATTTATTTGTAGTATTTTAGCTTGGAGATAAATATAGTCCCTTAAGGACCAGACCAGAAAGAGGCCAAAAAACCCAAAAGTTGCGACCGGACCGCAAGACATTAACCCCCGCGTTTTCGAGGGCGGGGAACACGATGGTGACAATATTTTCCGACCTACCCTCCAATCGCTAGCCCTAAACCGAAAAAAACCACCACTTTTTCCGATTTTCCTGTGCTAGGCTTACAAGAGCTTTGCCGAATCGGGTTTTCTTTGGTCAATTTGTATAAAATAAGTAAATATTGACCACAAGTGACCTAGACCACCCGGGGGTTGAAACTACCCCCACTTCCTACAACGAAATGTCACGAAAACAACGAAAATCAGCTGGGAAGCGACATACCCCCGTTTTCGAGGGCGGGGAATACGATGATGACAATATTTCTCGACCTACCTTTCACTCACTAAACCTCAAGAATCTCCCCCTTTTCAGATTTTCCCGTGCTAAGATTGCAAGGGCTTGTCGGATAAGTTTTTTTCAATTCGAAAAAATAAGTAAAGGTTGATCACAGATGACCTAACCACCCCCGAGATTTTGAGCATCGCATCGGAACTAATGCAGTTACTCAGTCTTTCCAAAAAAACTGGGCATCGTAAGCTTTTTTTACAATCACTGCATTTTTTTAATGTTTCCTGTTGTATAAGGGGTAGTTTTCACTCACTCATGGGGGTGATTTTCAATGCGTTATATACTTGAATGTTTATATTTAATTCGATTTATTGAGATTCAAGACTATTCGTGGAGCGTTGTCATTTTTACCCGGTTTGGGGAGTGTTTTTTAGCGCTAGGGGTTGATTTTGGGGGTATACGATTTTTTTTTGACCTCGGATTCGTATTCAGCGTCGAAAATTACATGTCTCGATAGCCCCACAAAAAAAAATTTTTGGAACTGCTATCGAGACAACTGTATCTATCTCTATGTAATTTTCGACGCTGAATCCGAATCCGAGGTCAAAAAAAATCGTACACCCCCAATATCAACCCCTAGCGCTAAAAAACACTCCCTAAACAGGGTAAAAATGACTTAACGCTCCACGAATAGTCTTGAATCTCAATAAATCGAATTAAATATAAACATTCAAGTATATAACGCATAAATACAGAACACATAACACTACTTTTCGTTGAAAATCACCCCCATGAGTGGGTGAAAACCACCCCTCATACAAAAGGAAATTTAAAAAAACTGCACTGATTGCAAAAAAAAGCTTACGATGCCCAGTTATTTCAGAAACAGTATGTAACTGCATTAGTCTCGATGCGATACTCAAAAACTACCCCCATAGAGTGGCGGAAACCACCCCTAAATTTAAATAGCAGTTGCTTAGATGACTCCTAAAAGAATTCTCTGAAAATACTATTACTTATTTATATGGCCTCTAAAAAGAATCGTCTAAAAATTCAGAAACATCTATATAATTTTCTGACTATATAGTTTTTTGACCGGCCGGTAGGTGGCGCATTGACAACTGCATACGAGTGTTAAATGCGGATTAGGTATACGTCAAATTGGGCTCTTTATTGGGGCGTTCATTGTTTCTGTTATTATCTTTTTTTCCCCGATTTTCCTGGCAATTTTAATCTAAGGGTAGTTTCCGCCATTCTATGGGGGTAGATTTTGAGCATCGCATCGGAACTAATGCAGTTACTCACTCTTTCCAAAAAAAAACTGGGCATCCTAAGCTTTTTTTACAACCACTGCATTTTTTTAAGTTTCTTGTTGTATATAGGGGTAGTTTTCACCCAGTCATGGGGGTGATTTTCAATGAAAAGTAGTGTTAACTCTGTGTTTATGCGTTATATACTTGAATGTTTTTAATTCGATTTATTGAGATTTAAGACTATTCGTGGAGCGTTGTCATTTTTACCATGTTTAGGGAGTGTTTTTTAGCGCTAGGGGTTGATTTTGGAGGTGTACGATTTTTTTTGACCTCGAATTCGGATTCAGCATCGAAAATTACATAGGGATACAGTTATCTCGACAGCAGTTCCAATTTTTTTTTTGTGGGGCTCTGTTATTATTATGTTAATAATATTTGTAAAAATGCTTCAAGAGTTGATATAATTTTTGATAGTAATTTTATAAAATGAGTCGAAAGTGGCGAATATATCCGAGAACTACATCATCAGATACAAATAATTCAGTAGAGCTAGGATTTATCATGGATGAAACTATAATACCTGTTTCATTGAATGCCTTTTGTCCCTCTTCAAATAAGTCATATATGCAAGAACATTTGACGCAAAAAAGTTATTTTAAATTATGATATATGTCTTAGTTCGTTTGAAAATTAAGAAAACAATGCTGTATATCCTTGTTTCTGCATTTATAAAACCGCTGACGAAGGAATCACTACTTCCACATCCAGATTTTCTATCCAAGTCTCTCACAACGAAGAAAATTTGTATGTGGAAATAATTGTTTATGGAACTTTAATAACATAATATTTGAAATTGTCTCTCCCAAAAACCCACAAAACGATATGCCACATCGGTAGTGGGGGTGGGGGTGGTGGAAGAGGGAGGTAGTGGGGGTGGATGAAGTAAAAACAATTTTTAGGCCTTTGGTTCTTGTACACACACTAAATCACAATTTTATTTTTTTAATATCTTAAACGGTTCCAGAATAATTGGGCGCCCAACAGACAACAGACCGACAGACAAACAGAATTTTTTTTCCCTCAAACTTAAAATCTCGACGTTTCATAACATTCTACGCCTATGTGAACAATACAAATTTTCAAAATTTGTTTTGCGTTACTATACTTCCACTGGATGTGGAATAAAATGGAATTATCCTTCCAAATCTTACAGTCTAGAAAAATCATACTTTTTAAAATCGTGAAGTTGATAATGAAATTATTTCTCACATAATACATTCAAAGAAGGTTTGAGCAGTTTTTGTGTCTTCGGATACTGATGTTTTACGTTACTTATACACCATTCTCAAAATTCAAACTAGTTAAAAATGTGGTTTAGAACGAGTAATCGAGATAAATAATTATCTTGTATTTCTGCTTACATCATTGTTATAAAATATTATTTTGGGTATTCAGTAGACAACTTTCAAAGAAACCATTCGTTCCTTTCATATACCATTGATCTAAATCTGACCAAGCTAGAATATCAACAAGAGGTTCCGACTTGTAAACTTCTCTCATACACTTACAAGTATATCTAACATTCAAATATGAAAAACAAGAAAGTAACCATCCTTTCTATATACTGATGATCTAAGTCTGATCATGCCAATATATTACGAATAATTCTTTCTAGTTAACCAAGAGGATACGCCATCACAAGCAAACACTTATTATATTTCAAAGCAAAGAACAACTAAAAGCACAAAGAAAATAGGTAGGGCTAGAGATACTAGAAAGAATTCCGATCAACCGATTAATCTTTATAAATTAAAATATCTAGTTATAGTAGGTCCCATATAAAAAGCTTGCAAAAAGGCGTAAAAGACATCGACCGCTTTTGATTATTTTTCTTGTAAAACTATACCGTCTTGCGACATTAAACCATGCGGCAATTGTTTTTATAAAGCAGAGTTGATAATAGTTGTCTTATTCGCATTCAAAATAAGTTTGTCCCTCTGAGCCGAAGTAGTGATCTCTTGAAATGTTTGACCAACGAGTGAATGTAGTTGATACGGTTACTGTAATATCATCAGCGAACATTTAATTGTCAAATAACCAATTGTTATATTATTCTGGAGGTTGTATGTAAGTAGAGGCCCTAAAACATAGCTTTGAGGTACTGTCGTGCAAAAAAAAATGGTACAAGTCTTATAACGTATTTTTGCTAAAATCTAGTTGTGTACATCTAACTTTAATTTTTGTGACATTGTCAGTTATTTGTCAAAATTCATTGCAAGTGTTCAAATAGAGACAGATTTACATTAGAAAAAAATAGTTGTCATATTTTTTTGCTCACAACAGTACTCCAAACATGACATCATGAGTATCTGAGTATGCGTCGTTAAGTTGTACTTTTAGGGTCGTACCTTTCATGTGGCTACTAATCTATGATAGTTAATCCCCTCCTTTTGCAAAACTATAGTTTCTATTCTAGGAAATAATTATTTACGCTATCGAAAGCTTTTGTTAAATCGAACATTATCGAGACAACAAATATGTCACTAGCAGTGTCAAATACGTGGTCTAGCAAGTAACAAATTGCTGTCTCTGCTGATTTTTTAGCAGTAAAACCATGTTGAAAGGCCATACGAATATTGAATCTTTTTGTGAACAAAATAATTTTATCGTAAATAATTTTCAAATAATTTAGAAATTACACTCAGTATGAAATTTGACGAATTTGCCAAATAGGCCCGTTCAGCATTTTTTTATTTTAGAAATCGAAAGTAGAACACTTTTTAAAGCAATTTCCAAATTTTTAAGTTTTTATTCGGACGTTTAAACCCTTAAATAAATTATCAAAGTTGGACCGCGCGAAAACGGGGCGGAGCTTCGCGTGACGTCACTTTGTAGATGCTGATCAGGCAACAGTCGGGATTTAACAATTAAAAACATTGGAGGTGAAATAAAATAAAATTTTAAGAAGAAAAGGTTCTATGCAACTTTTCATAAAAATTCCTAGTCTTTCAGTTGTAACGACTTGAAAACTGACTTAAAAAAAGGTTTTTCAAAACAATATTCGTCAAATAACTCGAAAAGTATTACACTGAGCGAAAACATGCTAGAAACAAATAAGAAAACTACTAAATCGAGGATGAATTTAGTTTTCTTCTAATTTCTAATGGTTTCGGAGATCTGGAAGTATAAAGGTGACGTCCGAACGTCTATAAGACGAAGTATTTGGTAAATGTTAAATATCTCAGAAACTATGGCACTTACGCCAAAAGCAGTAGGAACAAAAATGAAAGACTATTAATTAGGCTTTCAAATGGTTTTTCTCTATTTCTGTAGCATAAAAAACAAATAAGTTTTGACAGAAACAATGTACTTTTTCAGTTTTTGTTTATGCAAAATGACGCCCGAATAGGCGAAGCGCTTTGTAGTGAAACCCAGTCTTTAACATTGAATATCTAAGGATTGGATATACTTATGAAGCTGAAATTTTAACAGCTTATCTAGATGATCTAATTCTATTAAATGCAATTATAAAAATAACGAAAAAAATTATTGGTAACAAGCCAATTGCAGCATTTTTGGATTGCCGAAAATTTATATTTTTATATAAGTTTTGTATATAATTTGACCTCTGTTCTTTTGAGCCGTGAAAACCAATTCCAGTTTTATTTTAAACATGTCAGAGATTTTCAACGCGAGTCAATTTCCACATTTTAGAAGTTGTAGCCATTAATTATAGCAGAAATTCAAGCGCCCCTGTTAATACCCTTCCAGGATAGGTAATTAAGCCGAATTTAGTTTTCATTTAAAATATCATTAGTTGAAAAAAAATCCGCAAAAAAGCATTTCCCCCACGTCATGTCAGTGCTGTCCAAGTGTTGGTTGGTAACGCGAACCTCTATTACAATCATCTGTTTATTTAAAAATAGATAAGACACTTTAATTGCCGTTCGTGACCACTAATGACCCTCCGCAGCGTTTAATAACGGGGAAGTTGTTTGGAGGTAAGAAAAAGGTAAAAAAAGTTTATTTTTGCGACAAAAACTTCACGTGCGACAAGTGTATTAGTTTGGGTGGTTACGTAGTGCCTAAATGGAAAATAATAACTCGACCGCAGGTAGTTTTCAGCATACAAAGTATTAAATGGAATGTCCTAAAGGAAGTCGGATAAATTATAATGATTTGGATCATACAAATTGATAAATAAAAAAGGTTAATGACCCTATAAAAAATAGACATGTGATTACTGAGGACCGAACTTATTTGCGATATTATCCATTTTCACGAAAGCGATTATGGATCCCAGTTAATTTATAAATATTTACCTACAAAAAATTAAAAATTCAGTTTTTACTTCCACATTCAGGTAATAGAGTGGAAATATACAGGGTGTCTTTGAAATATATCCATATATTTTAATTGGTGAATCCTTATTTAATATGAAGATCAATGCCCCTTTTTAAATTTCGACGTCCACAACGTAAGTTGTTCAATTTTATTACAGCATTGCCAAGGCTGCACAAAAATATAAAGAAAATTGAAAAATAACTTACACAGAGCTGATATTTTATTTAGTTAAAGTAGTAGTCCTCGATTGAAAATATCCAAAGTCCTTTAAATGTTACACAGCCAACAAAAAATTTCGAAAAGTTCGTTCATCAGGAATACATATTATTAGGAAACGCTGGTAAAGTACCTGTACGAGCCTGACGCATTTTTCCCAGCCGTGCCATAACAAAGCACAATGTTTCTTCCACTCAATGCTTGTAAAATTTGTCATTATTAAAAACGTAAAATACAATCATTCATTATTATGACGTACGCGTAACAATCAGTACGTATTTGACAGCGGTAAACACTGGATTGTTATCACTGCTACTGTACCTATTGAATTTCTTTTTGCGGTTTGACATCTGCGCTCTGAGGTTGTATAGTTCAAAGTTAGGCTAGTCGCGTAAAGATCAGCACATCATGAGCACTTGATATTTCTCTGCAATTTTCAAAATTTATTTTCTCGGTTACTCTTGGGCGTTTTGCTAAATGAATATTTTTGCGTGTATCAGGAGTATTCATAGATCTGAATATAGCCAAGGGGAGCCCGAAACCACCCCCCCCCCCCCCCCGAAATTTACAGAGTAGGGTGTAGGTACAATTCGATTATTTTTATTAAGTCTTAGAATTTTTTGTTTAGGCCCCTCCCAAACCAAAATTCTGCCGACGCCAGTGTATGGATGCATTTTAAAAATACCCTGTAGTCACGGTAAAAAATTTCGGTTTTTTTTTGTTCAAATGGGTTTAGAATGTCATGAAACGTCGAGATTTTAAGTTCGAGAGAAAAGATATGTCTGTCTGATGGTCTGTGTGTCTGTAACTTTTTTTTGTGCGCTCGATTACGGTGGCACGGTTTATGATATTGACTTGAAATTCGGTATACCTATGTATTATAACGAGATCTGGAACTAGATTATATTTTGTATTATTTCTTTAAAAGGCTGAGGGGTAAATTGAGGGAAATGGAGGTAAACGGGGGTAAATAGGTAAATATTTAAAACAAGCGAGTAAGGGTCCATAAAATAGGGATTTACTGTAGGTGCGAACGATGGTCTCAATCTTTTTTGGGATCAGTCACCCCCACCATTATTAAAGAGGTAAAAAAAACAAAAAACGAAGTAAAAGATTAAGGCCTCAAAGGCTGCTATCACCCTCACTACCACTCATACTACCAATGTAGCATATCGTATTATGGGTTTTTGGGGTAAATGATTTTAAAATAAATATATTATTAAAGTTATATGAATAGTTATTTCCATATAGTGGAGTGCAAATATAATATCAACATTTTTTTCATTGTAAGAAATTGGGATGGAAAATCTGAATGTGATAGTAGTGATTTCTTAGGCAGCGGTTTTTCTTTTTCCGTTTGTGTGGTAGGTGTTTAATTTGATTAATAAAAGATCTGCATTATCACAGCTCAGTACATACTTATGAAAACTGTGGTCCTTATTTATGAATGGTGGGTCACCTCTTTCCATAGAACTGTTTCGGCCATCCGAATTAAATTTTGATTTTTTTATCCTAATATAATTTTTATGAAAATTTACTATTTTTGAAAAAAATGTCAAAAATGTGACATAAGCAGATTAACTGCTTTGTTATTTATTTTTACTTTTTTGAATAAAGCAGTTAAAAACTTTCTTAAGTTATTTGCTTCTCTCAAAAACAATTAATTTTCATAAAGATTTCTAAAAAATAAAACTCAAAACTAAATTCTGTATAACACGAAATGAGAATATTATTTAGGTATTATGCAAATCAGAACTTACACACTTTTTATTTATTATGAAAATACCTACTTTCTGTATATTGTTGCCCTGATCTGGGCACGCTAATATTCTAGTCAGGTAAATACTTTAAAACACTCATTATTGGAGAATCAATCAAAACAAATACTCTTCTAGCTAATACTGACGAAGTATTGAATTACATGATAGTATTCCTAGCATTTTAAACAAAAAAAAATATATTGAAAATACTTAAATCATTTATTCAAATTTAATCATTCACACTTTTTTATTTAATACGATATTATCTACTTTCTGTATATTGGTGCCTTAATCGGGTCACGCTAATATACTACTTAGGAAAACACTTTAAAACACTCATTATTGGAAAACCAATCAAAACAACTACTCTTCTAGCTAATACTGACGAAGTATTGAATTACATGATAGGATTCCTGACATTTTAAGGCAAAAAAATATATTGAAAATAGTTAAAATTATTTATTGAAATTCAGTCATTCACAACAATTATTGAACCATACATTCTATTTCAACTCTAGAAAAGTTGTACAAGTTTTTTCGAACTCGTTAGTTCTCATCAGTAGAGTATAGAAACATTCCTTCATTATTTACAAGCCTATTTTTGATTTATTTTTACAATTAATTATTTTATTTATTTGCTTTTATCATGATTAGAGAATATTATTTAGGTATTATGCAAATCACAACTTACACACTTTTTATTTATTATGAAAATACCTACTTTCTGTATATTGTTGCCCTAATCTGGGCACGCTAATATACTAGTCAGGTAAATACTTTAAAACACTCATTATTGGAGAATCAATCAAAACAACTACTCTTCTAGCTAATACTGACGAAGTATTGAATTACATGATAGTATTCTTAGCATTTTAAAGAAAAAAAAAATATATTGAAAATACTTAAATCATTTATTCAAATTTAATCATTCATACTTTTTTATTTAATACGAAATTATCTACTTTCTGTATATTGGTGCCTTAATCGGGTCACGCTAATATACTACTTAGGAAAACACTTTAAAACACTCATTATTGGAAAACCAATCAAAACAACTACTCTTCTAGCTAATACTGACGAAGTATTGAATTACATGAATAAATAATTTAACTATTTTCAATATATTTTTTTGCCTTAAAATGCCAGGAATTCTATCATGTAATTCAATACTTCGTCAGTATTAGCTAGAAGAGTAGTTGTTTTGATTGGTTTTCCAATAATGAGTGTTTTAAAGTGTTTTCCTAAGTAGTATATTAGCGTGACCCGATTAAGGCACCAATATAGAGAAAGTAGATAATTTCGTATTAAATAAAAAAGTGTGAATGATTAAATTTGAATAAACGATTTAAGTATTTTCAATTTTTTTTTTTTCTTTAAAATGCTAAGAATACTATCATGTAATTCAATACTTCGTCAGTATTAGCTAGAAGAGTAGTTGTTTTGATTGATTCTCCAATAATGAGTGTTTTAAAGTATTTACCCGACTAGTATATTAGCGTGCCCAGATTAGGGCAACAATATACATTTTCATAATACATAGAAAGTGTGTAAGTTGTGATTTGCATAATACCTAAATAATATTCTCTAATCATGATAAAAGCAAATAAATAAAAAATAATTAATTGTAAAAAAAAACGAAATGAGACATTTGCAGAATAATGAATGAGTGAAAAAGTTCTACGAAATTTTCTAAAATTTCAAAGAACTCATCCCTCATAAAGTGATAAATACATTTTTGGAGGATCACAATCTCATAAGAAAATAATGAATTGTGATACTGCAACATATTTAACAGAAGTTTGCGAATAAATGAGGAGTATACTACATTTGATCAGCATATGTCTATAACACTCATAGAAAAAAAATTCATCATTATGTCATCGAATTCAGAATAACTTTCAAAATATCCGTTCCTCTCGTTTTTTTCTCCAAGCACGATAACAAACTTCGATTGTAGTGAAAAGTCCGATTAAATTGAAATTTGGACAGCGAGTTAGTGTTATCTAGGGGAATAACCATATTATTTTTGCCAAAACGATCAGTAAATATAGAAGTCAAGAAACATTTGAAAAAACAATTATTCACATGAAAAATGTTGTAACCTTGGATAATATTCTAGAAATACAAATAACTGCATAAATGTTAACGAGCGTTTAGCCAAACAAGATGGCATCATCGGGAGATAATTAAAATGACAGTTGTGGCATTTTACCCCGCCTGACCCTAGTTATTTATATAAGAGAGGGGCGGCAAAATGAAACTGTGCCCGGGGCGGCAAAATACCTGGAGCCAGCCCTGACAATTATTTGAATAACTCGAGAAATACACTTCGGATGGAAAAATAAAAAATACATATTCAATATTTTAAAAAAGCTATCCAGTGGTGCCAAAGTTGACCCCCCTTCCGGACCCAACTTGGGTATCACTGGAAAGCTTTTTTAAAAATATTGAACACGTATTTTTTTATTTTTCAATCCAAAGTGTATTTTTCAAGTTATTCAAGTAATTGCAAAATTTGATTTTATGCGATTACAGCGCCATCTATCGCGAATCGAAAAAAATGCTAGAATCTCCAATAAAAAATAGGAGTCCCCGTTTGAGATTTGACAAACCAGTTATCTTAACTCTGGAAATTTTATTAATGTATTTTTTAAAAAACACGACTTAATTTTTAAAAAATGTATAAACAACTTTTTCTGATAGCTGTTCAGCTTCCTATAGTACATTTTTTTTACCACAAAGTTTTCACAATATTTCTTTCATTAAGATAACCGAGTTCATGAAAATGCTTTTATAGGAAAGGTGTACCCACTTCCCACTAAAAGCAAAAACCAGCCAAACAATTCATTTGTTTTTTATTAATTTTTTAGTGGACGCACGCACTGCGCGAATCCAAGAAAAAGTTAAAAAACTAAAATAACTTTTGAACCATCAACAATTGGATACACATACCTATATATGTAGTTGCTTTGATTGAAATGACCTACCCTATCACCTCATTTCGTTTGATATGCGACACTCTGTATACAACATGAATGATAAAATTATATTATCTTCCCCAAACTCTGTATACTTTGAATGTGTTTTAGAACGTTTCTAATACTTCACACCCAGCAAAAAATGCTTCCTCTCTCAATTCATATATTTACTATTTCCCACGAACGACTAAAAACTGTTACAGTCAAATAATTACGCCATTATGCTCTAATTATGGACAGTTAATAATATATCAAGGATTTGTGCAGGTGCCGTTGAAAAGAGAAGAAGGAACAGCAGTAACCAAAGGTAGACTTTGAGTAAAAGTAAAGGCGTTGAAGTGTCCAAATGAGCGGTGTAAACACAGTCTGATAGTGCAATGCCGCAGTCAGCGGGTTGGGAATCACTTTCTCGGATCCACCAGCGGTGGCATAGATTTCGGGAATATTTGAAGGACATATTAGTAAGCCAGTCTTAGGAGGCTCAAAATTAAAAAATATTGGCTCTGCAAACTTAGGAAAATTAAGATAAAGAAAAAATCAGAATGCCTCTATAACGAGAAAATGAGCCCCACATAGCAATCTGTAAGGTCAAGGTCAGATGGAAAATTATGAAAATTGTGAAAAAATCGCGGTGGCCTCAATAGGGTGGTCTAAAGTTGCGTTAATTTCTAATTTCTTTCTCACTTCCAAAAATTGTAAATAAGTATTATTTTAATGGTAAGATTCTTATTTTATAGAAATCAAGTTTTTTACATAATTCCGTAATTTGTTATAGTCTCTTGGCAGGACTGCCGACAGGGGGGCTTCCGGGGATAAATCCTCGGGGCCCAGTGCTCCGGCTATATACGTCATATAGGCTAGGCATTCAGTTGTGCACATTTGGCGATTCTCAAAAAAACGAAATTATATAAATATTTCAATTCAATAAAAATTTATAATAATTAAATAGTGTGGTAGTTTTTTAATAATTTAAAACTTAATGCAAAAAATAAAACGACAAAACCTTGAAAGAGGGAAGGGGCCTTTAATAATAAGCAGGCCCGGTAAAGCTGTCGGCGGCCCTGTCTCTTGGCTTCAAAAATATATCCGAAGCCAAAATTGGAAGAAAAAATCGCGTACATGTTTGTATTGTCACAACCTCCGGCTGAACAATGGCCATAACAAGAGACCACTTGGCATTCGAGGGGTTTTAGGTCGTAGAAATTATTGGAGACACAATTAAACATTAGTATAATTTATTAAACGAAATATATTTTGTGGCAACAAAGCAAGCAAGTCAAAAACAAAATAAAGGAATATGTCACAAGTACATAATGAGTAGAACATAGGTTTATATTTTTCCACAATGACAACATTTCAATAGTATAGGAATAGTCAAGTTTACAAGCATATACCTTAAAAAGTAGGCAAAAAAATTACGTACAGAATAAAAATATTCTGACAGCAAGAACAATTTATTAATTTATTAATAAATTAACTAATTGTTCTTTAGTAAGCACTGTTTTAATATTATCAAACAAAAATAAAATTGTGCTAGTTTGGAAATCAGATATTTGCAATGTGATTTCCAGCTTAAACAGCCAATATAAAAATCTAAAAACTTTTTAGCCAATTGACAGCAAAATACTGATTTTGCTGACCAATGTCAATCAGCAAAGTGTCACTTTTCCTGCCTAAGCAGCAAAAAGATTGGTCTTCACATTTTTATCCGTACAAAAATCTATGAATCGTACTTCTAGGTCTAGGCCACTATCACTATTCATGATAAAAATTTACTGATATTCTTTTCAAAACTCGCAAGAACTTTTGTAACCTGTCAAACTTTGATTATTACGGTGACTATTGACATAAAATTTCCATGGTAACCAACACGCAACAACTGCTATTTTTAATGAATTTTTATTGAATTTATCACAACAGCAAAAATAAAAAGATTATGGGAACTGTATTGATTTAAATGTTTTGAAATATGTTTAAACAATCTGCCAAAAAATTATGTGTTCAACTCAGCAGCCAAATAAATTGACTACCTTGGCTGTATTCCCGCGACAGTCTAATATTTTGCTGATTAGTTCAAAAAATAACTATTATACCGTTGTGAAGACCTGTTATACATAACTCATTGACCTTAAATGAAATAGACTCGTAGTTGTTCTGTCTATTATGGTACATTTTTCAATCAATATCAGTTGTATTTCAATGCAGAAAAAACTCACTTAACTCAATATCATAATAGGCAGAAAAACTACATTTGTACAACATCTACTTTCTTATGCATTATGTATAGGATCTGAAATAATCATAGAAAGGTCGTCAGCATACATTGAAAAGATATTATTAGAATAAAATCAGGCTCATTAATATACAATATGAATAACACAGGACTCAATATTGAGCCCTGTAGAACTCCCACACATTGTGGAATATTTATGTTATATTGTTTGTACATGTTTGATCAGTAGATTTCCTCTATACGTAGAGAGCTCGTGAAGCTTATTGTTCTATTCTATTAATGGGAATTGTAATAAGATATTTTACATACTTTGTAGCTGTTAGAAATTACTTATTCACTGTCTGTTTTATGAATTGAAAGGTATATGATATTGGATTTGGTTTATTTATTAGTAATTTAAATTTTGAAAAAATATTTTATTAGGCTTTTTTATTTTTGTATTTATTTGTAAGGAATTTGTCAATAATATGTATTGTCAATACTACATCAAAACATGGTTATAATATTGACATGTGACACATCTCCCCCCCAGCTGACAGCGCTGGACCCCGGCTCTAAAAAATCTTTGCACAAAATATAATAAGCGGGCCAATTCAGAAAGTTAAAAAAACAAAATATTAAATGGTAAAAGATACGATATTTTGTAAAAATAATATTTCCTATAGTTGGGACAAGGATTGCGATGGGGCACCGTCAATAAAGCTTAACTTAAGTCTTAAATTTAATGATATCAAATCGGTTTCAGGGCGTATTCGAATTGGGTGCATGGCGCTTTCTAACATTTTGTTAAAAATGTTTTCCAATGATTTTTCTGTGCTCATGGTCTTCTTCATCAATTACTTCTGGAATTTTTTGGAAACGTTTTATAGATTCTCTAATATATCCCTAATGACATTTTTAGGAACCTGGAATAGTGCGTCTGATTCTTGCTTATTGAAATTGTGCAAGTAGGTATCGGAGAATGCCCGGGTAACAATTTCTGCATTGGGTGATTTTTACCCTTAGTGCATCGTGCAAATTCCCAATAAAAGGCATGTCAACTTGTATAATTTGCTTTAACATGCATTTTAAAGAGATGTCTGATAAACAAATTAGTATTACGTCAGCACAGTGATTCTATTGCGATTTTAAGTCGTTCCAATGGTTTAACCAAATCCCGAAAGTTTATATTCCAAATACTGTATCAAAAGCGGCATTCTTAAGCCGATCATTGCTGTTTGAATGCAATTCCGGAGGTAACTAAAATGTTGTAGCATTAAAAGACTGTTCCATCTTGTTTTACAATCCCGAAGATCCTGGGATCCAATCGACTATGATCCCGGTTGCCGGGATCCCGGGTTTTCGGTTTCGAGATTTCGGGATTGCAAACCCTAAACTATATGTAGAAGATATTGAAAACGATAATAATATTCAATTGGAATTTCTATAAAGTCATACCATATTTAAAATTCATGAGCACACATTGTTCCTAGCACTAAAGCGCTGAGTCCGGCACTGTTTAGTTCTAGTTACACTTAAAAAACCACCGTTAGTTAGTTCTCGTCTGTCACATTGGTAGTCTTGTACCCTAGATTGATTGCTGACCTGTTTAACCTCTTTGTTTGCGTTTTGTTTAATTGACAAAAGTGAATTCTTTAACCATTTATATATTTTATATAAATAATTCTTCTCGAGTAAATGAAGTCTCATACACATGAGACTTCATTCATCCCCATACGCAAAAATCCAACTGGTTAAAATCGGGGCTTCGCGCAAGCCACAGCATTTGGCTCCCACGACAAGTGAGAGTAAGTAAGATTGATAAAAATTAAGTTTAAAAGCGTGATTTATTGTTTTTGTTGTAATCAAAGTCCACTTTACAATTGACCATCTCTAAATCATAGTTTATATTCGCTGCATTGAATTTTCCTAAAAAGCAAATATCTCGAAAACGGTTATTCCTAGCTACATTTACAAGGTATAACTCTTTTACGTAAAAAAGATTAAAAAAACATCTAATTTTATTAATAAGAAAGAGGCACTAAGGCACAAAAAGCTATGGCGTTTTAAAGACATGCAAAGTAAAGTAGGTGGTGCACTTTACAAACAACAGTAAAACTGTTAATATGATTGAATTCCTCGCTTCAAAAACCTCCGATCACCAAATTCTGTTAAAATATTTAAATATTTTTGAGTTATTTAAAAAATATATTTTCTTTTTTACCTTAGTTTCTATTAACTTTTGGACTAAGGTAAGCTTGGCTGAACCGCAACACTTTTACGCAAAGAATCTGCTATTTCCCTGCCTATCATTACTTACGGAACACCTTGTAAAGTAGTTTACTATTCTTTCTAAATATATAGTGTGTCCCAGGATAGATGTAACGAGAGGTGTAATGGACCAAAAATTTTGGATTTTTGGAATGGTATTTGGGGATTGAGTCCTGCTTGTTGTAAAACTAAAGTATACCAAAAATGACTTGATTTGGTGTTCTACAGGGTGTTTTATAAGCAAAGTTGTAAAAATCACCACTAATAAAGTACCTTTATTTATCAAAATATGAAAAAACTCCACTAAGAAAAGTTATTTAGAATGCAATTTTATACCTTTATACCAAATTTCAGGAATATAAAATTATTTTTTGAAACTTCCCATTTTTTCAATAAATTAGTATTTTATTTTGAACCATTCAATTAAAACTGCATAGAAATTATTTTTTGTGAATTAATATTTAAAGTTATGTAGAAGCTAAAAGTAGGCTATGAGAAAAGCAGTGGATACACATGTATCATTTATTATTGACATATCTGTCAAACGTAATCAATATTATCCTTAATTTCTGTTTCAAATTGACGAACCAAGCATAAAAAATTTATATTGTGCAATGCTATGGAATTGGCGATGAAAACTCGCTAAGAGAAGTGGTAAGCCAATTTAATTTGAAATTTCCAAACACTGCTTTGTCACGTACTCAGACTGTGAGAATAATTAAAAAGTTTCTGGCTACTGGTAGTGTTCTTAACATGAAAAGAAAAATAAAAGCATATGATGAAGACAATGTTGGGGCTATTATAGCTCATGCCACTGTTATAGAAAATCCTAGGATGCCACTAAGAGAGAGAGATCAACTCTTATTAATATTATTAAGTCTGAACTCCAAAGAATTTACAAGGCAAAGAAAATTAGAGAGGGAGATGACGGCCGTAGGTTGGATTTTTGTTTGACCATTGGAGAAAAAATCATGGAAGAGAGATTTTTTCATTATTTCATAATTTTCTCAGATGAACCCACATTCACAACCCATGGTGTTGTTTCATCTCAGAATTGTCGGTTTTGGGCTTCTGAAAATCCAAATTTTAAAATTCATTGTAGAAGACAATATTATAAAAAAGTGAATTGTGTGGTGTGCCGTTTCTTATCACGTTGGAGTTATTGGACCTTATTTCATTGAAGGAAGGTTAAACCAGCACACTTATTTACAGCTTCTTGAAAGATTTTCTGAAGAACATTTAAATATTTTAAGAGAGATGCCTTTAGTTCATTTTCAACATGATGGTTGCCCTGGCCACTCCACAGAAATGGTTAATCGGCGGTTGAATTTAAATTTTGGAGAAAATTGGATTGCCAGGAATGGACCGATCAAGTGGCCGGCGAGATCCCCAGACCTATCAATATTGGATTTCTATTTATGGGGTCGCCTCAAGCAGTTGGTTTACGCTGAACCACTTCCTAACGATGTAGCAGTATTGAAGCAGAGAATTACAAATGCCGTAAACTCCATACCGTTAGATCATATTCGATACAGTTTTAAGGACTTCAGGCGAAGGATCGTGTGGATGTGTGGATGTGGGTGGTAGCTACGTCGAATAATAAAAAAATTGTAAACATTGTTTTGTATTGGTCAATAATTAATTTGTTTGTGAATCTGTTATTTGACATTTATTACTTGTTATAATTTTTAAACCTCATTAATTTTCTGTTAGTAATTGTTTCTTGTTTTACAATTAGTTCGATTAACATTATACCTTCTTACATCTCGTATATTCAATTTTTTATTTACCAATAGCCTACTTTTTGAGATGATTAACATTTTCATTTAAATATGAATTCAACTCTTAATTCGCAAAAAATGGGAAGTTTCAAAAAAATAATTTTATATTCCTGAAATTTGGTATAGAGGTATAAAATTGCATTCTAAATAACTTTTCTTAGTGGAATTTTTTCATATTTTGAAAAATAAAGGTACTTTATTGGTGGTGATTTTTACAATTTTGCTTATAAAACACCCTGTAGAACACCAAATCAACTCATTTTTGGTATACTTTAGTTTTACAACAAGCAGGACTCAATCTCCAAATACCATTCCAAAATTTCAAAATTTTTGGTCCATTACACCTCTTGTTACATGTATCCTGGGACACACTGTATAATAAATATTAATTATTTTAAAAGCGATTAATAGAAGCAGTGATAAACTCTGTTCTGGTGAAGAGGACCATGATCTACCCCATCATGAAATTTTTAACCATAGGTGGAAATGTACATATTCGGCGAGTCTGCGAGGGTAGCGGCGGGTGGACAGGGAGGCTAACGTCAGGGTAGGTTTTAATTGCGGTTTGCTAAGATGGCGTGCATGCCACACTCGCACTTAGCACCACCGCGACGGTTGCTTTTTTCAACGGCGGCGATCGATAGACGACTCTCTCGTGTTTTTAAAACATAAAGCTGTACAGACAGTCGACCAACAATTAAAACTACCCCTTGTTGTACCTCGAAACCACCCTTAATTGGCACTGCGTCGTCTTATGTTACACGAAAAGACAAACTCGCCCTGTTGGTGTTGTGGCTTGGCGCAGTCGAACACGTCAATTCCGAGGCACTCGCTGGAAATTATATGCAAATTGTCTAAATAACACGAAAGTTTTTGTTCCCATTTTCGGTGCTAATAAAAGCTAATGTTTCGTCGTATTCAGTGGTTATTTCGGCTTCAATGGACGTAAAGTTGCTCCTTGTGAATATTTGAAATAATTTATTATTCTGTCTCTCAACGGGTTACGTGCTCTGTCTCTATAAAATGTTATCATGATATCAGATTTACTAATCTCAGTTTTTCGACGTACTTTATATAGTAGGTGATAATTATCTCACGGCTTTAACAGCCTAATATAAATTTCCGATTAGTATTATTATTATTGGTGCCTATTTGGTTTTTGAAATTGGAGTATTTATTTTATGGAATACAGCTTTAAAAGTAATATAAGATCGAAATATTTAAAATATGATGGTATACTAATATATGACTCAATAGTTATTTACGTAACAAGTCAGGAAAGTGGTATTTTTCTGGGCGAGTGGACAAGTCTGCGAGCCCAGAAAAAACATTTTTCTGAAATGATCGGCAGTTACATTTTCGGCGCAATTTCAAATCGAAAAATGCACAATTCCAGTATTTTAGCCCGTTGCTAAGAAACTATCAGAAAACAGACTGGAAAAGATCCGTTGTCAAGCAACTATCAACAAAACCGTACGGGAATGTTACTTTCCCAGCCTAGGCCGAGAAAGTAACATTGCCGTACGGTTTTGTATGTATTTTAGATTTAAAATTGCATTTATTAGTAAGCATTTAGATTGTAATGAAGAAATGTTATGTATTAACACAAATTGCTTAATTTATAATATAGTACGGCAGCCTAAGGTTAAAATAGTATATTGTGTATTTAGGTGTGAAAGCAATACATTCCCGGACGACGATGCAAATTGGCACTGCATCGAAGTCTGGGAATGTGCTTTCACACCGAAATACACATACTATTTTTTCTGAAATCACAATCAATAGTATTATAAATTAAGGAATTTGTATTAATACATAACATTTCTTCATTATAATCTAACTGCTTACTAATAAATGCAATTTTAATGTGAATTGGTTTGTCTGCGTGTATTTATTTACTGTCTAAAATATATATAAAAAACCGTACGGGAATGTTGATCGTTGCTTGGAAACGGATCTTTTCCGGTCTGTTTTCTGACAGTTTCTTAGCAACAGACTAAAACACTGGAATTGTGCATTTTTCGATCTGAAATCGCGCCGAAAATGTAGACATTGCCGATCAATTTCAGAAAAATAAATATTCCGTATGCTCCTTAGTGTTACAAGCAAACGAAAAACGGTTTTGGATTTAATAAGGTTTTCTTAACACGAATCTGTTTGATGGACACTTGAGAAATGTTGCAGAGTGATTCTACGTCGTAATTAGGAGTGGGGCGTATTCACACTGTACTCGCGCACTATACTGTAAGTGATTTCAATAGTATTACCTATGTAGAGTTGTGTTTGAGTGAATTTCACAATTTTAAGAACTAGTGTATGGTGTATTGATGTTTATAGTGAAAAATATATGTATTTAAATTCGATTTACTCGACCAATAAACTTACAGGCGTATTAAGAACCAACCACAATACCTATAAGAAATTATTGTTTCGTGTTTTATAGATTCGTAGTGATAAAAACTATTTGTTTTTTGACACGTACATGCCGTGGGTTAATGAAAATGGCTTCTTTATTTCAGATTAAAACTATTTAAAAGATTGTAAATTGTGACATCAACAGGAGAATATTATAAATTAATATAAAATTTTGGGTCATTGTTAAGAACACCGACTTCTGGAATTTCTCAAATTTTTTTTTATGTAGATGTGTTCACAAACGTTATAGTAATCGTTTCTGATAGTTGAAATGTTGAAAAAAAAAAGAGAAATGCCGGAAGTAGTATATTATCCTTGCTCTAAACAATTTTATTTAGAGCAAGGACAATACAATTTTTTTCAAAAATACCCCTACTGTAGGGCGGCGTTGTTTTCCAAAATATGCACAACATTTCAATAATCAGAAACGATTACTATAACATCTGTGAAAAAAATGGAGAAATTCCAGAAGTCAGTGTTCTTAACAATTACCTAATTTTGTTTTAGTTATTGGTGAAAAGAAATGGATTCAGTAGTACATTTACATATTCCTAATAAAGGTAAGAGAAGAAGAGCTCGACTCTAATAAATGTTTAATTTGTGGTATCAAGACAAAAGAAAATCTTGTACTAATAGCGTTTGTTTAATTTTAAAATATATTTCTTATAAAGCACTATTGGGAGAAGAGGAGTTCATATCTCTAAAAGTATTATTAGTAAATTTATCAGCAGAAGAATTACAAGACAGAGAATATTTATGGCATAGATCGTGTTATCTAAGGACAACACATAAAAAAGTTTCTACATTTTGAGAAAAAAATTTGAAGAGAAGCCATTTAATATTGAAGATAAAGATCAGCCAGGGCCTAGTACTCCTTTTACCAGAAATCAGACAATTCAATTCGATAAAAATGAATGTTTTTTTGCGACAAAGTGGGTGGAAGAGGTAATAAGCTATGCAAGGTCGTTACCGATATATCTGGAATTCACTTAAAGGATGCATTAAAATTCATAAATGACAGTTAATTAAATGTACGGCTGAACGCCCTTATCAATCTAGCTGATACATTTTATATCACTTGAACTGTTGGTCTACTTATGTAAGTGCAACTCTTCGCAAAGTAAATCTTACCATAGAAGAAGAAAAAGAGGACAGTATTTCAACGATATCATCAATGTAGCCAGACAATCCTTATTTCAGGGTCAAATTGTAACCATGTCAACACTAGAAAATGCATATCAAAATATATGTGCAAGAAATAGTGTTGAAACATATTTATTTAAATCTAAAAGACAACTGAAAGAAATTACAGATTGAATTAGGTAATGACGGGATTGAATTTAGTAAACTAAAAAGAAAAAACGAATCTGAGCGGGTTTCAATCAAACTCTGCAAAAAGGTGTCTTGCTGGAAAACATTCTGTCAAGTTCAAGATGACGTATTATTAGTCCTTTAGAAGCTTGGTGAAGCTGATCAAATCAGTAACGAAATTATTTTAGGAGTCGAAAAGTTTGTTTGCTAGTTATACATACCACAAACTATACTTGATAATATAAGTGATGTTCGTAGGATCCCATTTAAACAGAAACGAGTCGAAGGAGAAAATCTGCCTCCAACCAAAGGAACACTGGAGCCTGCAATTCTTCGGCCGCACTACTAAGCCATGCAATGTCATACGAACAAACTACCCCATCCTATGCTCCCAGATCCAATCAGTTACAGTTGGAAAACTGATAAAAATGGAGATTATTCTCTAATTGTGTGCTTACTACCTTGTGCTTCAACTAGTATTTTAGAACTGACATAGTATTTATATGAAGTAGGAAAATGTCGTCCACTCTGCAAATTCTTATTAAATATCCTTTACCGCACAGAAAAGTGCAAATGTGAAGCGGATGAAGAAAGCTATGAAAACATCCCTAAAGATGACAGCATACCGGATGATGATTCAGAATAAATCACAGACGATATCGATGTGGTGTTTAATTAACACTATATATTTAAACTGTTTAGCCAATGTATTTCTATTAAAATTTCTCGGTATTAAAAACATTTTCAGTCACAGTTTTATTTCTTTATATTTTTTACGTTATATAGCAGTTACTTTATATACTGCAATATGTGTTAATGTTCCCAGATGAATGGGGGGGGGTGGATTATATGGGTCACTAACTAGAACTGTGCTCATTATCTGTTGTATTTTTGTCGAAATGCAAATTTTTGCGCGGCCAAACAAATTTTTCAACCCCCGCTCATTCCCTCATCACTTTCATCCTCTCTGACGAATATTTTGTGATTTCTACTAACTGTACAGTAATTTGGGTAATTTTGGGACCTTCTATGCTCATTTTATCTATTATGATTATGAGATATCCTCCCTTCCTCGAGTAATTATGATGGTGAAGCATTCCACCAATCAGACACGATTTCCAGATGTCCATCAACTGGTTTCGAATTCCAAAAGGACCATAAAATAAAACAAAGTTCACCACTTGCTTGTAACACTAAGCAGCACACGGGATTACATATGCTGCTGGACTAATAATAATGATTGTGATTTCAGAAAAAATAGTATGTGTACTTCGGTGTGAAAGCACATTCCGGGACTTCGTTGCTTGCATCGTCGTCCGGGAATGTATTGCTTTCACACCTAGATACACAACATACTATTTCCGGATGAGTTTTGTACACTATTTTTTCGGAAACTGCCTCGAAATAAAGAAGTTGAACAAAAACGAGTTAAATCTTTTATATTAGAAACTAATACTAATAGTAATTAATCTTTGCATATTTTAATATTAAGGGTAAAGTGATTGCAGTACTTGTATTTTCCGTTTTTTTTTTTTAGGAAATGAACAACGTCTGCGTGGGACTGTGGGGTTTGCGGTGGACGCGGCGACAAATTATTACGATATAAGGACAAATCTCTTTTCCCAATTATAACAAACGATCTTACAATGTGGGTTTTACACTTGGGTATTTTGACATGTAAAAGATTACCTTTGTCTTTTAAGTCGTTCAAGCTCATTTTCGTAAATTCTCACTCCTGCAAGAACCCGCTATTCCGATAACCAATTCAACCTAAAAATGTAGACAAAACAACTAGAAATTTAAAATCTAATTTTTTTATAGTCTTTGCTTTTATGATTAGATATTTATCACCTTCTGTTTCCATAAAAAAAAATAGTCAATTTGGGCTTTGGTCAAAACACCAGACTTCTCAGCTCTACCTATATCCATCATTTTTCTTTGGAAAAGCTATTACTTTGGGAAATTTGTCAATATCCACGTTTTTTTGTAATCAAATAGTTGCCTTTAACATTGAATATTGACTCCGGAGAGTTGTGGAGTTAAATTCTTGAAATTTTCAGAAGAGTAAGCCAAAATAACATCTTCGGTAATGCTCTTGAGTTCCAATTTCAAACAAATGGTAGACATTTTCTTAATCTGTTTTGACTTATCGGGCAGTAACTGCATGGTAGCCTGGTCGCAGCTTCAAAAATTTCATCTGGTATGTTGTCTATATCTCTTTCGTTGCTACTTTCCATAATTTCGGCCTAAAACCACTTTTATTTGGAAATCGTATAATAAATGACGACAGAACTAAGCGTTGTTACTTGATTGCTATAGTAGACTTCAAATACAAGTTTCTCCATACATACGGTCTTTTGATTATTGGATTAATTCTGACAAATCAATTACCAATAATTGTCATATATAATATCATAAGTGATATCATTTTGTCGGCAAAATTTAGTGATTATTAAGAGAGTTTGTTGCTTGGTAATTTCGCGATTGACATTGACAGATAAAAATAACGAGCCGTTAGGCGAGTTATTTTTGTTAATGTCAAGAACGAAATTGCCAAAGCAACAAACTCGAGTAGAATAATCATTAAATTTTGCCAGACGAAATTATATCACGAATGGTATTCCTCATGACTATTTCATGAATAAAAATTTGGAAATGGACTCTTCAATGTTTTCAATGGATAAATCATCAAATCTTGAACATTTGGGGCCATTATTCTCGCACATTTTTTACAACTGACATGAACTGACGTTTGCAAAAATTATTGTAATGATGCCGACTTGTTGAATCGATTACAATATTTTCAAAAAACAAAGGAAAATTTGCTGCTGAAAAACAGGTTGGTTGCTTCATTCTGGCTTTTTATTGGTTCAGCAACTCTGGCAAAATTTTAAATATTAAATTTTGTCGATGCGAAACTATTTTTTTATTAAAATGATCGATTCTGATTGGACGAAATTTATAGGAATGAAATAGTCAACAAAGAAAATTGCCAATTTACAGACTAGTCCGGAAAGTAACTTTCTGACTTAGTCCAAAAAAATGCCACTTTAGGACAAAAAAAAAATCCCAAAAACAGATGTTTTTAGAACGGTTTCCGAAAAATGTATTGAACCTTCGATTTAACTCCAAATATTTCAAAAACCGCTGCCCAAGGAATCACTACTTCCACAGCCAAATTTTTTATCCAAGTCACTCACAACGAAAAAAATTTGTATGTGGAAATAATTGTTTATGGAACTTTAATAATATAATATTTGAAATCCTCTACCCCAAAAACTCATAAAACGATACCCCACATCGGTAGCGGGGTGGGGGTGGTGATGGGGGGGTGGTAGTGGGAATGGATGAAGTAAAAAAATATTTTGAGGTTTCTGGTTCTTGTACACACACTAAATCACAATTTTTTTCATCCCCTTTAATAATGGGGTGGGGGTGGTAATGGGGGTGGCTAATGCCAAAATTTTTTTTGGGACCTTAGCTTCTCTTGTATATACTAAATACCAATTTTATGGACTCTTACCTGCTTGATTTACCTATTTTCCCCAAATTTACCCCAATTTACCCCCCAACCCTTCGACGGAACAAGATGAAAATATAATCTAGTTCTAGATCTCGTTAAAGTACATATGTGTACCAAATTTCAAGTCAATATCTCAGACGGTTCCAGAGTAAACGTGCGCACAAAAAAAGTTACAGACAGACCGACAGACAGACCGACAGACAGACCGACAGACAGAAATTTTTTTTCGTTCAAACTTAAAATTTCGACGTTTCGTGACATTCTAAGCCCATTTGAACAATAAAAATGTTTAAAAAATTTTTTGTCGTTACTATACTTCCGCTGGATGTAGAAGTAAAACAGGGTAACAAATTAAAAATTCATCATTATTACTCCAGTCATTTTAGACAAAAATATGGCTTCTGATCTAACAAAATATATCCTTCATTTTTTTTTTAATCCATTTATTTTGGTGTTTTAAAGAAAATATTAAAAATCGACAACGAGATCACTATGGCATAAAAAATTATTCAAGGTAATAATTCACAAAAAACGGTTTTTTACTAATATCGCGCTTTCTATGACTCGGAGGCCAATTGATGTTATTACGAAAATGAAATATAATGAAATTTCGCACCAAAATGATCTCTTCCATTCTTTATGTACAACGAACGGTTTAGGCAAAAATGTGCTTCGAAGTTTCCCCGCAAGGCATAATATGCTCCATTTCATAACTATTTTTTAAAAAACTGTAAATTGCTTGACACCTGGCAGCATGGGTTTAACTTCAAACAAAAGTGTCATAGTGCAGTTTTCCAAACAAAAAACACCATTAAAATGATATTTTCGGACTTGGACATTATTTTAATCAAAATTTCAATATTTTTTATATTCTGATCAAATTTTGGACTTAAGGTTTTTTAACAATTCTGAGCAAGTTTTATTAACAAAATTTTCCGATAAAAAATGCCTAATATGATTTTTTGATTTTCTGCGTATATTTTGGTACCGCAGGTGGCCTTGCATTTGTAGGAGGTCATAAGTAGATCCTAATTTGTTCTATACTTAAGTAAAATTTGATTCAAATCGGAAGAAAAATAAAAAAGGTATTCGGATGTTACCATTTCAAGTGAAACACTGTAAATATTTATTTTCTTTTCTATATATTGATCAGCTAATAAATACTATACATAGAACAACCCCTTATTTTATGCATGGACTGTATGAAATGAAGCAACGTTTATTTTACCCACAATTTCACGAATTTTCGAGCAAATTTTTTTTAATTGACGCAAAAAAAGAGTTTTTAAGGTAAATACGCTTGAAGCATCTTAAAGTACACATTTCAAGCTTTAAAAATCGTACCTACAGAGATCTAATAACCTGATTCAAACCAGAGTAATAGGTGGTTAAAGGTAGTTATATATATCAAATTTTATCACTTTCTCAAAATTTTGAAATTTTGGAAGTATACATCTTCAAAAATAAAATTTTGAGATTTTTTTCACTCATCGGATCTTTTTATACATTACTTCAAGAGTAAATGTGAAAGACCCATGTTTCTATCTTAAAAGTTTTAGAAATGGTAGAGCTTTTACCGATTTCATCGCAAATCACTTTATGTTCCGACTACTATTAATTCCTACATACATTCATTTTTATATTTGAAAATAAATATAATAATCCGGTAGCTACATGTGAAATTTTCCATACTTTCGAATGGCGCAATTAGTTTTTGAACGAAAAAGTATTTTAAGATTTATTTCACAAAAACTGATATTTTGCAACTAATTTGTTTACTAATAAATTACACTCAAGGAATATTGTTGGTAACTTTTGGTATGTTCCTGAAATGTTCAGAGACGTATTCTCAAAAGTTACCGCTTCCCGAAGTTTTTCAGAAGTGAATAAATATCTCTATTGTCTCTACTAAAAAGTCTTTGATCGGCTGTAATATGTTTATCAAATCAAACAGGCATAAGAAAAATTATATGCTAAATACCAACAAATATTTAATTATCTCCCAGATGATAGTAATTCATATCAGGGTATTAGAAATTACACAGTAAACTCACATTGGATATCGGATATATCCCTACATGGGGTTAAGTGTTTGAAATAATTTTCACTTATCTTCATCAGTTAGTACTTGGTCAAACTATTACTATGCATTACCCACATGCATTCAGATTTTTTAATAAATGATGTCAAACTCCCGGAAGTACAATGTATCGTAAAATGCCCCATTGTTCGATGAATAAAAGAAATTATTAATGATTAAAGTCATTAATAATGTGTATATTTATATTTCTTGTCTATCTATTCGATATAGTAGTTTTAGGTGCATAATATACTTAGTGTGCAGCAAAATTAGGTCATACTTTTAGCCGATAAATAATTTTTGGCGATCTAAACTTCGAGCTGAAGATATTTCTCAGTTTCGGTATAAAGTCAAAGTTATTTTTAATCAGTAAATTCTGCAAGAAATCGTTTTTTTTTTTATCTATTTATTTAACGACGGTCTATTTCCGCTACCAGGGCCTATCACCGACGCCAGGAGACGAGCTACCTCAACCTGGAAATTTTGCCGAACCTCTTCTCATAAGAAAAGTGGGGATCTTTTACTTGCATAACATTTAATAGACAAGGGACCGCCTGCTTTACATCCCTTCCGAAGGATGGTATATCCACTACGTAATCCTCGTCTTGAAATTACATAGCTTCCGCGTATACACTGATATACAAGCCGCTAGAGGGTGGTACGAGATCGCTGTGTTTTCCAAGATGGTCACCAAGTACTAACCGCGCTGCACGTTGCTTCACTGGAGTATCGCAGATACATACACACTAATACACAGTGAAGACGCATCTACGCTAGCCCAGAATCGATTTTAATTATGGTTTTTTGAAGATAGGATATTCGGCTCTAAAAAATTAACCATATTTAGATTGACTCCAACTTTTATTAAGTTGTTCAATGCTATACAGTATCAGCAAGTCCTGGATTAGGTATGTATAGTTTCAACGGCTTAACCGACCGCATAAAACAATTATTTTTCCGCTTAACTATTTTTTTTTCTAAGGCTATGTCGAATAAATACCTATTATTTCTGCTTACATCATTGTTAAAAAATATTATTTTGGGTATTCAGCAGATAACTTTCAAAGAAAACATTCGTTTCTTTCATATACCATTGGTGCAAGTCTGACCAAAAAAGGAAGATCGACAAGACTCCCCCCCCCCCCCCCACGGTGACTTGTCGACTTCTTTCATACCCTACCATATCTAAGATTCAGCATGCATGCGGTGAGAGAAATTTTATAACTATTTTCTTTGTGCTTTTCAGTATTTTCTTGACTTTGAAATGTAATAAACGTTTGATTGTGATATAGTATCCTCTAGGTAGGGCTAGAGATGCTTAATATTATATATATTAGCATGATCAGACTTGAATCATCAATATATAGAAAGAGTGGTTGTTTTATTGCTTTACATGCTGAATCTTAGATATGGTAGGTGTATGAAAGAAATCGACAAATCACCGTGGGGGGGGGGAGTCTTGTCGATCTTCCTTTTTTGGTCAGACTTGCGCCAATGGTATATGAAAGAAACGAATGTTTTCTTTGAAAGTTATCTGCTGAATACCCAAAATAATATTATTTTTTAGCTATGTCGAAATTCCAACCGTGAAGGAGTGACACTTTTAGAGATTGAAGTGGGAATACATGCAAAACCTATTTAATGATAAAGAGATCATAAAGAACGTGGACATCTAATAGCAATTAATTGCAGTACCTGGCCAACAATCACTCATTTACAATTTTCTCGAAAACTGCTAATTTTAGAAAAAAAAGTTTCAAATAAAAAAGGTACGTCCATCTTTTATCTTCGTTACTTCTCGATACACTTGGTGTCTATTTCGAAAGATAAAAAAGTTTCCCGCATGTTACAGTTGAGAATGCAAATTTTTGACATAGCCTTAGAAAAAAAATAATGCTTTCTACACTTATTAAAATTTGACCTACATATTAACACATTATGTTAACAAATATCTAGTGATTACACGATAAAAATTTGAGAGTAATCCATTGTGCCGTTTTTGAGTTAGAGCGAGTTAAGCGGAAAAATAATTGTTTTATGCGGTCGGTTAAGTCGTTGAAACTATACATACCTAATCCAGGACTTGCCGATAGTGTATATGTCTCCATCAGTTAGTCTGTATGCACGGAAACACCCTACTTATCGCAATTCTTAGCAGATCCATTTGACTTTTTTAAATTTCAAAATAAAACTCTATTGAATTTCATAATGATCTGCTTAGTAGTTTGATTATTATAATTATTTAACTCCGTCACGTCGCGGACTATTTCTCACATTCTCGATGTCTATTAGATAAATAATTAAAAAAACCGCTGCCCAAGGAATTACTACTTCCACATCCAGATTCTCTATCCAAGTCACTTACAACGAAAAAACTTTGTATGTGAAAATAATTGTTTATGGAACTTTAATAATATAATATTTGAAATCCTCTACCCCAAAAACCCATAAAACGATACCCCATATCGGTAGTGACTGGGGGTGGTGATAGGGGGGTGATAGTGGGGGTGGATGAGGTAAAAAAATATTTTGAGGTTTCTGGCTCCTGTACATACACTAAATCACAATTTTTTTTCATCCCCTTTAATAAAGGGGTGGGGGTGGTAATGGGGGTGGCTAATGCCAAAATTTTTTTTGAGACCTTAGCTTCTCTTGTATATACTAAATACCAATTTTATGGACTCTTACCTGCTTGATTGACCTATTTACCCCAAATTTACCCCAATTTACCCCCAAACCCTTTGACGGAACAAGATGAAAATATAATCTAGTTCTAGATCTCGTTAAAGTACACATATGTACCAAATTTCAAGTCAATATCTTCAATGGTTCTAGAGTAAACGTGCGCACAAAAAAAAGTTACAGACAGACCGACAGACAGACAGACCGACAGACAGACAGAAATTTTTTTTTCGCTCAGACTTTAAAATCTCGACGTTTCATGACATTTTAAGCTTATTTGGACAATAAAAATTTTTAAAATTTTTTTTGTCGTTACTATACTTCCACTGGACGTGGAAGTAATAAAACAATAATTTTTTGTTTAACTCTATCTAATTCAAAAACGAAACCATGAATTATAAAACAAAGCCGATAAAATGCGAGAATTTGCAGGGGTAAGTATGGTAAGCGGGAACATCTCTTATCTTTCGAAATGGATACCAAGTATATCGAGAAGAAATTTTTTTTCTAGGATTAGCAGTTCTTGAGAAAATCGCATGTAGATATACAGAACGCCCTCGCAGATGAAAGGACGCAGAGAACGTTGTAAAGTTAGTCCTCTGTCTATTAACAGAATAGTCCTATTGAAATTCATTATTGCAAGCCTTGTAGTTCAATTATATAAGCAAATATTTAGCAAAACACATAATATGCGTGCTAGCGCCGACTTAAGTCGATTTGTGGAAGAAGTTTCCTTGCGAATACATTTCAAGCAATCAATTTATTATGATAATGGAATTAACATAACTCATGATTGCCTGTTGTTACATATTGATATTATTATTAATAATTTTTAATAATTATTAATTATTGCAAATAGTATCTTAACAAAAAATTGTTTTTTTTCACAATCATAAAATAAAAAACAAAAATAATTAATCTTTTATTTGTTTATTTTTTTACATCCATTCATGTTTTTCTTTGTTTTGGTCGATTAACAAACCAAAATTCAAGCAATTTCTTGTGGAAATCAAAGGCATTGCTCTTAGGATAAAACAACATGCACTTTTGGTTTTGTCAACGATTTTCAATATGCCAGGTGTCAACGAGATCACTTTCCTGCCACCATTTCCTAATTACTTCCACATCCAGTGGAAGTATAGTAACGACAAAAAAATTTTTTAAAATTTTTATTGTTCAAATAGGCTTAGAATGTCACGAAACGTCGAGATTTTAAGTTTGAACGAAAAAAAAAATTCTGTCTGTCGGTCTGTCTGTCGGTCTGTCTGTCGGCCTGTCTGTAACTTTTTTTGTGCGCACGTTTACTCTGGAACCGTTTGAGAGATTGACTTGAAATTTGGTACACATATGTACTTTAACGAGATCTAGAACTAGATTATATTTTCATCTTGTTCCGTCGAAGGGTTGGGGGGTAAATTGGGGTAAATTTGGGGAAAATAGGTAAATCAAGCAGGTAAGAGTCCATAAAATTGGTATTTAGTATATACAAGAGAAGCTAAGGTCCCAAAAAAAGTTTTGGCATTAGCCACTCCCATTACCACCCCCATCCCATTATTAAAGGGGATGAAAAACAATTGTGATTTAGTGTGTGTACAAGAACCAGAAACCTCAAAATATTTTTTTACTTCATCAACCCCCACTACCACCCCCCATCACCACCCCCACCCCGCTACCGATATGGGGTATCGTTTTATGGGTTTTTGGAGTAGAGGATTTCAAATATTATATTATTAAAGTTCCACAAAAATTTGGATGTGGAAGTAGTGATTCCTTGGGCAGCGGTTTTTTTAAGGGATCGAGATGAAACTAGGTATGTGTCACATGTTGTCAAAATGAAATTTTTTGATCCATCTGTCAAGTTTCTACGACTTCCAGTTTCATATCAAAAGAAGCTACTTTTGAATTTTAAACGGAACACTGTATATTTTTGCATTTTTGAAATCTTCTGCATATGACTGTCCTACCTTCTTGACCCCTTCCGTCATTTTGAAATTTTTGTAGCCAATTTAAATTTTCGATCTAGTGTGCCGTGACCCAGCAGAAATTGTTCTAATGTTCATAAATAATTTAAGAAAAATACGTATTTAATTTTTTTGGTGTTAATTTCTGCCACAGAGGATGAAAGTTGATAAAATCACTTTTTCGAAATTATTTTAAACTTTCAAATGAAAGTATATTACTTTCATACTGTAGCTAAATGTAATTTTTTTCAATACCAATCTAACGATGTATCACAACACATCCTGGTGGGCCAATTTCTGGTTGGTCACGGGACATTAGAAAAGAGAATTAAAATTGAAAAATTTCAAAATGTCAAAATTAGCAGTTACATGCAGAATGCAAGAGTTGCACAGTTATATGCTAGAATCCAAAATTGCAAAAATATACAGGGTGTTTCATATAGAAATCATTAATCTGGTGAAACCGGAGGTCGTAAAAATTTGATGTGTCAAAAAAATGTGGTATGGGTAACATGTGCCTTATGCCACGTGCTTAGTTTCATCATCAAGAATTGATTGAAATAGGTAACTTCTTTTCCATATACAAACAATTGTAATTTTAATAGTAATAAAATAATAATATTCAATAAAGTAATTAAATATTAATTATTAAAAACCATTTTTAACAAAAATTACTAATACTACACGTTTATTTTCCCTCTCTCTCTCTCTCTCTCTCTCTCTGTCTCTCTCTCTCTCTCTGCCTCTCTGTTGGGATATTATTATTATTTTTAATAATAAGTACTAAAAACTTTCTAGTTTTGAAAAATCAATGATGGTAACGTCTGGCTTAGCAATATTCATGGTTTTTAACAAGATTCTATTAACAATGTTATAACATTGTAAGCAAATCTTATGACTTACTTTTCACCTCGCTTTTCACCCACTTCTAATTTCCGTATCGATTTGAAACTTTGCAAACTTATGCAATTCTGGTGACAATACAATAATATGGTACCATTAACCTTGTATGATGACGATGGTAGGGGGGGTAGTGGCGGGAACTCCTCATGGGCGCACCACCAGCGACTTCACCATAAACTCGAATTTTCCGCGACAGAGAGAAAATAAATTATAATTTAGGAAGAACTAAAAACCATGCCTTTATGATTAGTGCACTAAAAACTTAAAAATAAATTATAGTTTAAAAGAAACTGAAAAATACTTTTATGAGTAACGCACTGAAAAGTTAAAAACAATTAGTAAGTAGGTTATTACTAACTACATTTTGTTCATTATGCCTAAACCGCTGTATAAGTGTGCCCACATGCGTTTAAACTTAATTACCTAATAATTATTTTTAAATTTTTAGTGCGATACTTATAAAAGCGTGTTTTTTAGTTTTTTTTTTGCAATTTTGTAATATTACCTTTCCTAATTACAGCAGTACGAAAGTATCAGACGTTGTTTTTCTTGTATTTTATGACCTAATGCAAATGTTCTTACAAATTTGATTCTCGAACGAATCATTTAAATTTTTATGTATAAAAAAATTTAAAAAAAAATTACTCATTAACGCAGAAGCATACACGTCTAGCAATTGGATTCATATTAATGTTGTGTTGGAGAACGTATGTTAAAACAAGTGTCAGAAGAGAGCAAATGATTTATGGACAATTTTTTAAAACATTTTTAATAGGCTGTTAATTAATAACGCAGCAACATCGTATTCCACAAGTGGTCACTAGTGTTTTTTATAGGTCTTCACTATTTTCAACTTCTGGCGCACGGACAAATCATTTAAAAATTCTGGCCACCGGCTCCCTAGCTATAAAGTCTCATACACACACATACTGGTATTATGTAGATATTCTGTGACACATGCGAAGGAAAACAGTAATTATAAAGAAACAATGTAACGTGGAAGTAACAAAATTAGTTTTTAATATGTACGTATTTCCAGAATATACACTTTGTATTAACTGTACATTTTTTAACTTTTGTAACGATAAACAATGTAATTTGAAGAGAGGAAAACCGTAATTATGTGGAACAGTAAAATCAGGTGTATTTAATATTTAATTATAATTAATTTTGTGTAATTATGTGTACAGCATTCACAAAAAAGTTCCTAATCAGTGGAGCATGCAATGATGTGGTTTTATTTAATTACATTGTAAAAAACATTTAGACTATGAAAATTACATTTGCATTATACTGTCAACACGTAAGTACACCGAAGACATTTTTATTGCCGGTGAGTTCAGTAACAATTAATCACCGGAAATGAAGAGAATGTGATTCTTCGCTCACTTTTTTATTACCCCTTCAAATCGAACCAAAGATTAATAATCACAAAATTAACAACATTGAAAGACCCTCTGCGAAAAATAATATTAATAATAATGATAATAATAATAATAATAATAATAATCGAAGGGTGTTGGCCCATGAGCATACCGTTGGTCGTTTAGACCCCGGTTAACCATGAACCAAAAATTCCAATATTTAGTTGTGAAAGGAAAAAAAAAAAAAAATAATAATAATAATAATAATAATAATAATAATAGAAGGCAGTTATCCTGGGGTCCCTTCGTCTTCTTAGGGCACACGAATCTGGCATCTACAGTCACTAACCCTGCGGGATGCGGGGAGTGGCTGTGGATAATTCTCTGGCGCTTCTCCCGTGAGAATGTCGGAGACACGGGAGAACTGTCCAAAATCGCGCACGCGAAAAAAAAAAAATAATAATAATAATAATAATAATAGCACTTTTAGTGAAGATATACAGATGCCCTTTGGATTAGATAAATGTGCTGAAATCCACCTTATGAATGGAAAGCTCACTCAGCTGCCTGATCAGAACTGCAACTTCGATCAGATAATGCCCCAGGACACCTACAAATATTTAGGAATCCAGCAAAATAGACATATAAATCACTCTATGCTAAAAGCGGAATTTAAACAGAAATACAAGAGTAGGCTTAATAAATTATATTATTATTAAATACAAAACTAAATTCAAAAAATGTAATGAGTGCAATAAATACCTATGCTGTACCTGTCCTGACGTATTGCTTTGGAATTTTGAAATACTCTGACACTGATGACAATGAGCTGGACAGACTAACTAGAACTGTGCTCACAAAATTCAGATTACCTACACCATCCAAAATGTGCCATCGAAAGACTATACCTACCTAGAAACGAAGGTGGCAGAAGACTAATTAATATATTTCCCCTATGCAGATCCCAAGAATCTAATATGCGCCTATATTTCCATAAATCTGAGCAACCGCGTATACTATAAAATACGTGAAATAACAGAAATAGATATGAAGTATACTCCCCTTAATCTCCGGGATCGACAAGCAGTCATTCCAGTCAATAGGACGAACGGGGGAGGTCATCTCACTTGGCAGAATAAGATTTTACATGGAAAGTACCCAACTTCACTTAACAACCCCATAATAAATAAATCCACCACAATTCTATGGCTAAAAGAAGGTTATCTCCACCCCGAAACGGAGGGATTTATTATGGCGATCCAGGACTGCACAATTCGCACAAGAAACTATGAAAAGTATATTTTGAAAACACCTGGAACTATGTAGAAAGTGCAATTTACCTGGGGAAACCGTTGAACACATTACAGCGGGATGCCCAACATTATTCAACACCGCATATTTAGGAAGGCATAACCAGATCGCCAAGATTATCCATAGACAGCTGGCCCTGAAATACAACTTAGTAAAAAAAACCCATCCCCTTTCTATAAATACTTACCCTCTGCAGTCCTGGAAACAAAAAACACCGTGTTATATTGGGACAAACCAATAACTACAGACCGATTCGTGGACTACAACCTCCCAGATATAGTAATCATAGACAAATCAAACAAGAGAGCTACCTTATCCATATTGATTGCCCATTGATGAACAACCTCCAAAAGACAGAAAGAGAAACGATTGATAAATATCAGAACTTGGCAATAGAGATCCAACATATCTGGGAGTTAAACCACGTTCCGATAATACCTATCATAATATCAGTCAAAGCAACTCAGTAAACATCTGAACCAATTAGATATTCCGAAAGGTCTTAACAAAACTATTCAGAAAGCGACTATTCTACAAACTTGCCATATTGTGCGCAAGTTCCTAAATGCGTGACAGAACAAGATGAATTTCTTCTCTGTCTTGCATCACATACCGGTAGAAAAACCGAGAAAACGACATGTAAATAATAATAAATCAAAACAAGAACAGTATCGCAGCAGTAAAGACTATTGCTACTAGTTTTGTACAGTTCTGTAATTGTCAGTTAGCTTCAGGAAGACAAGGAAAATCCTAACAATGGACGGAATTCATCATCCGAAATCAGATGTGCATACTGCACAGGTTATAGTTTAAGACTGTTAATTTAAGAGGAAGGACGACGGCCGTGAATTAATATCTCCTTATGACTCCTCTATCGTAGGACTGAATTCATATATACGATAGGAGAAGGACAAATTCACACATTTAGCTGAATATCATGATAAGGACAAGGACAGTCGCAAAAAAAAATACCAGCATCGAAAAGGGAAAAACAGAAGTACTCTGCGAAAAGCCGATCCATGAAAAAGCCTTCCGCGACCTAGACCGACCAGCAGTAGACAAAATGACGTCTATGAAGTGGTTGAACGGCTTGAGTCTGAAGGAGGAAAGGGAAAGCTTAATAACAGCAGCGCAGGACCAAGCGCTAAATACTAGATACCACCAGAGGGTGATCTTGAAACAGCCTGTTGACAGCAATCCACTAGTAATACCATGCTTTGCGGCTTCCGTCCTTGGGGCGCTTTCCGCGGTGAGGTGTGTTGATGTCTTCTTCTTCACTTTTTTAAAATATGTCAGGTGTGTAAGGAGTGGACGTGGATGAACGGACAATTTATGTATTGCGGCAATATTGGGTGTTAGTAATTTGTTTGGTTTTGATTATTTTTGGTTGGTTTGGGCCTTTGATTTTTTTCCAACAGTGTTTTAGATTACAATTAATTGTGGTCGTGAGGTGGTTTGTGGGCGAGGAGGGACGCAATTAGGGATTATATAGATAATTGAGGCAAGGGTATTTGGGGGCAGTTGCAGATTTAATGGGTTTTCTAGCGTGGGTTGGTGTGAGTAACTAATTTTTGGGCGAAGGTAGCGATTAGTCGGAGTAAAATGAATTGGTCTAGTGTGGGCACGCCAGTGACGTTGTGTATGAATGATATGTATATGGATTTGGGGAAGGAGATTAGCGGCTATTCTAAGGTTTTTGTTTTATGCGATTTGAAGCTTTTTGTGTCCGGTGGAGGTTAAGAGGGAGTACCAGACATGGGAGGTATAGGTAGGGATTGGGCGGATGTAGGATATGTGGGGGCGGATTTTAGGATCGGGAAAAGCTGAGCTGCGCGCATCTGTGCTTTGGTGATGACGTTTTGTAGCTGTTTTGTAAAAGTAAGTTTTCGGTCTAGGAAGATTCCTAGGTACTGAATTTCATCCGACCACTCAATGTCTTGACGTTTGATCTTAAGTTTTGTGGTTGGGTTGGGAGAGTTCGACTTTTTGTAATGGTTAATGCTTCAATTTTGGTGGTATTGACTTTAAGTCCCCATTTCTCGAAATATGAGGTGGTTCTGTCCGTTTGTTTCTTGCTTTACTTTCAGCTTTATTTAGAGGTGTTTTAAATAAGGATATAATTTTCAGTGTTAAGTTGCACTTTGTTTTGATGTTGGTTTTGACAGTTTAAAGCAAGGACTTTAAAATCTGTAAAGTAGCAGGTAATAAGTTCTTTTGAAAGGGAATGGAATGGTAAAAAAAGTAGCAATTTTTAAATTTAGAATTGTTTTGATTTTCTTTCCTGATTTGCAAGGTGATAAGGCCTTATAAGAACTTTTTCCACTCTTCACCACGATAAAGTTTAACTTGCTTATAATTGTTAATTTTCATTAAAATAAGATAGCTGTCAAAGTGTCAGTTTAAGATAGTAAGGGCACGTTCCGCACCTAAGACACGGAGTCATCTGAGCTTCTTGGTAGGGATGATTTGGTAAGAATAAATAACAAAGTAACAGAGTTACCTACCTAAAGCAGCAACAATTCGGTTATCGGTTATGGTTTCGATTTACAGATCCGCGGCAATTCGGTTTCTGTTAGAAAAAATTAGTAATTACGGTGCGGTTTTCAGTTTCTGGCTTTTTACTTGCCTTTTGCCTTATACAGTGTGTGTAGCGGCGGGCTAGACATAGGGAGTAAAAGTGCAACATCGCGTGTGCCAGTTGACTGAAATGAAATAACTGAGAGCTGGGTTGCTTCAGTGGTCTAGCGCCGTCTCTTTAATCGATGCCGCCTACGGGCGAGTTTGTTGTTGCTAGGTTGTCATATCTCTCGCGCTACGTGAATGTGCATGCCTAATCGGCAATTACACGCACTGTATAATCTTTATAATGGACGAATCGACTTAGATATGGTTTTCACCATACAATTTGGTACTTCTACATCATGGTTTAAAGATTTGAATCTTTGATTTCAACCATATTTTTTGAACTTTAAAGTCGTAAGTACGGTGCTGATTTCGGTTTCGGTTTCGGTCCCTGCTGATAATATAATTATCTAAAATCTTCTTTTTTATTTATTGACCAACAATTTTCTAAAACAGGTCTTTGTTATTATTAATTTTCCTGTATTCCCAAAACAGATTTACCAACGGCTCTCAAAGGACATCAACTTTTAAAAAATTGAGTTCTTTAAGCCCAGGTAGCCCAGGCAAAATAAGTCACAGGGCCTCTTAAGCAAGGGAAATCGCCTCTACATAAATTCAAAGCTGTTTAAAATCGTCATGCCTTCCAGCGGCAACCAAGGCGCATCACGCCCGCGCGTTTGCTTCGCCTTGGACTTGATGCATACATGTAAAATACGAGACAAAATACGATAAAATATAACATTTTGGAATGTCAGAATGGGAGAAAATAAAATAAATGTTTAAATGCTGGAGTCCCAGGTTCGAGTCCCAGCCGTAGTGCTGGAGTTTTTTCTAAAGAAACTAGTATACTCGGATACCGGGTGTGCGTCCCTTGTCAAATATCTTTTGTTTCAAATATCTAGCCCACTCCATCACAAAATCACGTTAGAAGGTTATATTAGTATAAAGAAGGTTATATTACCTATATACTGTGTTACTATTGCAAAAAACGAAACTGGAAACAAAATTAAGAAAACTTGATAAATACTCATCGGGAGCCAATAGGCACTCGCTGTCAGCAACAACCTAGGGCAGTTCTCACATATTCAAGTCACTTATTGTTTATCAAGAAACTCGTCAGGATATGATTTGAGCGTCAAATTCCCATCCAATTTTTCAGGTATGCTAATAGAACTAGGAAGACGTAAGAATTACAGGAATGCATTTTGCCGCAAACTTATGACCTAACTTGAACTACCCAACTAATTTAGGATGACGTCACGGCACATTACGTATGCCAACGTGAAGTAATCATTAGATATTGATTGGCGTTTTTTACCCCTCGAACATAAAGAAAGTCTACGCTTGCGCCTGATTTTAGTCACGAATGCCAGAATTAATGGTTTTTCAATTTCGGTGACACTTATACAAAGCGGTAGTGAACAGATTGGTTTAGTTTCTGCTTTTGTACAGAGTGAGGACAATAAAGTCATTCAGTTTTGCTAGCGATCGACGAATTTGTCAAAGGCGACAGTTTTGATATAAGGAGCTGTGGGTAGTTTTTGGAAATGTGTTCGTATCAAAAACGATAATTAATTATGAAGTTTATCGCTTACGTTTAATATGACAACGTAGACCCAATCAACGTAATTAAATGTTTTACAATAATTGTATCAAATTATGGTAAAAGTGAACCGTTTTACCTACTACAGAAATAAATTACTCCTTAAACGTAATAGACCATGGGACACAGAACAGAAAGTAATTATATAGGGTGTATCTCAAAGGTCAATAGACAGATAGATATTTTATTTGACCAAGTTACAAAACACGTTTTTGGCAAGTTAAAAAATAGAAAATAAAAAAAATGTAAAGATATAAAAAATGTATATACATCACTACACATATAAATACTTCACACAATATAAAAAAAATGCAAAAAAAAAAGAAAGAAGAGGCAAGCTTCCACAAAATGGCCAGAGCATACCAAACAAGCAGAGGTTAAAGTAAAAGATATCAACAAAGTGTGTTTATAAATTCATCAATTGAATAGAAACAATATTATATATAGAAACAATATTTTAAAATAAGTTTAAGTTCTTGAAACTATTAAAATTAAGAGATTTTACGTCATTAGGAATGTGTTTGTATAATTGAAGGTTTAGAGAGTATTTCTGTTATAAGACGAGGTTGCCTAAGTTGATAGGCAGACCTAGTGCCATACGAATGAAAATCTGGATTAGTACGAAAGGGATTTACATTTTTGTGAATTTCAAGTAAAGTAACATAAATGTGAAGAGAAGGAACCGGCATTATACCAAAATTCTTAAATATTGGTAAACGGTAATCCCTCCCACCTGCATTAACAATTAACCTGACTGCTTTCTCCTGCAGTCGAAAGATTACAGCTGCCCGAGATGATCGGATAGCATAATTAATATGAGCGTGAAGTAATGAAAAATAGCGTGTTCTTAAGGATTTAGAACAGAGTTGATTTTTTAGACTACGTAGCTTGAATATTGAACTTGATAATTTGTGTGGCAGTTGCTCCACATGATTGGACCAGTTAAAAGTGTCATCTAAGACAACGCCAAGAATTTTAACACTATTACCCTTGATTAGTGAATTATTTGTTAAGAAAACGAATTGTTGGGTTTTTTCTTCGTTTAATTTAAGATTATTCGAAGAGAACCAAGTATCAGCTTGTTTGATAGAACTAAATACTCTTCGCCGATTTACTGAACTTTTTATATAATTGTTACACATTCTATAGGATACTCCCCATTTTTCTTGTAAATAATGTTAATTTTTGGACATTCTAAATTTTGTGATATCAACTTTGTTGTGAAAAAAAAATATATGAAAAAAAAAAAATCACGATGTGAAGGATCGAACCCTGGACCCTTGGATTGCGAGACGAACAACAACAACAACAATAATATTTTATTTTAAGTTCAAGCACAATATATGTGCCTCACCGGATCCTAGCCCGGAGCCAGCCAGACAACCACGGCGAACATCGCCGAGGTGGGTGTGAGGCTGGGTGGGGTAGGTCCGATTCGGCTTGGAAATAAATTCGAGGGGGGGTGCTAGAAGCTGTCTGCCACGGGCTGACTTAAAAACTAGATTAAAATTTTTGATGTGTCCACATGGACCTAAAGGTAACTTAAAAATAAACACAACACTAAGAACACTAAAATCGTAGGCGAGCGCACTTCGTAATTTTGATTGTTGATACGGGGAACACAACTAAACGAAAAAACCCGTTCGAACAAATGACGACCTTGTGGTCTGATCGCCGACAAGGAAGGTAGGGTGGAAATAAAATTGTGGTTTAAAAAATTAGGATTTACATAAGTTTTCGGCCTAGAGGGAATTTAGAGAGACAAAAAAGAAATGAAAATAACAAAAAGGATAAAAGAACAAAATTGTACAAACATAAATGGGAAGAAAGAGGGATTGGAAAGATGTAAAGTTGAGGAAAGATAAGAGTAAGGGTAAGGGTATTGGTAAGTTATCGTAGAAGAAAGTGTGGCTAGGGGAGCTGCCGAAACTCTTTCCGCTACACCACCATTTCTTATTACTAAAATTGTTAATGAGTGTAATATATACCATTAGAAAATTTATTGTGATTATTAGGAAACACACATTAGTAAAATATATTAAAAAATAAATAGTGATAAGAAATAACATTTCGCAAGGTTTCTATTTATTACAAACCATAAAAAAATGTAAAAAATATTTATTTAAATTTTATATTACTAATAACTTTTTTATTTACCAATCTAATTTGTTGAAAAACAATAGGGTTCTTCCTCTAGCTAACACTAAGTTACTCTCCAAATTTCAATACAATCGGATTTTTTTTTCTTGAGTTATCGTGCTTACAAGAAACGTTACGGACGGACAGATGGACATTTTGAAAGTTGTTCAGAATTCGTTCACTAACATAACGATATAAAATTTTTTTTCTCTACGAGCGATATTTACTGATTTAGAAATGTGCCGATCAAATACAATATACTCTTCGTTTTTGCGAAGAGTATAATAATGGATGTATCGTCATCATAAGCGATGTATTTTTTCAGTGACATAAAGTGAAAAAAATCATTGACGTATAATATAAAGAGTAGGGGCCCCAAAATAGAGCCTTGAGGAACCCCATGTTTAACCTGAAGAAGTTCAGAGACACATTGAAGTCTGTTGTTAAGATGGGAATAGAAAAGATTTAATGGCAAGCCTCGAATACCATAAAAACTCATCTCTTCCAGAAGTATTTCATGTGAGACACAGTCAAATGCCCTGGAGAGATCGCACAAGCAATACAAAATGCTGCCACTCATTTTGCGGTCAAAAAAGTTACTAAAACTGTCCTAGTAAGTAAATTTAGTGTAAAAGAAAAGTTTGGAGCAAGTTTTCAAATGATCATGGTTTACACGCGTACACAAATAAAAAAAATTAAAATGCATAATTTCAGCATCGTTTTCTAGAGAGTCTATTGCATTTTGAATTGGTACCCAAAAATTCCCCTATTTATTGTTCTGAAGCATACCGTGGACTTTTTAAAAGCCAACAAAATTTAAATTAGTTACATTACTGCTCCAGTTTATAATGTGCAGAATTTTTTTTTCTGCCAAGCTATTATGGTAGATAACGAAATCGAACAAGAGACAAGAAATGTTTGAAATTGAATGTCTGTCTGTACAAAAGTTTTAAAGGTACTGACAACAACGTTAAAAAAATGGGCATTTTTGCATGTGCGTGGTCAACGTTTAACCACCTACGTAATACCTACGAGCAAAAATATTATGTTAAGAAACACCGTAGTCCATTGCAGATTCACATCTTTAATTCAAACCTCATCGCTAAAAGCAATCTTTTGTTACTGAGAAAAATTATTCTTCAAAGATATTTGTCGTTCGACAGCGCATTAAAGGGCACTTTTAGAAAGAGATAAAGGACTCCGTAATAATCTTATGAAAATTGAGTTTCGGCCAAATTTGTTCATATTGCAGTATTTTGTAGATCTTGGTCCTGCTTAAAAGTCTTCATGAGCACATTGCTCCAAACGCCTTACTTTTGGAGTTGGATGCATGTATGCTAATAACATAGGTCTACAAAAAAAAAATTGTAAAAATGCAATCTGTATGGTATCAGGAAGTTACAGTAAAGTTTTATCTAATTTGGGAGGTGAGCGTTTTTTTGGATATTTAATGATAATTTTGAAAATCGTTATTTTGTTTTGTTTCGTTGCAATATCTCGGATTCTATTCATCGTATTCAGCCAAAAAAAATGTGAAAATATTTGTGAATTAATTGTAAATAATTATAAATGAAACTACGTAGATCCGAATCCGACCCGCCATTTTGTTCTTTTTTGCAAAAATATAACAACCGCAAACATTTCTAATTTTGTATAAACTAAAATATTACATAATATAAAAAAATACATAAACTAAAATTACTAAATAATATTTTATCAAAATATTACACATGTAAACTATCATAAGATATCTCAAATAGAAATATTTACTATCTTCTCTAAAAACTAAATTTTCGAAAAAACGCTTGAGCCTCATGAAAAACTGCCATTTGGTCACCACATTGACTTTTATAAATTGTAGATTTTTGAACATGCTTTACAATGATGGGAAGAATTAATTTTTATATATTATTTTAAATTTACATTTCATATGCATTTTTTGTAATGCCTTTTTTATCAAAATAATGCATCCGTTTAAAAACTTTTAACAATTTTAAAAAAACCGCTGCCCAAGGAATCACTACTTCCACATCCAAATTTGCTACACAAGTCTCTCACAACTTTAATAATATAATATTTGAAATCGTCTATAACGATATCCCGCATCGGTAGTGGGTTGGGGGTAGTGATAGGGGAGTGGTAGTGGGGGTTAAACTGTTCCAGAGTAATCGTGCGCACAAAAAAAGTTACAGACAACAGAAATTTTTTTGCTAAAACTTAAAATATTGACGTTCCATGACATTCTAAGCCTATTTGATCAATAAAAGTTTTTAAACATTTTTTTTCCGTTACTATGCTTCCACTGGATATGGAAGTAATAAAATAAACATGCTAATGTTTGTTCATAGAGTACTTGTCAATACCGAATTATCTTAAGCAAAAACTCATATAGCCCTTAGTCGTATTTCTGTTCGTAACTGTAGGTCATCTTGCTCCATTTTTGCTATCAGTTGAGAACAGCTTTGAACTTTCGCATTGTCGACAAATTCTTTCATCCTAACTTCCACGAAAAATTCCAGTGACATTAAATCTGGAGATCATCCAGACCTCAGAATAGGACCACTACTCCCACCGATCGGGATATATTCGAGCTGACAACCGTCGTATTGTCACTCGATAGTGAGTTGGGCATCCGCCAAATTTAACGCCACTGGATTTTTTCTTGTGGGAAGAATGAAAGAATTTCTCTACAACGAGAAAAATCAAAGCCGTGTTCAACTGATAGCAAAAATGGAGCAAGGTGCCTTACAATTGCAAACAGAAACAAGCTAAAAACGTATTCTTCGCCGGTTTACTAAACTTTTTATATCATTGTTACACATTCTATAGGATACTCTTCGCAGTTTTTTGTAGATGATGTTAGTTTTAAACATTTTTAATTTTATAGTACGAACTTGGTGAAAGACTCAGTGTAAAATAAAGTAAAAATAAAAAAACTGTACCATACCCCACGTGGGGTTTCGAACCTGGGATCCTTGGATTCCGAGTCAAAAGCGTAAGAACTACCTAAACGTAAAAAAATGTAAATTTTTACAAAAACATAAAAACTCGCATAAAAATCAAAAAAAAAATTCTCAAATTTAAATCATTAATAACATTTTTATTTACTGATCGATTTTGTTCAAATAGGGTTTTTCCCCTAGCTAAAACTAACTTAGTGTCCAAATTTCAGTACAATCAGATTTTTCTTTCTTAAGTTATCGTGCTTACAAGAAACGTGACGGACAGACGGACATTTTGAAAGTTGTTCAAAATTCGTTCACTAACACAATGATATGAAATTTTTTTCTCTACGAGCTGTATTTACGATTTTAGAAATGTGCCAATCAAATACAATATACTCTTCGTTTTTGCGAAGAGTATAATAAGACTAAGGGCAACTATGATTGAAATAATATGTCGAGCACGGAAATGCATTTCGAACATAAAAATAATTCTGTAACCTATTAAATAAAGTTTTTGAACAAATTAGTTTGGAGTTAATTTAAATTCAATCATTACTTGAAGTTTGACCTAAGAAAATAATTTGTTGTCCTATTTCAATAATTCAATTACCTAACTTTAATTTATCTTACCCAAGACCCTTTAAAGACCCAATATAAATATGTAAAAGTTTATTTGTCTAAGAGACTCTCTTTCTATAGCATGTAGTAAAGTAAAGTGAAAATTATTAAAAATGATTAGCATGGAAATTAACAAAATGTGCTTCTATTATTAATAAAAATAAAATGGTTAAGACCTATCTTATCTCCGATGTTTGTGTTTTCCTTTTCGGAGATTTACAATGATTTCTTCTTGTCCTTGCTCTTTCCAGTAGGTAGACGAAGTCACTACACTGCATCGTAATTTACTGCATTTCACATAAAATACTTCAACTTAAATTTTCAAATGCCACTCTGTACTACCTAATGTGTATTGAATATTTTTTATTAATTGTAATATTGACTGTTGTTTTCCTATTCTGTTATTGGACCATTATTGACCTGTTGTATAAAAATAAATAAATAAATAAGAGATTTTTTAATAGGGCCGATAGAGAATGTGTGTCAAAAGTTAAGAATTCAAAATTGCAAATAGAATATATGGCTGCCACAACTGCAATGTCTTTGCAGATTAACATAAAATTTGACACATGGAGATTTCAAGATTCTCTGATAACGAGCCTGACGTTAAAGCTTAAAAATTCAAAATGACCGATATTTTTTTACTCTGTAGAAAGTAAATACGGAGGCAACACACAGCAAAATGCGTCTTATTGAAATTAGACTATATGTGACAAAATTATATTTCAAGGTTTAAAGTATATTTTTTGCAAATCAGAGCGGACAAAGTGCAGCGAAAGCGGCAAAGTGCATCGCCCACCCGCTCCTTTGAAATTCGGGCCGCACTAGCAATCAGCGTAATGAATGATCGGGCCTTAATTAATGAATCTGTCTTGCTAATCTCTTAGATGGAATAGTCGTGCGGACTGGATTGGCCCACGGAACGTTCAGATTGATAATGTGATTAATTTTTATATATTAGGAAGTGTAGCGGAGTTTTAGTTCGATTTTTTAATAAATTGGATTGTTATGAGGTTTCGTAACGACATCACGGTATTATATGAGAAACTTTATATAAGTCGTCTGAGGAGGGTAATTAGCACTACTACCTGGAACTATTTGTCATTGAAAATCATTAACCTTTAAATGACTTCGTGTTGTAGTATGCTATTCTTTAATTTAATTATAATTAATAACGGTTAACTTCATTTTGTACAATGGCGTACCAAGAAGAGGTGGCCGGCCGGGTAATTGATTCCTGAACTTTTGTTCGTCAGTTTGTGCAGACGACCTTTTTTTTTCTTATTATTCTCTGCGACATTTTTCACTGAAAACTAATTAAAAATGGCTTAAAATTCAGTTAATAGCTGTGTTAGCCTTTTTTAAAAAACTATAACTTTTCAAGATATGAAAATTTACTATGAAATAAGCCAGAAACCTATCGTCTAAAATTTGTTTTAAAAAAGCCTGGCGATTTTTTGTTGCTTACAGAAATTACTTGTCTTACTACTTACTTGATACATACTTACAATCTCTGTCAAACAAAATTAATACCTATATGAACTTCTCGCGCCCGACAAGCTTTTAAGACAATTTCTTTTCGTTTCAGTACACCTAAATAATAATAAAAGCTTGGTTTTAATTTATTTTTTTTACTTTTAATTTTATATAAAGAATACCTTTTACGTGATTCAAATACCTCTTTTAGTTAAAGAGAAAATGGGAGTTATCGGAAGTTTTAAGTGAGACAATCTGTAGTCGTTAAGGAATTTTCACCAAACATTTGGTGGGGAGATTTTAGCCACTTTCAGTAGCTGCCCATTTTTAGGTACATTTTGTTTTATATTTCTACTTCCCTCGCTTATCGAAGGAAAGTATTTTAATCGTGAAAAATCTCATGTAGATTACGAAAATTAAAAATTAATTCCATCAGTCTGTCTGTCTATCTGTCAGTTGGCGTTATATCCACAAAACCACTTGACGGAGAGGAATAATATTTGGTAGGTAGTTGACGCTACTGTCAACGAAGAACTGGGATATGCTTTCGTTGAAACATATATAGGGTGGGCCTCATAAAAATTATGATTAAGGAAGAAAATGTAGCGGAGGGCATAAAGTTTGCCATGCAGTTAACACAACTGTCAAAGAAGAAAAGTGGGAAAAAAATGTACAGGGTGGCCACCTTAAAGAAATAGTGAAAAAATGTGACGGAGGGCAATAATATTTCGCATATAGTTAACACTACTGCCAAATACGAAAAATGGGAACATATACATATACAGGGTGATTATTTTAAGGCGGCCATTAGAATATTTCCCAGTTGCAGATGAGATAGCCATTTGAAATTTGGTACCCTACCATAGTCGACCATTTCGAATCCGAAAATAATAATTTCAAAATGGCGGCACTTCCGGAAATACCGGAAGGGTCGATATCAACTTGCTTATTTTAAAAGGAACACCCTATACAGGGTGATTTTTTTTGGGCGTCTATTAGAAGTATATCGAGAAAGAAAAATGATATCGATCTGAAAATTTGGCTATAGGCCTAACGGGGTAGGATCTATTTAACGAAAATATTTTCAAAATGGTGGCATTTCCGGTTATACCGGAAGTTGACCCCAACTTTGTTATTTTAAATGGAATGCCCCCCATTTTCAATTTTTTTTTAGATTCTGCAGTTAATTTGAAGAACATTTCGTTAAAGGTTTCCTATAGCTAAAATTAATATTTCCGGAGATATTAATTTTTTTCCTAAAATTTTGACAGAAAAGTTGTATAACATAAAAATTAATATCTCAGTAACAATAATTGATAACATGTTGATTTTTCAATGAGGGTAAGACAAGGTATTAGAGTTACTCATCATGTAAGAAAATTATCGAAATATCCACTAAAAAGTTTCTAAAATTATTGACATATGTCGACCACACAAAAACAGCAAAAACTCATATTTTTTAAATGGCACCATACCTAACTAAATGCACCATTCGATAGAGAAAAAAAATGCGCATCTAACCATGTATCATGTTCCTATACCCAAAATGTAGGGTTCTTTAGATATTTGCGATTTTCTAATTTTATCAATGATATGAAAAAATGAAAATTGTATAATTTACTAATAATAAAAATTTTATAACGAAACATTAATTATACTGTTCAATATGTTCTCCATTAACCTCTAAACATTTTAGAATCCTATTATTTACTGAGTGTGTAGTAGCACTCCGAATTTCATTTGGGTCCAAACCTTCAAATGCTCTTTGAACTCTATCCAATAGTTCCTCTCGGTTAGATACCGGGGTTCGATAGACCTCACTCTTTATACGGCCCCATAGGTAAGGGAGACCTGGCAGGCCAAATCCATGGACCCAAACGCCTTATCCACCTGTCATCGAACATCTGATCCAATTCGTTACTAACTGGTCTGGTACAATGACTTGGAGCTCCATCGAGTTGGTACCAGCATGAAAAGTATTGATTAACAGGTAAATTGTCTAAAAAGTTCGTTACGACAATTCTTAAAATTTCTAAATATCTTGGTCCATTCAAATTTTCGTCGTAAATGTGGTAACACAATTTATTGCCCATTAACAAACAAAACACATTAAAACTAAATTTATACTGAAAATTCCTCGGTCGCATAACATGAGGATTTTGATTGCCCCAAAAATGCGAATTTCTGCGATTGAAAATACCTTCTTTTGAAAATTTTGCCTCATCAGTCCAAATAATTTTTTCTAAAAATTGAGGGTCTTCTTGCGTTCGGATTAATATCATTTCGCAAAATTCTGTTCTTCGCTGTGGATCTTCAGGATAAAGTTCTTGCACAGTAGTAAATTTAAAATTATGGAATTTATGATTCACTAAAATCTTCCGAATGGAACTGTAGGAAATGTCCAAATCCGCTGCCGCTGAACGAATCGAATGATTGGGATTTGCATAGAAATAGGCCAAGACGTTAATTTCATTATTTTCATTTGATGTTATAGGTCTGGCTAGTGTTCTTTCTGCGTGTCGACTGCCAAATCTAACAAAATTGCTTTGCAATCTTCTAAACATTTGTGGATTCATTGATGGTAAATCAGGATACGTTTCATTAAATTGTCTGCATGTTCTGCTAATTATTTTGTCACACTGTCCATGAATGTTAAATAAATTCAAAATATCCGAGTGTGAGTAATTGTTTGCCATTTTCCCCACAGTAAATAAGTACAACAGAAACTACGTGTAATGAAATACAATAACATAAATTACCTATCTGTCACATTTTGTTGTATTTTGTTTTGTCAACACTCAAAGCCTACTCTTTAGAAGAAGGCACTCTTTGAGATACTCTTCAATTTTCATTAATAACACCGAAAATCGCAAATATCTAAAGAACCATACATTTTGGGTATAGGAATATGATACATCGTTAGATGCGCATTTTTTTTCTCTATCGAATTGTGTATTTAGTTAGGTATGGTGCCATTTAAAAAAAATGAGTTTTTGCGGTTTTTGTGTGGTCGACATATGTCAACAATTTTAGAAACTTTTTAGTGGATATTTCGATAATTTTCTTACATGATGAGTAACTCCAATACCTTGTCTTACCGTCATAGAAAAATCAACATGTTATCAATTATTGTTACTGAGATATTAATTTTTATGTTATACAACTTTTCTGTCAAAATTTTAGGAAAACAATTAATATCTCCGGAAATATTAATTTTAGCTATAGGAAACCTTTAACGAAATGTTCTTTAAATTAACTGCAGAATCTAAAAAAAAATTGAAAATGGGGGCATTCCATTTAAAATAACAAACTTGGGGTCAACTTCCGGTATAACCGGAAATGCCACCATTTTGAAAATATTTTCGTTAAATAGATCCTACCCCGTTAGGCCTATAGCCAAATTTTCAGATCGATATCATTTTTCTTTCTCGATATACTTCTAATAGACGCCCAAAAAAAATCACCCTGTATATTTTCGACTTCGAAATGATCATAAAATTCTGAGTTGAAATATTAGCACACCCTATACCTAAACCGAGCAGTTTCGGAGGTATTTGATATTTTATAAAAAATTGGAACGGTTTGCAAGAACCGTTATAACTTTCTTCGTGTAGAAGATCCTTATTTGTTCTTTGGTTCATAGAAAGAACACAATATGAGCTACTTTCTGCAAAAATAGATTCCAAAATAGTATACCAAGTGTTTTATTTTTCACGTTACATTTTGTCAAATTCAAACCTCAAAAACTTTTTTATTTCAAATGGAACGCCCTGTATTTTTTTACATCAAATTATGTTAAATTAAATTCCCTTTTTTCTAATATAAGCATTGTAGGGGTTAAAGTTACAGCTTTTCAAACTATTGGCGATTTTCTTAAATGTCCAAGAATTTTTAGTAAAAATTGCCATCAATTTACCCATGATTAGAAACAATCATTAATGTCAGTCAATCTTTTTTGTTAAAAAAATGCCAGCACGTTTAAATTACACCCACGATGACTTTTAGATTTGTTTATTATTTATGGAGAATGTGATAAAGTAATAATACCAAGAACATGTAACACATTTGCTACTCGATACCCACTTTATTGTTTCAATTGTTTCATAGACTTTTTTTTGGATAAATTATAATTTTCAACAAAAACTTGCGAATAATTCAAAAAGTACATGTGTTAATATAAGTCCACCTCAAATTTAATTCTACATCGATTGCCATAATAAAATTTGGCACCTGCCATTTGACAGAGCCAAATATTCTAAAATTATCCAATATGCGTTTTACAGTATATGGTGGATGATTACTGTTCTTGTGGGCATCGAGTAGCAAATGTGTTACATGTTCTTGGTGTTACTTTATCACATTCTCCGTAAATAATAAACAAACCTAAAAGCCTTCTTGGGTGTAATTTAAACGTGTTGGCGTTTTTTAACATAAATGAATGACTGACATTAATGATTGTTTCTAATCATGGGTAAATTGATGGCAATTTTTATTACAAATTTTTGGACATTTAAGAAAATCTCCAATATTTCAAAAAGTTGTAACTTTAACCCCTACAATGCTTATACTAGAAAAAATGGAATTTAATTTAACATAATTTGATGTAAAAAATACAGGGTGTTCCATTTGAAATAAAAAAGTTCTTGAGGTTTGAATTTGACAAAATGTAATGTGAAAAATAAAACACTTGGTATACTATTAGGGAATCTATTTTTTTTGTATAGAGTAGCTCATCTTATGTTCTTTCCACGTACCAAAGAGCAAATAAGGATCTAGTACGCGAAGAAAGTTATAACAGTTCTTGCAAACCGTTGCACTTGTCAATTTTTTTATAAAATGTCAAATATCTCCGAAATGCTCGGTTTAGGTATAGGGTGTGCTACATGTTTTGACTCAGAATTTTATGATCATTTCGAAAAGTCGAAAATATATAGGGTGTTCTATTTAAAATAAGCAAGTTGGTATCGACTTCCGGTATTTCCGGAAGTGCCGCCATTTTGAAATTATTATTTTCGGACTCGCAATGGTCGACAATGGTAGGATACCAAATCTCAAATCTCAAATGTCTATCTCATCTGCAAGTGGGAAATATTCTAATGGCCGCCTTAAAAGAATCACCCTGTATAGGCTGGTCACTCTAGAAAAATAATGAAAAAAATGTGATGGGGAACGATAATACTTCGCATGCAGTTACCGCAATTGTCAAAGAAGAAAGACATGAAAAATATACAAGGTGTATACTCTAAAAAAATATAATAAAAAAATGTGACGAAGGACGATAATATTTCACATATAGTTAACACAACTGCCAAACAAGCAAAATATCGAAAAAAATATATAGGGAAGTCATCCTAAAAAAAAGAAAAATAAATATCACAGAGCACAATAATATTTCGCAAGCAGTTAACATAATTATCAAGAAGAAAAAAATGAAAAATTTACACTAAAAATATACAGGACGGTCACACCAAAAAAAAATTATGAAAAAATTTGACTGAGGACGATAATAATTCGCATGCAGTTAACACAACTATAAAGGAAGAAAAATATGTCAATGATTTTTTCAATGATTTCAATGTGACAGAAGATGGTAATATTTCGCATACAGCTTTCGCAACTGTCAAGGGAAAAAATATGGAAAATATACATGGTGGTCACCTTAAAGAAATAATGAAAAAAACCGCTGTCCAAGGAATCACTACTTCCACATCCAGATTTTCTATCCAAGTCACTCAGAACGAAAAAACTGTGCATGTGGAAATAATTGTTTATGGAGCTTTAATAATACAATATTTGGAATCCTCTACCCCAAGAACCTATAAAACGATACCCCACATCGGTAGTGGGGTGGGAGTGGTGATAGGGGGGTGGTAGTGGGGGTGGATGAAGTAAGAAAATATTTTGAGGTTTCTGGTTCTTGTACGCACACTAAATCACAATTTTTTTGAGACCTTAGCTTCTCTTGTATATACTAAATACCAATTTTATGGATTCTTACCTGCTTGATTTACCTATTTACCCCAAATTTACCCCAATTTACCCCTCAACCTTCGACAAAACAAGATGAAAATATAATCTAGTTCCAGATCTCGTTAAAGTACATATATGTACCAAATTTCAAGTTAATATCTCACACGGTTCCAGAGTAAACGTGCGCCCAAAAAAATGTTACAGACAGACAGACCGACAGACAGAAATTTTTTTCGCTCAAACCTAAAATCTCGACGTTTCATGACATTCTAGGCCTATTTGAAAAATAAAAGTTTTTAAAAATTTTTTTGTCGTTACTATACTTCCACTAGATGTGGAAGTAAAAATGTGACAGGGGACGGTATTATTTCGTATGCAGTTAACGCAACTGTCAAGGAAGAAAAACATGAAAACATACATCTATCACCACAAACAAATAGTGAAAAAATTTTATGGAGAACGATAATAGTTAGGATGTAGTTTTAAAAATTTCTTATAGGAATTATTCACGGGTCGAATGACAGTTTGACTGTACTAATAGTGTTATATTTACTAATAGTTCAAAAAGTGAAATGAACTTTCATCCACAGAATATTTAAAAAATACTGTTTCCGCATACATTTTCCCACGCATATTTAAAAAAATTGATTTGAATATTTAACTACTTTATTATACAAAAATCTTGCCCCATTAATAAACAAAGAGAACTGAGAAGAAAGTGTGTACTAAACATGCAGTTCATTTGATAAGCTTAGATTTATGAGATTGTTATATGGATGAAATTAATCGCTATTATTACGTAATGCAAGGTGAGTGTATTCTTTTTTGGATCATTGCGAAAAGAATACCTATAAAAGCGATAAGAGAATACCAAAATATTTACAATTTGGTATTTTTCACACCCTAAATAATTTCAAATGAGATGTGTTTACCATTGTTTTTGTATAATATAAGCAAAATCAGATTCCAATTAAGGCAATAAAATAAGTGGCAAAATTTATTAAAAACAAATTGAAAAAAAAATTGAACTGCCTTCAAAATCGCTAAAAATATGAAATAAAATCTCACCATCGTCCAGTTAATTGCATAATATCGATATTGAAGCCAGTTAAAAAACCGCTGCCCAAGGAATCGCTACTTCCACATCCAGATTTTCTATCAAAGTCTTTTCGTTGTGATCAACGAAAAAATGTTGTATGTGGAAATATTTGTTTATGGAACTTTAATAATATAATATTTGAAATCGTCTACCCCAAAAACCCATAAAACGATATCCCACATCGGTAGTGGGGTGGGGGTGGTGACAGGGGGGTGATAGTTAGATAAATTACAGACCGACAGACAGAATTTTTTTTTGTTCAAACTTAAATTCTCGACGTTTCATGACATTCTAAGCCTATTTGAACAATACAAATTTTCAATTTTTTTTGTCGTTACTATACTTCCACTGGATGTGGAAGTAGAACATTTTTATTTTTAAAATATAACAGCCAAAGGGGGAGGGTCAATAAGGCCGGTTTTCGCCCCCCCTCAAATTTGGCAAAAAGAACAAAGAAAATGTTTTTTAACAGTCTAAGGTCAATTTAGAGTCGATTCGACCACAAACGGAACCAACTCCCGCCCTCCTCTTAGGGTCATTTCAAGGTCAAATTATGAAAAAGTTATGAAATAAACTCGCCTTTTCGGAATTAGTAGGCTTATTTTGGGACTTCGATTTAATACATATATAGGTTTCTGGGTCGCTGATTCCGGATCCGAGTCAGTTTGTCTACAGTGTGTCCCAGGATAGATGTAACAAGAGGTGTAATGGACCAAAAATTTTGGAATTTTAGAATGGTATTTGGGGATTGAGTACTGCTTGTTGTAAAACTAAAGTATACCAAAAATGACTTGATTTGGTGTTCTACAGGGTGTTTATAAGCAAAGTTGTAAAAATCACCACTAATAAAGTACCTTTATTTTTCAAAATATGAAAAAATTCCACTAAGAAAAGTTATTTAGAATGCAATTTTATAGCTCTATACCTTTCAGGAATATAAAATTATTTTTTTGAAACTTCCCATTTTTTGCGAATTAAGAGTTGAATTCATATTTAAAGTTGTGTAGGAGCAAATGTTAATCATCTGTTTTTCTCATAGCCTACTTTTAGCTTCTACATAACTTTAAATATTAATTCGCAAAAAATAATTTCTATGCAGTTTTAATTGAATGGTTCAAAATAAAATACTTTATTGAAAAAATGGGAAGTTTCAAAAAAATTATTTTATATTCCCTTTTAAAGAGGTATAAAATTGCATTTTAAATAACTTTCCTTAGTGGAATTTTTTCGTATTTTGAAAAATAAAGGTACTTTATTAGTGGTGATTTTTACGACTTTGCTTATAAACACCCTGTAGGACACCAAATCAAGTCATTTTTGGTATACTTTAGTTTTACAACAAGCATTATTCAATCCCCAAATACCATTCCAAAATTCCAAAATTTTTGGTCCATTACACCTCTTGTTACATCTATCCTGGGACACACTGTAGACAAACTGTCCTCGGATCCGGCATCAGCGACCAAAAAACCTATATATATATATATATATATATATATATATATTAAATCGAAGTCCCAGAATAAGCCTACTCATTCCGAAAAGGCGAGTTTATTTCACGGCTTTTTCATAATTTGACCTTGAAATTACCCTAAGAGGGGGGTGGGGTTGGTTCCGTTTGTGGTCGAATCGACTCTAAATTGACCCTAGACTGTTAAAAAACATTTTCTTTTTTCTTTTTGCCAAATTTGAGGGTGGCCGAAAACCGGCCTTATTGACCCTCCCCCTTTGATATCTGGATATAACTTCACATTATAAGCAACTTTTTTAAATAATAATTTTCGATATCTTCAAAAATAGAGGTAGTTTACTCTTGAGACAATTTCAAAAAAGTTAATTTTCCGACCAAACGCCAGGACTAACACACATTTTTGTGCAGCCCAGAATTTCACATATGGTGCAGACTTTCTCGCGGACATTGTATATGGTATGTCGTACAGAAAAATATATGTATATAAATATAGAAAATGCATACATATTGAAAAATAAGTAGATATAGAGACAAACATCCCTACAGTAATAAAAAATTACATATATTATTAATTTTCTTCCTTATAAGGAAAATTACTCACTAGATCGGTTTAAAAACTCGCGTATTTATTAATACGTTTTTTAGTTTATTTTTAAACATAAACACATTTTGAATATTCCCGATATCTGGTGACAAGTTATTATATATGATAGTGCAGTTATAGAGAGGCGAGTTTTTTTGTAAGTTGGTGTTTTGTGGGAGGGGATTCTTAACAGATGGCCATGTCTAGTGTTATGATCATGCGTGGATGAATTGAAAGTAAAAGAGTGCTCATTCTGTTTAACAAATACGATACATTTGTATATAAAAATAGAGGGTAGAATAAGAATTTCTTTATCTGTAAACACTTATCTGCAGCTTCTCTGTATTCCATATTAAAAAAACCGCTGCCCAAGGAATCACTACTTCCACATTCAGATTCGTTATCCAAGTCACTCACAACGAAAAAACTTTGTATGTGAAAATAATTGTTTATGGAACTTTAATAATATAATATGAAATCCTCTACCCCAAAAATCCATAAAACGATACCCCACATAGGTAGTGGGGTGAGGGTGGTGATAGGGTGGTAGTAGGGGTGGATGAAGTAAAAAAAATATTTTGAAATTTCTGGTTCTTCTAAATCACATTTTTTTTCATCCCCTTTAATAAGGGGGTGGGGTGGTAATGGAGGTGGCTAATGTCAAAAATTTTTTTCAGATCTTAGCTTCTCTTGTATATACTAAATACCAATTTTATGGACTCTTACCTGCTTGATTTACCCATTTACCCCAACCCTTCGACGGAACAAGATGAAAATATAATCTAGTTCCAGATCTCGTTAAAATACATATGTGTACCAAATTTCAAGTCAATATCTTAAACGGAGTAAACGTGTGCACAAAAAAAAAGTTACAGACAAACCGACAGACAAAAATTTTTTCGCTCAAACTTAAAATCTCGACGTTTCATGACATTTTAAGCCTATCTGAACAATAAAAATTTTTAAAAATTTTTTTGTCGTTACCATACTGTATGTGGAACTAATTATCCGTATTAATCTTTTCTCTAAAATAAGCACTATTTGTATTTCTTGAGCACAACCCCAGCCCATATGTTTAAAGATATATGAGGATATGTCATAGCAAAATAGATATTTAACAATCCTGAAACATCGAGGCAATATTTCATCTTTCTTACGGCATAGTATGCTTTACCTAATTTTGCAAAATACGTTCAATTTGAGCATCCCAGTTAAGTCTATTATAAGTGAGTGCCTAAAAATTTTACTTTTTCATTGAAATTTATATATTTCACTTCGCATACCTTTCTTTATGTAGTAATTGATGGCTGTACTTTTAGATTCATTAAGAATGAGCCGATTACGTTGACACCAAATGCTAAATTCATTAATTATGTTAACAACTGCAAATTCCAATTCCTGCGAAGTTTCGGCTGCTACAGTAATAGTAGTATCATCCGCAAATATCGTGATAAACCATCAGCCAAATCATTAACTTATACTAAATAAAGTAGAAGGCCCAGAACGGATCCTTGAAGAACACCAAGTTTGACGTCGTGTGCCTCAGATCTGGCCTCATTAACATCAATGATCATATTTCGCCCTTCCATATACGACTTTATCCAGCGTAGAAGTTTTTCTGGTAGTGGGATATTTGACAATTTAGTAATTCAGAATTTTGTACCTACTAAGTCGAACCTTTTCGAAAAATCGGAAAGTAGCGAAACTGCCAATTTGCCATTATCTAAACTTTCATAGATGTAATTCAGCATTTGACATGTAGCTGTTTTAATAGATTTGCTTGATCTAAACCATGTCGTAGGTCGTTAAGCGACTGGAAACAACTTTTTCTAATAATTTAGATAAAGTGTTAAGTAATGAAATTTGCCTGAAGTCCTCAACATCACCTTTTTATGCAGTGGGAGCAGGGGCGGACTAAAGGGGGGGCTTTAGGGGCTTAAGCCCAGGGCCCCGGATACTGAAGGGGCCCCCGAATACTGAAAACGGACCAAATATGATATGCTCTGTACTGGTGATCTCATTGACAGCATAAATAATAAATATAAAAGTATATAACATTTTTCTTGTCTGCTTCCGCGTCGCAATCCATAGTCTTTGTGCCACTGTATGCATCTGGATTTGATCAGTCCCAACCAAGGTGTATTAAATAGGTGGTCCGACGTACGGCACTTTCCTATTATAATAATGGCTTGATAAGTGCATGGTACTTTAGTAGATGGAGCGAGCAATAAAGGCGAATTTAGATTATGCATTTTAAATGTACACTGCGGATGATTCATCGTTAGTGATGGTGAATGGTGAAAGATTTTCAATTTACACTTGTATAACTTTCAGTTCATTACAAAATGGCGAAAACTGAATTAGCGTGTGCAGTTATTCTGGAGATAACTGTTACCATTGCAGAGGAAGCCAGAAAGATAGTCGAAGAAAAGAAAAATCGCCATCGACTTCATTGGTGGGTAAGGCCATGGATTCAACGAAGAAATAAATTTATTTGGAGCATCTAATCAATTATTAGATGAATTAGCAGAACAAGATCCTGATACGTATCAAAAACATTTAAGAATTCAGTGAAGCTTAATTTTCTGATATTTAAACACCAAAACACCATCAAACAACTATTCACTGTTCACCAAATCAAGTTTACACTTTTCAAAATGGATGAATTCATCCAACTATTTCATCGAAAGTAGGAATCGGTTCTACCTTGTTCACTGCTCACTGTCACATTCATCCTGTATGAAATACCAGTGAACGTGCAATTTACACTATTCAATAGTGATGAATAATCCGCAGTGTACATTTAAAGTGCATAATCTAAATTTGCCTTAAGGTCCTACAATTACCTGGGCATGTGCATCGTATAACTAACATAACCTCAAATTTTGAGGTTTTTTCGTTTATTCTCATTTTTAATGTTTGTATAGGCATTTTTAGCTTGGAGCCATACCGGCTCCAAGCAAATATTTAAAAATTCACGCAAATAATTTTTCAATATTGTTGATTAATAGAAATAGACTGCTAATTATAGGTTAGATTCCTAACCTGCTAAAAGTGTCTTATTTTATTGTGATAAACTATTTAAAACTTCATACACATTGCGTTGAACTTGATTTTGGTTGAAAGTACCGGAACCAGGTAGAAATTTTAATAATAGCTACGTAATACTTGTAAATCTTAAGAAATATATATTTTTGTGGTTAGCTGTGGCGACATGTGCAATGCTGCATGTAGTGTTGCATATATTCTTTCAAGGTTTTAATTTAGTTACTTAATGTCAGATGTCACTGGACTCTCGTTTCACTAAACAAAAACAAAAGGTTGGGAATGTATGCAACACTGTATGCACGTATGCACAGAACCTGTAAAATTATCTATCTATGCGTAAGTAATGAGAGAACTTATTGGTCTTGCCATCTATTACATTATGTACAAAGTAAGCACTTGTGAAGCCACTGTGAGGGTTGTCGTCGCACCACCTATTTAATACACCCTGGTCCCAACCAAGGCCCAGTGTAATGCGGCTACTCGCTACTCGCTATTATTATCATAGTTTAGTTCGGTATTTAGCCAAAACACAGTGAAACATGTCTTGGTGGTGCGTGATCTGACATGATCTCAAAAAAATGTTATGTTATGAAATGGGAAGGGCCCCAAAGCAATTAATAGCCCAGGGCCCCGCAGCCGGTTAGTCCGCCCCTGAGTGGGAGAATTAAAGCGGTTTTAAATATTTGTGAAAAGTATCCCTTGAATAATAATTGATTTATCAAATATACAAATGGTTGCCCAATAATATATTTAAAATAGTTTAGACAGAGAGCTCGTCAATTCCTGATGCCTTTTTGTTTTTTATTTGTGTTAATATATCTATAACTTCATGTGCATGTTACAGGGGATGAATTAAACTGAAATTGAAAATCGTCTCTAATCACTTTTGTGCCAAGTTTTGCCCAAAATGGTTTCAAATGCTTTCTGTGCTAGAACAGGAGAAGTGATGAGCAAATATTTCAGCAAATTCACTGGCATTTTGCATCCTTTTGGAATTATCCGGTGTCCTCTCATTTGTTGCCCACATAAACCGGAGAAAGAACAATATAGAACGGTCGATATTTCCTCGATATGTCCTCCAAAACATTGGGCTGATGTCACCAAGAATCTATTGGAAAGAGCTTTAGTGAGGGTAACCGCAACAGATGGCCTGATGCTGTCAGACTTACCATACAACAAACGGAGGCCAATTAGAATAGTGTATGGGACACAAAACGTTTAGCAAGACGTTATGAATAAGAAAAAACAAGAAGAATCATTGTTTAATTGCCTCGAGCGGGATTAGAACCTTGGGCTCTAGAATAAGAGCCAAGTTTGCTTGAGTCTCGAATAAACAGTCATATTAATAAGTGGGATGATACTATAGAACAATTAAGTCGGAAAATAGAAGGACTTTAACCGGATAGTGGTAATGTTTTAAGGATCAAGAATGGAGAAAATCGCATGTAGCATTTAAACCCTGGTCATTTTAATCACGAGTTTTCCAAGAAATGGGTTAATTTCATACGTTTTATAAAACCACCCAACAAATGGAAGTTCGTTTAGATTCAGGTTCATTAGAAAATAATTAGATATTATCACCATGAAAAATTAATATAAATGTGCAGTAAGATTTTATTGTAAATAAACCATAAATTTAATAACGACACAAAGCGAACGTAGAACTTTAATAATTATATTTTAATGTTCATAATTTAAATAATTTATAACGGCAAAAAATCTGGTAATTGCATAGGAGACTATAACTATACCAGTAATTCTTTAAAACGGTGATTAAGGACACAATTTAGTTCTAAAAACAAATATCTAAATTAAAGGAGGTAATTATTGATTTAGATATTACAAGTAGAATATCTTTTAATTATAACAAAAAATGTAATATAAATAATGCCACTAATGATATTCCATGATGTTTTCTTACAACAAGGACGACACAGCAGCATGAAATTCTTATTATTCATAACGTTATGTCAGAAACGTTCTGTGATCTTTGCATTACTCTGGTTGACCTTCGTTTACTGCATAGCACGTCTAACGGCATCGCAACATCTGTCGCGGTTGCCTATTAAGATCGCCATTTTGAATTTTGCAATCTTGAAAATTTCTGGTGGGTCCAAACGATTCCAAATTTCAAGTTTCCAGCTTATCCGGAAGTACTCAAACAATTCACCGGACAGTTAAAAATAAAAAAAATAAAAAACATTGTTACACTCTGCTAGAAACCTTAATATTCTTTTTAAGTGTTGTTTTATTCATTGCCGTATAGTATAATTTTTTGAATATTATATATTAAGTTATATATAAATAACAAGCTAAAAACATACTCTTCGCCTGTTTACTGAACTTTTGGTATAATTGTTACACATTCTATAGGATACTCTCCGCAGTTTTTTGTAACTAATGTTAGTTTTAGAAATTTCTAATTTTATAGTACGAACTTAGTTGGTAAAAGACTCAGTGTAAAATAAAGTAAAAATTATAAAAAACGTCTGGGTTTCGAACCCGGGGCCCCTAGATTCCGAGTCAAAAGCGTAAGAACTACACCACCACCTTACACGTAAAAAAATGTTAATTTTTACATTATAAGAGCTGAAATCATATTTTCACGTTGTATATTTTATTATGAAATGTATATTTGTAAAATATATAAATATTTAGATATTAAAATGAAATATCATTCCATCAGATTTTTATTCAATTACAAAAACATAAGAATCAAAAGAAAATATCTTTCAAATTTAAATCATTAATAACATTTTTAGAAAGCCTTGAGCTTTCTAAGCTATCAGATATTTCATACATCTTGTTGAATCCGCCTGGGAGTGGAAGACCACACACGAATAATAGATTATAAATAGATTGATGTCGCGCCACTCAGACGCTGTGTGGTAGGTTCTTCTACATTCTCAGACGGAGTCTTTCATGCCTTTTGCAGGTCTTTTCATTTATCTTTTCAAATAATAGAAATTTTTTAACGTAATTCTGGGACACTCGTATAGCATCAAAAACCGTAACATGAGAAACATCTTACAAAGACAGTAATAGTAAAGAAGTAACTAAATATCATTGAATTTGTTTTATTTTTGGAATTACTGTTTCGAATATATTTGCCCCAAATGCAATTACGTCGCGATTTTTTCAAACGCCTAGTATATTTAAACGAAAATTCATTTAGACAGTTCCTATTAAAATAGCGCAACACCTTGTCTTGGCACTGCACCCAAAGAGTCTTCCTCCTACACGCAGTCCTCGAAAAGTATTCAATCTAAATTAATTGTGAGGTGAATAACTACTTGTTAAATTATCGGTGAACGGTAAAACCCTATAAATTATTTATCTCAGTGATTCTGTAAGGGCTACTTCATGTCAGAATTCCTGTCGATTAAATATTTGTTGATCGAGATGATTTGGTTAATTAAATTAATTTGACGCCGTGAATAACACTTATGTAATATGGAAACAGTGCTTAATCATGACATATTTATCAGAACTTCCAGACTATAGTACTGTGTACATAAACGAGGTGAACGTTGTAAGAAATTGAATTAATTAATTATCTAGCTTACACTGTTTCATGCCACTTTATGTTTAGTATTTGAGAAGGCTGAGTAATTTTGATTGGAATCATGCTGTTGTGTAAATACAGACGTAAACCCAGCCCCATGTTAAATTTACACGTCTCAATTCAATATGATGTAAAGTAAAATTAAAACAACGTTTGTTGTGTGTAAATTTGACCTAAAAATACTAATTTTTTAATAACATAAATTTCCCACGTCCCGCTTAAAATACGTATGGTCAGAACCGTTAGCTAAACAATGGTGTATTAGAAACTTATTGAACCATTTGTATCTATTTTAATCTCAGACATAATTTCACCAATGAAAATCACCAACACTAACTCAACAATACTAACAGATGAAAAGACATCAAGCGTGTTCAAGATCTTCTTTATGGCTGGCTTCTCCTCTTCCGGTATTAACCTACAGATTCTTCCGTATCTAACGCTACCAACTTCCAACTTCTTCTCCACCTCACTAACTTCTAGAGATTAGCGGGGAGAGAGTTCCCTGTTTCCCCATAGTTCCTTCATACCTCATCATCTTCCGAAATCTTCTCATTTGTTCAGTTCCCTTATCGTTTCGTTTGTCACCATTGGAGGATATGTCTTTCCTTTGCTGGCCAAATAATTGCACATTCTTTCCCTAGTCAATACTCTCCTTTCCTTTGTACAATACATTATTACATATTATTGGTTCTCTTGTATATTATCTGTTTCGCATTTCCCATATGTCGTTCTCAGTCTAAAACGTCTGTAATAGTCTTTCATATGGCCACGTCAGTGATATGTTGGATTGTTTTCCATCTAATATTTTTCTTTGTGTATGCTCTAGGCATTGTGATCTCTGTCTTGGATCCAGTTTCGTCCATATCTCACTTCTCCTACCAATTTCTAACTTTCCATTCCGTCGTCTCTCTTAGTAACTGTCTCTTTGTCTTGTGTCTGTCAACTACTTCTTTGTTCATTGCTTCTTTGGCGACTTGTTCTGCTTTCCTTAATCACTTCATTGTGTTTCATTTCCTCCATCTATGCTAAATTCTTCTACCTGCTTCCGCAATTTCCCTTGTTATTCTTTATATTTCGTCTAGGATTCTGTCCTTCTCTTAGATTTTTTCCACATTCTGTGTAACGTAAGTTAAGTCTGTGTTTGATACAATGTCTTTGTCTAATTTTTCCTTCAGTAATCCTTTCTTTACTGGCTACGCATTCGACTTTGTTTACATTAGTCGTATGGGCCACTCTGGTACTTATTATCCTTGTCTGCATCCATTTTCACTATGCCGCAATCTTTTTGAGCCCCGTCTGTCTAGAAGGTGGCTTTCCCCCTTGTTCTTTCGTCTGTTGAGGAGAACTGTGTTCAGTCAGAATCAGGGCTCTCCAGGTATTTTGCCGCCCCTCTCTTATATGAATAACATTAGGGTCAGGCGGGGTAAAAATGAGACAAAATGACATCTCCCAATTTTTAGGCTGCATAGAATCGAGTCATATTTAATGAAAGATTGGTATCATCGGAGAAACTATATTTCTATGTATTTTTTTTTACTAAAAAGTATCGTTAACTGATAAACAAAAATAAACAGTGTGTCATTTTTACCCTCCAAGTGGGATAAAAAAAAGACAGTGGAGGGCAAATGAAAGACACGTAATTTATTCCCATTCTTATTGACGTTGTACAAATGGAAGTGCAAAAATAAGACAGAGGAGGGTTTTTTCTTTTATATGTAATTTATTCAGATTTTTTACTAAACAAGAAGGGGCTTGCAGAAGGGCTAGCATTTCCTAAATTAGGAAGCTGAAATGTGCCTGCTTCAGTCTGCCCATTTGGTGTCTTTAGTCTCTTTTTACCCCGCTTTTAATTTTTTCGTTAAAATCAAATTTTTGTTGATTTAAAACTAGCAGATTAATAAACTTGATCACAAAATGTGAAGTATGACACTTCTAGTTGACGTCTGCCAAATACGGACAATGCAAATGGAGAGACTATAAAATCCCCAAAAAAGTATTAAGGTGCGATTAAAAATTTTTTTAAAGTGAATTAAAGAGTTTACTGAATAATATTTTTTCCCGCATTAACAGTAGGCATAGGATCTGATTGGATAACATAAAACAGTTCTGAATGTACAAAACAAACTTGAATAAAAAATTAAGTTTAATTTATTTCAATCTGGGTTGGATATCACCTTGTCTTTTATTTGTCCCGCTACTTGTCTGTCTCATTTTTACCCCGCCTGACTTTATCTTTTCAGTCCGTTATTGTTTATAACATTTTAAGTGTCACCTACTGAACATTCTTGATGATTTGTTTTTTACTTATAAGGTTTACAGCAATTTTTGGATTGTCAGCAATATGATTACTGTATTTAAAACGGTAAAATAAAATAATTGAAAAAATTAACCATATTGAAACTTAAAAAAAATACCACACCACAGAAATTAGACAAGAAATAAAATCACGTATAAGAAACAGAATGTATGTATGTAATCTACTTTATATACAAAAAAACTACCAATAAAAAATTATTTATATAAAGTTAACATTACTATTACTATATTAGTGAAACAATTGTTTCCTAGCTTTTTTTATATTTTTTGGTAACTGTGGATTTGAAGAATTTGCCGCCCCGGGCAGCCGCCCGCTTCGCCCCCCCCCTAGAGCCAGCCCTGGTCAGAATTCTCATTTAATATCTATGGTGAACATGTGGTGCGATGTATCCTGGAGGACTGGCAAGGTGGAGTAATTATTCTCACTTTTATTGTGTTCAAAGTTCAAAACAATCTTTAAGCTTTTCTTAAAGCGACAGTTTCTGTTTTAATTCTATGTAATACGTAAAATCGCAAATTCACACACTCTTTCTCCATTGACAGGATTATACTGTCACACATAGCTAGAGTGAACATGGCCTTATCCAGGGGTCAAAATGCTGGTTGCCCTTCCTGAAGAAATGAACAAGTGCAGGATTTTGCTACACCTTAATATTCAGACGGAAAAATAAATCCTAAAAATCAGAATCGGAGGGATTCTTAAACAAAATACACAATCAGTTTAACAAACTAACATACATTCAGCCATATATACAAGTCAAACTAAAATGCTTGTAAAATATTTCAATACAATATGAACAAAGTTATGCTTATATATAAGTACACAGATAAAAATAATTCCTTGAATCAAGAATCCATTGTTTCAACGAATATGTAAGTAAGTAAATTCTTTATACAAAACAACTGCTTTTGTCACAAGATAAATTATTTTTGAAACAAACGTATTTGTTTTATTTGCGTATATATGAAACAATGTATTCTTGGATCAAAACTAGGGATTGCATTACCGGTTAACTGGTTATTAGGACAAAAAACACATGACGATAATTACCGGTAATTTTAATTTTTTACCGGTTATTTCGGTAAATTCTGAACTTACGATATGTCACGTGTTCAACGTTTCTATTTATGTCACTGACTAGTATTCACTAAATACAGAGTGACTGTCCCAACACCGAGCACTTTTAACAATAAATAAATAATATTATAAAAAGTAAACTCCAAACACCAAGCCCTAAGAAATACAAGAGAGACATTGACAATATCTTACGACAGAAAATTGAATATTTCACTGCCGCAAATATCCGTGGAATACATTTAGAAGTATGTTATTACCAATTCTTATTAACTTATCGACCCACCAATATCGATTGAGGAAGGGCATTTTCAGCTGGTGGTATTCTATGCACAAATATCAGACGACTAACATATATAGCTTTGAAAAACTAACCCTTTTAACAGGCTATTTTTAAAAATATTGTATTTTTAGATTAGGTATTCAGTAAATGCCCTATTTGAGTTTATGTTTATAATTTTTGTTATTTAAGTGGATATTTTTGCTATTTACAGAATAATTAGTTATTTAAATTTATTTCATTTATATTTTTTCTTTTTGATAAATTAACTCCTATATAAAAAAGTCACATTTTTGTGACAACGATAAAAAAGGTGCATCGTTTTTTATCACCGATAAAAATGCCTGTTCCTCAAAAGCAGAGTACACCTATTAGTCGCACGTCACTTTGAAATCTGTACTGTCAGCTATAATTTTTAAGTATTGTGGAAACTATACTGTACGATATGAGTCGTTTTGGGAAAATTATAATTATTTTTAATAAATTATTGTTGTTCGTTCACTTTCATATTCTGTCGTTAATTTATTTTGCCAAAAAACACTCGAGCTTTTCTTCTATGGATAAATTTCTTTTTAACTCAAAATTTTGCCACTCAGTAATTTTGCTCGAAAAACTGACATTTGACAAAATCATTCGACCTCCGGTCTCGCGATTTTTTCATGTCAGTTCTTCTTATAAAATCACTGATTGGCAAAATTATTTCATTACAAAGAGAAATTTATCCAATAAAAAAAAGTCTTGTGATTTTACTGTTGATAAAAAACCTTTTGTTTGTTCATTATATCACATATAAGTACGTATATAAAAATGTTTTTTGTTAAATTTAGATAATTTTGTATATCGAAAAAGACAATTGCCATTTTCGCCACCCTAATCATCCATTCTAAAAATTACCGGTAAATACCGGTTAACCGGTTATTTACATTTTTATTTACCGATTTACCGGTTATTAAAACTTCCGGTAAATTGCAATCCCTAATCAAAACATTACTTCTATCTGTGTATACAAGAATATAGGTAAGTGCAAGCCAATAACCTTGGCTGAAGACATCGTCCAGTTAATTGCATAATATCGATATTGAAGCCAGTTAAAAAACCGCTGCCCAAGGAATCGCTACTTCCACATCCAGATTTTCTATCAAAGTCTTTTCGTTGTGATCAACGAAAAAATGTTGTATGTGGAAATATTTGTTTATGGAACTTTAATAATATAATATTTGAAATCGTCTACCCCAAAAACCCATAAAACGATATCCCACATCGGTAGTGGGGTGGGGGTGGTGACAGGGGGGTGATAGTTAGATAAATTACAGACCGACAGACAGAATTTTTTTTTGTTCAAACTTAAATTCTCGACGTTTCATGACATTCTAAGCCTATTTGAACAATACAAATTTTCAATTTTTTTTGTCGTTACTATACTTCCACTGGATGTGGAAGTAGAACATTTTTATTTTTAAAATATAACAGCCAAAGGGGGAGGGTCAATAAGGCCGGTTTTCGCCCCCCCTCAAATTTGGCAAAAAGAACAAAGAAAATGTTTTTTAACAGTCTAAGGTCAATTTAGAGTCGATTCGACCACAAACGGAACCAACTCCCGCCCTCCTCTTAGGGTCATTTCAAGGTCAAATTATGAAAAAGTTATGAAATAAACTCGCCTTTTCGGAATTAGTAGGCTTATTTTGGGACTTCGATTTAATACATATATAGGTTTCTGGGTCGCTGATTCCGGATCCGAGTCAGTTTGTCTACAGTGTGTCCCAGGATAGATGTAACAAGAGGTGTAATGGACCAAAAATTTTGGAATTTTAGAATGGTATTTGGGGATTGAGTACTGCTTGTTGTAAAACTAAAGTATACCAAAAATGACTTGATTTGGTGTTCTACAGGGTGTTTATAAGCAAAGTTGTAAAAATCACCACTAATAAAGTACCTTTATTTTTCAAAATATGAAAAAATTCCACTAAGAAAAGTTATTTAGAATGCAATTTTATAGCTCTATACCTTTCAGGAATATAAAATTATTTTTTTGAAACTTCCCATTTTTTGCGAATTAAGAGTTGAATTCATATTTAAAGTTGTGTAGGAGCAAATGTTAATCATCTGTTTTTCTCATAGCCTACTTTTAGCTTCTACATAACTTTAAATATTAATTCGCAAAAAATAATTTCTATGCAGTTTTAATTGAATGGTTCAAAATAAAATACTTTATTGAAAAAATGGGAAGTTTCAAAAAAATTATTTTATATTCCCTTTTAAAGAGGTATAAAATTGCATTTTAAATAACTTTCCTTAGTGGAATTTTTTCGTATTTTGAAAAATAAAGGTACTTTATTAGTGGTGATTTTTACGACTTTGCTTATAAACACCCTGTAGGACACCAAATCAAGTCATTTTTGGTATACTTTAGTTTTACAACAAGCAGTATTCAATCCCCAAATACCATTCCAAAATTCCAAAATTTTTGGTCCATTACACCTCTTGTTACATCTATCCTGGGACACACTGTAGACAAACTGTCCTCGGATCCGGCATCAGCGACCAAAAAACCTATATATATATATATATATATATATATATATTAAATCGAAGTCCCAGAATAAGCCTACTCATTCCGAAAAGGCGAGTTTATTTCACGGCTTTTTCATAATTTGACCTTGAAATTACCCTAAGAGGGGGGTGGGGTTGGTTCCGTTTGTGGTCGAATCGACTCTAAATTGACCCTAGACTGTTAAAAAACATTTTCTTTTTTCTTTTTGCCAAATTTGAGGGTGGCCGAAAACCGGCCTTATTGACCCTCCCCCTTTGATATCTGGATATAACTTCACATTATAAGCAACTTTTTTAAATAATAATTTTCGATATCTTCAAAAATAGAGGTAGTTTACTCTTGAGACAATTTCAAAAAAGTTAATTTTCCGACCAAACGCCAGGACTAACACACATTTTTGTGCAGCCCAGAATTTCACATATGGTGCAGACTTTCTCGCGGACATTGTATATGGTATGTCGTACAGAAAAATATATGTATATAAATATAGAAAATGCATACATATTGAAAAATAAGTAGATATAGAGACAAACATCCCTACAGTAATAAAAAATTACATATATTATTAATTTTCTTCCTTATAAGGAAAATTACTCACTAGATCGGTTTAAAAACTCGCGTATTTATTAATACGTTTTTTAGTTTATTTTTAAACATAAACACATTTTGAATATTCCCGATATCTGGTGACAAGTTATTATATATGATAGTGCAGTTATAGAGAGGCGAGTTTTTTTGTAAGTTGGTGTTTTGTGGGAGGGGATTCTTAACAGATGGCCATGTCTAGTGTTATGATCATGCGTGGATGAATTGAAAGTAAAAGAGTGCTCATTCTGTTTAACAAATACGATACATTTGTATATAAAAATAGAGGGTAGAATAAGAATTTCTTTATCTGTAAACACTTATCTGCAGCTTCTCTGTATTCCATATTAAAAAAACCGCTGCCCAAGGAATCACTACTTCCACATTCAGATTCGTTATCCAAGTCACTCACAACGAAAAAACTTTGTATGTGAAAATAATTGTTTATGGAACTTTAATAATATAATATGAAATCCTCTACCCCAAAAATCCATAAAACGATACCCCACATAGGTAGTGGGGTGAGGGTGGTGATAGGGTGGTAGTAGGGGTGGATGAAGTAAAAAAAATATTTTGAAATTTCTGGTTCTTCTAAATCACATTTTTTTTCATCCCCTTTAATAAGGGGGTGGGGTGGTAATGGAGGTGGCTAATGTCAAAAATTTTTTTCAGATCTTAGCTTCTCTTGTATATACTAAATACCAATTTTATGGACTCTTACCTGCTTGATTTACCCATTTACCCCAACCCTTCGACGGAACAAGATGAAAATATAATCTAGTTCCAGATCTCGTTAAAATACATATGTGTACCAAATTTCAAGTCAATATCTTAAACGGAGTAAACGTGTGCACAAAAAAAAAGTTACAGACAAACCGACAGACAAAAATTTTTTCGCTCAAACTTAAAATCTCGACGTTTCATGACATTTTAAGCCTATCTGAACAATAAAAATTTTTAAAAATTTTTTTGTCGTTACCATACTGTATGTGGAACTAATTATCCGTATTAATCTTTTCTCTAAAATAAGCACTATTTGTATTTCTTGAGCACAACCCCAGCCCATATGTTTAAAGATATATGAGGATATGTCATAGCAAAATAGATATTTAACAATCCTGAAACATCGAGGCAATATTTCATCTTTCTTACGGCATAGTATGCTTTACCTAATTTTGCAAAATACGTTCAATTTGAGCATCCCAGTTAAGTCTATTATAAGTGAGTGCCTAAAAATTTTACTTTTTCATTGAAATTTATATATTTCACTTCGCATACCTTTCTTTATGTAGTAATTGATGGCTGTACTTTTAGATTCATTAAGAATGAGCCGATTACGTTGACACCAAATGCTAAATTCATTAATTATGTTAGCAACTGCAAATTCCAATTCCTGCGAAGTTTCGGCTGCTACAGTAATAGTAGTATCATCCGCAAATATCGTGATAAACCATCAGCCAAATCATTAACTTATACTAAATAAAGTAGAAGGCCCAGAACGGATCCTTGAAGAACACCAAGTTTGACGTCGTGTGCCTCAGATCTGGCCTCATTAACATCAATGATCATATTTCGCCCTTCCATATACGACTTTATCCAGCGTAGAAGTTTTTCTGGTAGTGGGATATTTGACAATTTAGTAATTCAGAATTTTGTACCTACTAAGTCGAACCTTTTCGAAAAATCGGAAAGTAGCGAAACTGCCAATTTGCCATTATCTAAACTTTCATAGATGTAATTCAGCATTTGACATGTAGCTGTTTTAATAGATTTGCTTGATCTAAACCATGTCGTAGGTCGTTAAGCGACTGGAAACAACTTTTTCTAATAATTTAGATAAAGTGTTAAGTAATGAAATTTGCCTGAAGTCCTCAACATCACCTTTTTATGCAGTGGGAGCAGGGGCGGACTAAAGGGGGGGCTTTAGGGGCTTAAGCCCAGGGCCCCGGATACTGAAGGGGCCCCCGAATACTGAAAACGGACCAAATATGATATGCTCTGTACTGGTGATCTCATTGACAGCATAAATAATAAATATAAAAGTATATAACATTTTTCTTGTCTGCTTCCGCGTCGCAATCCATAGTCTTTGTGCCACTGTATGCATCTGGATTTGATCAGTCCCAACCAAGGTGTATTAAATAGGTGGTCCGACGTACGGCACTTTCCTATTATAATAATGGCTTGATAAGTGCATGGTACTTTAGTAGATGGAGCGAGCAATAAAGGCGAATTTAGATTATGCATTTTAAATGTACACTGCGGATGATTCATCGTTAGTGATGGTGAATGGTGAAAGATTTTCAATTTACACTTGTATAACTTTCAGTTCATTACAAAATGGCGAAAACTGAATTAGCGTGTGCAGTTATTCTGGAGATAACTGTTACCATTGCAGAGGAAGCCAGAAAGATAGTCGAAGAAAAGAAAAATCGCCATCGACTTCATTGGTGGGTAAGGCCATGGATTCAACGAAGAAATAAATTTATTTGGAGCATCTAATCAATTATTAGATGAATTAGCAGAACAAGATCCTGATACGTATCAAAAACATTTAAGAATTCAGTGAAGCTTAATTTTCTGATATTTAAACACCAAAACACCATCAAACAACTATTCACTGTTCACCAAATCAAGTTTACACTTTTCAAAATGGATGAATTCATCCAACTATTTCATCGAAAGTAGGAATCGGTTCTACCTTGTTCACTGCTCACTGTCACATTCATCCTGTATGAAATACCAGTGAACGTGCAATTTACACTATTCAATAGTGATGAATAATCCGCAGTGTACATTTAAAGTGCATAATCTAAATTTGCCTTAAGGTCCTACAATTACCTGGGCATGTGCATCGTATAACTAACATAACCTCAAATTTTGAGGTTTTTTCGTTTATTCTCATTTTTAATGTTTGTATAGGCATTTTTAGCTTGGAGCCATACCGGCTCCAAGCAAATATTTAAAAATTCACGCAAATAATTTTTCAATATTGTTGATTAATAGAAATAGACTGCTAATTATAGGTTAGATTCCTAACCTGCTAAAAGTGTCTTATTTTATTGTGATAAACTATTTAAAACTTCATACACATTGCGTTGAACTTGATTTTGGTTGAAAGTACCGGAACCAGGTAGAAATTTTAATAATAGCTACGTAATACTTGTAAATCTTAAGAAATATATATTTTTGTGGTTAGCTGTGGCGACATGTGCAATGCTGCATGTAGTGTTGCATATATTCTTTCAAGGTTTTAATTTAGTTACTTAATGTCAGATGTCACTGGACTCTCGTTTCACTAAACAAAAACAAAAGGTTGGGAATGTATGCAACACTGTATGCACGTATGCACAGAACCTGTAAAATTATCTATCTATGCGTAAGTAATGAGAGAACTTATTGGTCTTGCCATCTATTACATTATGTACAAAGTAAGCACTTGTGAAGCCACTGTGAGGGTTGTCGTCGCACCACCTATTTAATACACCCTGGTCCCAACCAAGGCCCAGTGTAATGCGGCTACTCGCTACTCGCTATTATTATCATAGTTTAGTTCGGTATTTAGCCAAAACACAGTGAAACATGTCTTGGTGGTGCGTGATCTGACATGATCTCAAAAAAATGTTATGTTATGAAATGGGAAGGGCCCCAAAGCAATTAATAGCCCAGGGCCCCGCAGCCGGTTAGTCCGCCCCTGAGTGGGAGAATTAAAGCGGTTTTAAATATTTGTGAAAAGTATCCCTTGAATAATAATTGATTTATCAAATATACAAATGGTTGCCCAATAATATATTTAAAATAGTTTAGACAGAGAGCTCGTCAATTCCTGATGCCTTTTTGTTTTTTATTTGTGTTAATATATCTATAACTTCATGTGCATGTTACAGGGGATGAATTAAACTGAAATTGAAAATCGTCTCTAATCACTTTTGTGCCAAGTTTTGCCCAAAATGGTTTCAAATGCTTTCTGTGCTAGAACAGGAGAAGTGATGAGCAAATATTTCAGCAAATTCACTGGCATTTTGCATCCTTTTGGAATTATCCGGTGTCCTCTCATTTGTTGCCCACATAAACCGGAGAAAGAACAATATAGAACGGTCGATATTTCCTCGATATGTCCTCCAAAACATTGGGCTGATGTCACCAAGAATCTATTGGAAAGAGCTTTAGTGAGGGTAACCGCAACAGATGGCCTGATGCTGTCAGACTTACCATACAACAAACGGAGGCCAATTAGAATAGTGTATGGGACACAAAACGTTTAGCAAGACGTTATGAATAAGAAAAAACAAGAAGAATCATTGTTTAATTGCCTCGAGCGGGATTAGAACCTTGGGCTCTAGAATAAGAGCCAAGTTTGCTTGAGTCTCGAATAAACAGTCATATTAATAAGTGGGATGATACTATAGAACAATTAAGTCGGAAAATAGAAGGACTTTAACCGGATAGTGGTAATGTTTTAAGGATCAAGAATGGAGAAAATCGCATGTAGCATTTAAACCCTGGTCATTTTAATCACGAGTTTTCCAAGAAATGGGTTAATTTCATACGTTTTATAAAACCACCCAACAAATGGAAGTTCGTTTAGATTCAGGTTCATTAGAAAATAATTAGATATTATCACCATGAAAAATTAATATAAATGTGCAGTAAGATTTTATTGTAAATAAACCATAAATTTAATAACGACACAAAGCGAACGTAGAACTTTAATAATTATATTTTAATGTTCATAATTTAAATAATTTATAACGGCAAAAAATCTGGTAATTGCATAGGAGACTATAACTATACCAGTAATTCTTTAAAACGGTGATTAAGGACACAATTTAGTTCTAAAAACAAATATCTAAATTAAAGGAGGTAATTATTGATTTAGATATTACAAGTAGAATATCTTTTAATTATAACAAAAAATGTAATATAAATAATGCCACTAATGATATTCCATGATGTTTTCTTACAACAAGGACGACACAGCAGCATGAAATTCTTATTATTCATAACGTTATGTCAGAAACGTTCTGTGATCTTTGCATTACTCTGGTTGACCTTCGTTTACTGCATAGCACGTCTAACGGCATCGCAACATCTGTCGCGGTTGCCTATTAAGATCGCCATTTTGAATTTTGCAATCTTGAAAATTTCTGGTGGGTCCAAACGATTCCAAATTTCAAGTTTCCAGCTTATCCGGAAGTACTCAAACAATTCACCGGACAGTTAAAAATAAAAAAAATAAAAAACATTGTTACACTCTGCTAGAAACCTTAATATTCTTTTTAAGTGTTGTTTTATTCATTGCCGTATAGTATAATTTTTTGAATATTATATATTAAGTTATATATAAATAACAAGCTAAAAACATACTCTTCGCCTGTTTACTGAACTTTTGGTATAATTGTTACACATTCTATAGGATACTCTCCGCAGTTTTTTGTAACTAATGTTAGTTTTAGAAATTTCTAATTTTATAGTACGAACTTAGTTGGTAAAAGACTCAGTGTAAAATAAAGTAAAAATTATAAAAAACGTCTGGGTTTCGAACCCGGGGCCCCTAGATTCCGAGTCAAAAGCGTAAGAACTACACCACCACCTTACACGTAAAAAAATGTTAATTTTTACATTATAAGAGCTGAAATCATATTTTCACGTTGTATATTTTATTATGAAATGTATATTTGTAAAATATATAAATATTTAGATATTAAAATGAAATATCATTCCATCAGATTTTTATTCAATTACAAAAACATAAGAATCAAAAGAAAATATCTTTCAAATTTAAATCATTAATAACATTTTTAGAAAGCCTTGAGCTTTCTAAGCTATCAGATATTTCATACATCTTGTTGAATCCGCCTGGGAGTGGAAGACCACACACGAATAATAGATTATAAATAGATTGATGTCGCGCCACTCAGACGCTGTGTGGTAGGTTCTTCTACATTCTCAGACGGAGTCTTTCATGCCTTTTGCAGGTCTTTTCATTTATCTTTTCAAATAATAGAAATTTTTTAACGTAATTCTGGGACACTCGTATAGCATCAAAAACCGTAACATGAGAAACATCTTACAAAGACAGTAATAGTAAAGAAGTAACTAAATATCATTGAATTTGTTTTATTTTTGGAATTACTGTTTCGAATATATTTGCCCCAAATGCAATTACGTCGCGATTTTTTCAAACGCCTAGTATATTTAAACGAAAATTCATTTAGACAGTTCCTATTAAAATAGCGCAACACCTTGTCTTGGCACTGCACCCAAAGAGTCTTCCTCCTACACGCAGTCCTCGAAAAGTATTCAATCTAAATTAATTGTGAGGTGAATAACTACTTGTTAAATTATCGGTGAACGGTAAAACCCTATAAATTATTTATCTCAGTGATTCTGTAAGGGCTACTTCATGTCAGAATTCCTGTCGATTAAATATTTGTTGATCGAGATGATTTGGTTAATTAAATTAATTTGACGCCGTGAATAACACTTATGTAATATGGAAACAGTGCTTAATCATGACATATTTATCAGAACTTCCAGACTATAGTACTGTGTACATAAACGAGGTGAACGTTGTAAGAAATTGAATTAATTAATTATCTAGCTTACACTGTTTCATGCCACTTTATGTTTAGTATTTGAGAAGGCTGAGTAATTTTGATTGGAATCATGCTGTTGTGTAAATACAGACGTAAACCCAGCCCCATGTTAAATTTACACGTCTCAATTCAATATGATGTAAAGTAAAATTAAAACAACGTTTGTTGTGTGTAAATTTGACCTAAAAATACTAATTTTTTAATAACATAAATTTCCCACGTCCCGCTTAAAATACGTATGGTCAGAACCGTTAGCTAAACAATGGTGTATTAGAAACTTATTGAACCATTTGTATCTATTTTAATCTCAGACATAATTTCACCAATGAAAATCACCAACACTAACTCAACAATACTAACAGATGAAAAGACATCAAGCGTGTTCAAGATCTTCTTTATGGCTGGCTTCTCCTCTTCCGGTATTAACCTACAGATTCTTCCGTATCTAACGCTACCAACTTCCAACTTCTTCTCCACCTCACTAACTTCTAGAGATTAGCGGGGAGAGAGTTCCCTGTTTCCCCATAGTTCCTTCATACCTCATCATCTTCCGAAATCTTCTCATTTGTTCAGTTCCCTTATCGTTTCGTTTGTCACCATTGGAGGATATGTCTTTCCTTTGCTGGCCAAATAATTGCACATTCTTTCCCTAGTCAATACTCTCCTTTCCTTTGTACAATACATTATTACATATTATTGGTTCTCTTGTATATTATCTGTTTCGCATTTCCCATATGTCGTTCTCAGTCTAAAACGTCTGTAATAGTCTTTCATATGGCCACGTCAGTGATATGTTGGATTGTTTTCCATCTAATATTTTTCTTTGTGTATGCTCTAGGCATTGTGATCTCTGTCTTGGATCCAGTTTCGTCCATATCTCACTTCTCCTACCAATTTCTAACTTTCCATTCCGTCGTCTCTCTTAGTAACTGTCTCTTTGTCTTGTGTCTGTCAACTACTTCTTTGTTCATTGCTTCTTTGGCGACTTGTTCTGCTTTCCTTAATCACTTCATTGTGTTTCATTTCCTCCATCTATGCTAAATTCTTCTACCTGCTTCCGCAATTTCCCTTGTTATTCTTTATATTTCGTCTAGGATTCTGTCCTTCTCTTAGATTTTTTCCACATTCTGTGTAACGTAAGTTAAGTCTGTGTTTGATACAATGTCTTTGTCTAATTTTTCCTTCAGTAATCCTTTCTTTACTGGCTACGCATTCGACTTTGTTTACATTAGTCGTATGGGCCACTCTGGTACTTATTATCCTTGTCTGCATCCATTTTCACTATGCCGCAATCTTTTTGAGCCCCGTCTGTCTAGAAGGTGGCTTTCCCCCTTGTTCTTTCGTCTGTTGAGGAGAACTGTGTTCAGTCAGAATCAGGGCTCTCCAGGTATTTTGCCGCCCCTCTCTTATATGAATAACATTAGGGTCAGGCGGGGTAAAAATGAGACAAAATGACATCTCCCAATTTTTAGGCTGCATAGAATCGAGTCATATTTAATGAAAGATTGGTATCATCGGAGAAACTATATTTCTATGTATTTTTTTTTACTAAAAAGTATCGTTAACTGATAAACAAAAATAAACAGTGTGTCATTTTTACCCTCCAAGTGGGATAAAAAAAAGACAGTGGAGGGCAAATGAAAGACACGTAATTTATTCCCATTCTTATTGACGTTGTACAAATGGAAGTGCAAAAATAAGACAGAGGAGGGTTTTTTCTTTTATATGTAATTTATTCAGATTTTTTACTAAACAAGAAGGGGCTTGCAGAAGGGCTAGCATTTCCTAAATTAGGAAGCTGAAATGTGCCTGCTTCAGTCTGCCCATTTGGTGTCTTTAGTCTCTTTTTACCCCGCTTTTAATTTTTTCGTTAAAATCAAATTTTTGTTGATTTAAAACTAGCAGATTAATAAACTTGATCACAAAATGTGAAGTATGACACTTCTAGTTGACGTCTGCCAAATACGGACAATGCAAATGGAGAGACTATAAAATCCCCAAAAAAGTATTAAGGTGCGATTAAAAATTTTTTTAAAGTGAATTAAAGAGTTTACTGAATAATATTTTTTCCCGCATTAACAGTAGGCATAGGATCTGATTGGATAACATAAAACAGTTCTGAATGTACAAAACAAACTTGAATAAAAAATTAAGTTTAATTTATTTCAATCTGGGTTGGATATCACCTTGTCTTTTATTTGTCCCGCTACTTGTCTGTCTCATTTTTACCCCGCCTGACTTTATCTTTTCAGTCCGTTATTGTTTATAACATTTTAAGTGTCACCTACTGAACATTCTTGATGATTTGTTTTTTACTTATAAGGTTTACAGCAATTTTTGGATTGTCAGCAATATGATTACTGTATTTAAAACGGTAAAATAAAATAATTGAAAAAATTAACCATATTGAAACTTAAAAAAAATACCACACCACAGAAATTAGACAAGAAATAAAATCACGTATAAGAAACAGAATGTATGTATGTAATCTACTTTATATACAAAAAAACTACCAATAAAAAATTATTTATATAAAGTTAACATTACTATTACTATATTAGTGAAACAATTGTTTCCTAGCTTTTTTTATATTTTTTGGTAACTGTGGATTTGAAGAATTTGCCGCCCCGGGCAGCCGCCCGCTTCGCCCCCCCCCTAGAGCCAGCCCTGGTCAGAATTCTCATTTAATATCTATGGTGAACATGTGGTGCGATGTATCCTGGAGGACTGGCAAGGTGGAGTAATTATTCTCACTTTTATTGTGTTCAAAGTTCAAAACAATCTTTAAGCTTTTCTTAAAGCGACAGTTTCTGTTTTAATTCTATGTAATACGTAAAATCGCAAATTCACACACTCTTTCTCCATTGACAGGATTATACTGTCACACATAGCTAGAGTGAACATGGCCTTATCCAGGGGTCAAAATGCTGGTTGCCCTTCCTGAAGAAATGAACAAGTGCAGGATTTTGCTACACCTTAATATTCAGACGGAAAAATAAATCCTAAAAATCAGAATCGGAGGGATTCTTAAACAAAATACACAATCAGTTTAACAAACTAACATACATTCAGCCATATATACAAGTCAAACTAAAATGCTTGTAAAATATTTCAATACAATATGAACAAAGTTATGCTTATATATAAGTACACAGATAAAAATAATTCCTTGAATCAAGAATCCATTGTTTCAACGAATATGTAAGTAAGTAAATTCTTTATACAAAACAACTGCTTTTGTCACAAGATAAATTATTTTTGAAACAAACGTATTTGTTTTATTTGCGTATATATGAAACAATGTATTCTTGGATCAAAACTAGGGATTGCATTACCGGTTAACTGGTTATTAGGACAAAAAACACATGACGATAATTACCGGTAATTTTAATTTTTTACCGGTTATTTCGGTAAATTCTGAACTTACGATATGTCACGTGTTCAACGTTTCTATTTATGTCACTGACTAGTATTCACTAAATACAGAGTGACTGTCCCAACACCGAGCACTTTTAACAATAAATAAATAATATTATAAAAAGTAAACTCCAAACACCAAGCCCTAAGAAATACAAGAGAGACATTGACAATATCTTACGACAGAAAATTGAATATTTCACTGCCGCAAATATCCGTGGAATACATTTAGAAGTATGTTATTACCAATTCTTATTAACTTATCGACCCACCAATATCGATTGAGGAAGGGCATTTTCAGCTGGTGGTATTCTATGCACAAATATCAGACGACTAACATATATAGCTTTGAAAAACTAACCCTTTTAACAGGCTATTTTTAAAAATATTGTATTTTTAGATTAGGTATTCAGTAAATGCCCTATTTGAGTTTATGTTTATAATTTTTGTTATTTAAGTGGATATTTTTGCTATTTACAGAATAATTAGTTATTTAAATTTATTTCATTTATATTTTTTCTTTTTGATAAATTAACTCCTATATAAAAAAGTCACATTTTTGTGACAACGATAAAAAAGGTGCATCGTTTTTTATCACCGATAAAAATGCCTGTTCCTCAAAAGCAGAGTACACCTATTAGTCGCACGTCACTTTGAAATCTGTACTGTCAGCTATAATTTTTAAGTATTGTGGAAACTATACTGTACGATATGAGTCGTTTTGGGAAAATTATAATTATTTTTAATAAATTATTGTTGTTCGTTCACTTTCATATTCTGTCGTTAATTTATTTTGCCAAAAAACACTCGAGCTTTTCTTCTATGGATAAATTTCTTTTTAACTCAAAATTTTGCCACTCAGTAATTTTGCTCGAAAAACTGACATTTGACAAAATCATTCGACCTCCGGTCTCGCGATTTTTTCATGTCAGTTCTTCTTATAAAATCACTGATTGGCAAAATTATTTCATTACAAAGAGAAATTTATCCGATAAAAAAAAGTCTTGTGATTTTACTGTTGATAAAAAACCTTTTGTTTGTTCATTATATCACATATAAGTACGTATATAAAAATGTTTTTTGTTAAATTTAGATAATTTTGTATATCGAAAAAGACAATTGCCATTTTCGCCACCCTAATCATCCATTCTAAAAATTACCGGTAAATACCGGTTAACCGGTTATTTACATTTTTATTTACCGATTTACCGGTTATTAAAACTTCCGGTAAATTGCAATCCCTAATCAAAACATTACTTCTATCTGTGTATACAAGAATATAGGTAAGTGCAAGCCAATAACCTTGGCTGAAGACATGGAGTTGAATAGCAGCAATTGCACTTTTAACGTAAATGAAATCAAAATTAAACTACCTAAATATGTGACCGTGACATTGTAACACGTTTTGTTGATCATTAAAAATACAGAATTGAACATAGTGACGAGAAATATTAGAAAGATATGCTACAAAAAGTTATTGCAAACTCAATTTCTAGGTACCTCGAGATCATGGAGCTTCCCACTACGTACAGTGGATATGAAAGTTGCTGTATGTACTCGATTATCGAGAGGTAAGTCACGGGGCGATTTTTCGTCCCTTACCGAGACGATCTAAGGGCAATCCGAAGTAATTTGGAGGCGATTCGAAAAGATATTGACCATAGAGAGAGGCGATATTTCGTCCCACAGTTTTCGCGTGAGTTACCCCTCGAGACTTATATTCTTCGAATAAACTTCAAGCTGCAAGACATCTTGCCTCAAATTCGGCTTGTATGTTGTGTGGATCTACACGAAAGTTTGGCTAACATATTCGAATGTAATGTAAATGTAATGCTCCAATCAATGACTTCAATCTTGTTCGACCCCTATCTAACTACAGAACAATTTCTGAAGTTGTCTCAAACAATCACAGAAATAGGTCGTCATTCGTAGTACTTGGGTCTAGAAATTGCCCCACCGTGTCTAAGATCTATAGTAAAGGAGCGTGATGGTGACATGTTTACAGCAATACCCATTTCAAGGTTTAAAAGATAAAGTAAACACACCACGAAGACATACATCGATACCCACCGGCATTGTCATTGCCGGGGCTGGATCTCGAATTCGATAGTACGACCAACATACGCCTTAGCCACTATCGCAGAGGGTCTGAGCAACAAAATACTTCATCTGAAGTAGTTTCCACAAACATCAATGCGCTTGAACACTATTCTCGATTACTACCACTCGGCGCGTGTTTCGTCACCCATGTTTCGTCTCGAGTTGATTAAGACTTCTCAGTTTTAATCATCTGCAGATGATGTTTGTGGAAACTAATTCAGAGGCAGCGTAACACCAAAGGTTCCAGCCTCCTCCAGGAACAAAATAGTTGACTAATCCGTTGAATTTGCTACCCAAGTGTTGCAATTGGATCGTTCCTTCTTGGCGAAGAGTGTAGATTAGTGGGAGAAAATGAATCCTTTCCAGGAAGCAAAAGAGAAAATAATGGCTTTGAAGTCGTCAACGAGAGTACTGGAAACGAAATCACCCTTGCCATCACTTTCAATTCTTCCCATGCTAAGTAGAAAGATCAGAAACAATTCTTTTCTTTAGTCATGGTCATTGGAAACGCTTTTCGTACAACTTGATAACAAAGCTGGCTGACAAGAAGTGTAATTTAGTGGAAATTGCTACATATAATCATTACTACTATACCGAATGTGGACCTACTGTATACTTATGAAAATATTTGAGATTTATTTTGTTCAGTAAAAACATCTGAGTTATAAAATGATCGTGGTCTTAATTATTCTTCTTATTCATAACGTCTTACGAAACGGTTTGTGATCCATGCATTATTCTAGTTGGTCTCCATTTACTGTATGGCACGTTTGATAGCATTACGCTATCTGTCGCGGTTGGCTGTTAGGTGCACGGTCTTTACAAATCTCTTTCCCATCAACTCCTTAGTGACACCAGCTAATCGCTTTGGAGGCCGTAGTCGTCGCCTCCTGCCATTTGGTTTTCTTTCAAAAGTCAATCGTTTGATATTGTCCTCATTAGTGTTGATGTGGGTAAAAAATTAAAGGTTTCGGGAGAATACGATGCTAAAGAGTCGTGTTTTTGGGGACGTACTTGGAGAATCTAATGCACGTTCATGTGTTTCTTCTAAAATTTGACATAGCATTGAAAATTAGCTTATGCTTCAGTTTCCTTTTTAGTAACTCACTGAACACTTTTCTATTTCTTATATTGCTGGGGTCGAATGAAAAATATTGTCGAGAGAAGACTATATAAGCAGTATTTGATAGAATTCGATATAAGATCCAAATAGTTTGGGATAATACCTCAAATATGTATCCAAGTAAAAATGGCAAAGTTTTCAGTAATTACAGATTTTGATCCCGACATACAAATGTTATAATGCGTGCCAACAACAAAGAAACGAGCTCAGACATTTTCGCTTTAAATATAAATATATTATCTCTTATTTTTCCTTGCATACGTAACGAATCAAATTATAGGCCGCAGTAATTAGTTTGTCATTACAAATTATTTAATAATGCACGCAGGACAAAGTAACTAAAGACGGAAGCCTTTTAATAATTAGCAGAGAGTAAAATTCCACCTTCCTTTTAATTGCATTATTACACATGACTAACATTCCTCACAAGGTCTGCATGTTTCTATTTAATTAGGTTGAGATTGATTGATTTTCCGAATAGAAATTAACAAAATCCAATTAAGTATCGGCGTCTTAAAAGGCTTCCGCATTAAATTATCGCTGCTTTTCTGCTCGATGTGAGGGGCAAAACAGAACTAAGTCGATCGCAAAACGGTTAATGTATGGGTCATTTTGCGTGACAATGAGGAAATTTAGAGAGGAAGTGTGACCTGAATGCGTGATTACGTTAAGCTGAGAATTAAAAGGCTCAGTTTTAGTGAAGTGAAGCGGCCGAATTGATCCTTGTAGGACTGAAAGAGCGGTCAACCCCGAACGTTATCAGCACTTCGGGCATTGTGGAACGGAGGCTAAACATGCTCTGCTCTTTTTACACCGATCGGGAATCAACTCGATTGAACTTTACTACCTATCATATTAATCCTATACTTCCATCGCGATGATTCACTGCTCCATACCAGAGCTGATTAAATTTACACATGAATTATTACGACTCCATTAAATAGCTCTATTAGATAAAAGGTTTGTATTAATTAAAACAATACACATCATATACAATATTCCCAAACGAGAATATAAATATTGTTCAAATATTTGCAATATATTCTGTGGAGAAGCAATGGCGTATCTAGGAGGGCACGGGGGCACGTGTCCCCCAAACAGAAGTGTGAAATATGCCGTGTTAAGGTGGCCATGTCCAAGAAAGAAACATCCATAACAAGAGTATCACTATGAATTTTCTTCCGGTGCGGTGCCTCCCCAGAAGTCAATAATGTATCCGCCCCTGTGGAGTAGTGAACAAGATGAGCCATCTTGGAGCAATTGTGGATAAAACTGGCAACTGCGAATATGAGATTCGGCGAAGAATACAATGGCAAGATCGACAACTTGCCAGGTGAGCTAGATTTGGCGTTACACAAAAATCACGAAGCGCACAATGATCAGACTTGCTAACGCGCTAGTTTTTCTATATTTCTTTACGTGTCTGAGACATGGACGCAGATAGACGGCATATTAATGCTTTCGAGATGTGAGTTTAGTGACGTTTACCACGCATTTTCTGAACAGTCCATCTAATCGTACTAGTAGTTCGTTTCTCAGAAAAATACGTCTCGTAAAGTATTCTTCTCTATCCTCACATTTTTTGGCCTCACAACCGGAGAGAGAACAATATAGAATGGTCAGTATAGGGAAAACCATATCGCAAGATCTACTGATTTCTATACTTAATCTAGTCAACGAAGTTCCAAAAAGGCCGGTTAGGGGAAATAATTTCTTTAGAGGCCAATTTCTGCGCAGTTGTGAGGTGCCCTGAATAACATACTAAAACTCCTGATCGGAAGAGAGTGAGCGGGGGGGGGGTAGTTTAGGGGTCCCTTTTTCACGTTTTTCTTGAATAAACTGCGACTTCTAGCGAAAAAGTCATTTTTTATGTAGGATCAATACTTTATAAGATATAGAATGTTTAGAAATCATGTTTTAATGGTATGAAATGAAAGTTTGATATTTAGTGAAGTCATTTCAGACCGAATATTAAGGTCTGTACAACAAAGTATGTTTGTTTAGGAGACCACACATAAACACCTGTAATAAATAATATGGAATCCATTGTAGCAGCGTTATAGATGATTGTCATGATTTGACAAATTAAAAATAAAATTGTCAGAATTTTCAATTTATTTCAACATCGTTTGATTTTTTTCAAAACACATCTTCAATTAATTTTGTATCTCTTACTAAAGAACCATCCTGTAGATCAAAAACAAATAACACATTTAAACTATTTAACACATAAACACCTGTTTGAATCTATATAATTTTATATTTTTGGCTTCGTCGACAGTGGAAGTGAATTAAAAAAGTTGCTCGTATTCCCAAATCTCTTTGACTAAGACAATACTGCCTTCACATCCTCCAACCGCATAACTCAAATAGGTAATAACATAATTAAGAAAATACCTAATAGAGGTATCAAAAATAATAACTACCTTATAGTGATATAGTTTCTCCATTTCACGTTCTGTTCTCTTATGTGAGTCGACAAAATAACTTCACTCTGCGCGTGTGTAGATGCTGTTCTTTTCAGTCTGTTATGTGAGTAGTTACCTATACTAGGTACAATGCTTGTAAGCTATTTAATTTGTGAGGGCAATGTTGACAGTGATCTATGTAACATTGGTGAAAAAGGAATAAGTGGATTAGTGAAGGCAAGTGTTTTAAGAAAAGATGGGAAATATGAAGGTTTAAGGAACAAGAAACGCGGTGTCGTTCATAATTCTAGCAGAAAAGAGTACACCAGAACTGACGCAATAAAAAGATTTCTGATGGTAGCTCTTTCAGAACAACAGTTTTCAATATCACGTGGCGCCCCATGTTTGCGTTCATGTCAAGTGAAATTTGATTTTAATATTAACTGGCTCTTTTGTGCACAAGCTATTAACGATAACTTTCTAGTCTAGTAACATTAGCCTTTCACCCGAACATTCAAAACAACAAATGTCTGATTATCCCACGATGCTTCAGGTTTGGGGTGGGAGGGGGGTGGGAACGGTTGGAATGTGTTTTATTTTTCTCTTTTTCTCAAATATCTCAAAAAGTATGAGGTTTAGAGCAAAGATATAGGGAGCGGAAAATGAGATAAAAGATCAATTTTTGCGAAAATCTTGGGTAAAATTTTTTTAAATCGTTTCTAAGTCTTCTTTTAATTATTGTTCTTGACCTATTGGTTGATTGGTTATTACGTTATCAGTGTACAGTTACATTTCTGGTGTAATTGCGATATATGTGAGGGGGTAGGAGGGTGCATGATTGAACAGAAACAAAAGAGTGGGCATGTTTATATGAAACATGATTTTATTTTATGAATTTAAAAATCAAACAAAACCAATTTTATTTATTAATATTAAAGGGTAAACATCCTCTTGCTCAGTATTTGAGTCAACTTCCTCTTGGTGGATTTCCTGTTCAATTTCAGTATCCTGATCCGTAACAAAAAAGTCATCTTCAGGTACTATTTTATCAGCTATGTCTATGTTGCAACAACCATGGCCTGCACAATTGGCACATGTGGTTGAGCACTTCAGTGCATTTTTAAAACACTCACACCTGGTCGTGCGATGATCTCTGCAGCTGCAGTTGATTAGGTTCAAAAGGTCATCAAGAGAGTCGTGACTGGACTGATGATCTTCCAGCCCCATTGTAATGGGTCCATGTCAATTCCACGCCACTGTTGAACTTGGTTGAACACTCGGATAGAGTGCTGACGAGCTGCCCTTGATTTAGGAGAGAGTGCAGCTAAATTAAATTGCGCGTGCACTGGCTGCTTTGCATTTGTTTTTGTGTTCAACTTGTGGCGGAGTGAATTCAGTGAATGAATGAGGTAGAATCGCATCCAGTGAAAGCGTACACCGGAAGAACAGCACTCTTCAAATCTCCGAATTTATGCTGAATGTTGCTAATTACATGAATTTTATGTGGTTGGTTCCTTCTGCCGGGGACAAGCATTTTCAAGTCTGTGTATTCTGGTGAAAGTGTAATCAGCAAAATTAACAAATCAGTGTCTTCCCCAATTACAACAGTTTCAGCACCTGTGTTTCACTATATCCATCAAACACCACTATTTGTTTTCCGTAATGGGAAAGTACATACGCAACATATTGTTTGCATATGGACTGAAAGAAAGCGGGGCATTGCCACACGACATGATGGAGAAGATGTCCTCCATCTATGATGTATCTCGCACCACTTGGAGGAGCAAGGACTTCATCTGATGACTTCTCTACTTTACCTACGAGCACATTGACAACAGATGACTTGGAACCCTTTCTCATCAAGCCACTTTCATTGAAAAGGGATGGAGGGTAGGCACACATCTCATATTTAAACATCTCCTTCAGCTGTGCAAACCATACGATGGAAGAGTTGATTGGGATTTACAGGAATAACATCATCACGCACTTAGGCAGATTTAGTAACAGTAGCCAGAGACTTTCTCTACGAGCGATATTTACTGTTTTAGAAATGTGCCGATCAAATGCAATATACTCTTCGTTTTTGCGAAAAGTATAATAAATCCCCCCCATTCCCCCTTCACATAAGTACATTGCAGTTTGACCGAAAATGTAACTCTAACTAATTACGTAATAACCAACCGACCAATAGGCCAAGAATAATTTTAAAAAGACTTAAAAACGATTTTAGAAGAAATTATCCACGATTTTCGCAAAAATTGATCTTTTATCCCATTTTCCGCTCCCAGTATCTCAGAAACGGTTAAGGTTACAAAAAAAAATGAACTGGACCTTTTTTGTAGGAAATTTAATGTACTTTGATTTTGTATAGAGACATCTTTGCTCTAAACCTCATGCTTTTTGAGATATTTGAGAAAAAGAAAAAACACATTCCGACTCTTTCCACCCCTCTCCCACCCCAAACCCGACGCTGTAACCTCTTGGACTTTTCAGGGCGTACAGGGGGAGGGTAAGAAGCATCGTGAGACCATCAGACCTTTGTTGTTTTGAATGTCCGGGTTTGGCCATTTTTTTGCTTAATATCACTACACTATTCATGCTAACGAAAAAAAAAACCTCCATTTGCGTCAAACGGTTTACAAGATTCTAACCACTAAGCTCGGCAGTACAATTACAGTTACAGAAAGGAGACACCATTCTAAGACATATCAGCACAGTTGGGGATCTACACGCTGCAGATGCAATCTATCATGAGGATTGCTATAAAAAGTATTGCATAGAAGCTTCAGCAAGATTCCCAGCCAAATGAAAGGAATGTCCGACATCTTCACCAACCTCTCTGCACCACCAGAAAAGGTGTCACAGGCTGAAGAGATGTTTTTAACCGTCTACCAAGCGACAGCAGATGAGCGAGATTTAAATAAACACCGATATGCTGCGTTCCTAAAATCATCCACCAAGCCAAAACCCGATCTAACCACACTGTCACCAACCAAAAGAGCTGCGCAACAACACTCTTTCAGAGTTTATTTGCAGGTATATTAACTGTTTTTTACAAATATTTTTTGTTACTTACAGCGGTTCGCGTACTTACTTACAGATACACCCTACCCCCGAACCAGTGGGTATGGAATCGAGTGAAAGATAGATCACTAACCCCGGTTACCACCAAAGAACCAGTAGGTCCTAAGCGATTTTGAACTCCATCTCTTGTTTATGTTCTACTGGGTGAGAGGGGCGCTGTGGTTGCCGAAAATCCGGCATTCCATGGTCAATGGTGTGCGCCACTTGCCATACTACGTGTACGAATGGTGCACCATTAGACGACAATGTGGACGACGACGATGACGATGATGATTTTGATTCAGCTGACTTTTGAAATGCTTAGATTTAAGATAATATTCGTGTATTATTAATAATATAGTTTTCTGTTTTAAATTCGTTTATTATTAAAATTTCATTTGTCATTAAAACTCGATTTTTTTTTAAATATTGATCCTAAAAGAAATGAATACTAACTTATTTGTTGGAAATTTCATCCAATTTAATTTTGCATATAAACACATTTTCGCTAGAGGTCGTAGTTTTCGAGTTATTCAAGAAAAACGTGAAAAGGGAACATTTCAACTAGATATATAAAGGTATTTCTTTATTATATTTTGATTCCCCCCTCAATCTCACAAACTTTTCCACAATTTTATTATACAGTTATTTGTTAGACGAGTTACCCATATCTCAATATATGAGTATTTTGAATTTCAAACTCCTAGATTGAACCTTTTATTTTTGCGCTGCTATTACAACCTGACCTACTGTGCGCTGGTCTGCCTAAGCATATCCTGGCGGGAGGCCCTTAACTAAGCTAATTACGGAGCATAAAGAAAATACATTTCCCATGTTAAAAAACATCCTGCTAAAATTTATATGGATTATAGAGAAATATTAATTGTTCAAAGTTATCATGGTCTCCCTTGCCTCACCTTGGAGGAAATGCCCGGCAGATCGCCACATAAAACTATTTAATGCATTTTCAATATTTCGTCCCTCATCGAACATGATAACTATTCATGATAAATTCGAAATAATGTGCACCAAAAAACACTAAACCGTTGCTCTGCCTAAGCATATTCCACCGGGACGCCTTAACTTAAGCTTGTACGAGCTAATTAACTTAATTAAAGGCCTGCCGCTAAGGTATGCTCAATCAGTCCAACGGTTTAGTGTTATTTGGTACAATATTCTTTTGAATTTATCATGAATTAATCGTTCGATGACGTAGAGTTTCATGCGGTCGTTTCTCGGACTATCACACAAGAGCAGCAATCATAATCGCAATAGTTTGTCACACTTTAAAAATGGGGATCGCCGCCTATTCTCTTCTTGATGCTCGTGTTAAAAAGCAAGAGTGAATATGCAAAATAATTAATAAAAACAATTCGTATTTAGGTATGAATATAATACAACAAAAAACGTATTCTCGTTTAATGGAGGGGAGGTTCTAGAAGAGTCGCCAGAAGACGAGCAGAGCATAAGCCCTTATTACAAAACAAGTGATCTGATCTAATCCAAGCTGGAACATTATAGTGGTGGTTCTTTCATTCGACTAATTACATAGTATTTGCATCTCGGCATGCTCGAAAAGTGCCCGCAAGTGATGTAAGCAAGGTAATTAAACGATTATTCCATTTAATTATGGACCACGAAATGCCGATATAATAACTTCGTGGGAGTGGTAGTGTGAGGTCTGTTTTACCTTCGAGCTAATTTCCTTTATTCTTGCAAAATTTCTGTGCCTTGAAAAGACGATCATAGAGTTATTCCGTTAAGTATGTAGTTTGTATCAGCGGAATCATATTATAGACTAGGCCACGTTTTAAATTTTACAATTATTGTAAAGACCATTTCAGATAATAATTCGACTACAAGGGTTTTCATAATAATTACGGCATACTCAATACGAAAATCGCTGTTGACACTTCGAAATCTTGACCGGAAGTGAAATATCCAAGATGGCCTCCTATATGGCTCTGCTCACATAAAATTTACATTTTCGTCGATACAAACTCTTTGAAGTATGTATTTAGTATTGTTGATAGACGGTAAAGACAGAGAGTAAAATTATTATTTTATTGTACTTTGTAAAAAATTAGACATTTAAGCAATTAGTACAGTAACTAGAGGTTTTAACTACGGAATAATGTCATATGAATTATAATTCGTTCGCCTTTGGCAACTTAAAAGTAAATGCATAAGATATAAGTTTCTGTATTATGCGGGGTTTGCAAATTTATAGGAGGTAGGTGGGTTTTCAGGGGATGGCAACTTAAAAAAAAAACATTGAAGCTGACAGAGGATCAAATTTTGAGAAGAAAAGGTTCTATGCAACTGTTGATATAAATTGATAATCTCTAAGTTATAACGACTAGAAAATTGGGATTTTAGCTTGAAACAGAGGTATTTCAAAGAGATCGTCAAATAAATCGAAAGATACTACACTGAGCAAAAACATGCTAGTGACAAAGTGAAGTGAGGTACGGTACCGGTTTCAGTGACTGGACCTCGATCGGCCAAGTTAAGCACACCGGGCGAGTACGTTACTTGGATTGGTGACTTGGTGACCGTATCTCATCTCGTCGTCGTGGTTAAGTAGCATTAGCTAAACTTCGTGAGGACGTTAATATAAATAAGGCATTAAAAAAAAAATAATAAAAAATTAAGAAAGCTACTAAATTGAGAATGAATTTCGTTTTTTTTTAATTTCTGTAGAGAATGGTTCCGGAGATCTGGAAGTACAAAGATGTCGTCCGAACATCTATAACACGAAGTATTTATTTTAAATGTTAGATATCTTAGATGGCATTTACGTCAAAAATGCTAACGATCAAAATGAAAGTCCATTAATTAGGCTTTCAAACGAATTTTGGTTATTTCTGTAGGATGAAAAACAAAAAAGTTATGATAGAAACAACGTAATTTTTCACATTGTTTTAATAAAAATGTCGCCATTTCGTTAATGTAAGTAGTTAGTAAATAAAAAAATATATTCCCATATACTGTTTTGGGTTAATATACAGTATGATTTAGACGCTCAAAGTTTTTCTTCCGCTTACGTTTGCTTTAGAAAAAAAGTTCATTTTAAACTGTAAAGGGATTTTAGAAAAAACGTAACATTTTTATTTCCTTGCAAATATCTCAATAAGTATTTAGTTTTAGCGAAAAAATAGTGGGTATCGAAAATTAAGGTTATAAACTGAGAATGAATTTGTTCTTTTTATTTATATATTTGTGTAGAATTGATAGTTTCGGAGATATTTAATTTTTTAGATGGCATTCGACCGATGAAGTATTGTTTAAATGTTGAATATCTTAGAAACTGTGACACTTTCGTAAAAAAATCTAAGGAACAATATTAAAGGTAATTAATCAATCTTTAAAATGATTTTTTGTTTGTTTCTAAATCACAACAAATAGAGAAATTATGGCCGATAAAATGTGAGTTTTCACATTTTTTTAAACAAAATGTCACCATTTTGTTATTGCAATTGCTCAGTAATTTTTTTTTAAATGCTGTTTATCGTTAATATCATCTACATGCTCATTTTTTTTGTCCATTTAAAACACTTGTTTTATAAAAAAAAATTCCATCCGTCATCATTTTCAATTTTTTTATTTTGACTTGATTTGTAATCAACGATAATAAAGCACCATCCTATTCTATCCACCGCTTTCTTTTGGGTCCGGTAGATCTGACTGCGGACAGTGTACGTTTTCTCAAACACATACCCATAGTATATACATGTACGGATATACTATAAATTTCAATCAGGTAAAAGTCCGATTTAAAATTTTTCACGTCGATTGTTGCCGGGCAAGGCCTCTGTCTCTTACTGCCTTAAACAAATAATGTCTGGCCACATCTTCTGTTGTTATGGCAGCATCAACTCGAAATATGGAAATTTTTATATGCCGGAAAAAATGTTAAGCTCTTATAAACATATTCGTAATTTATTTAACACAAACCTTGTAAAGTTTTACCAGGAATTTCTCCACATTTTGAACTGCAGACCGAACGAGGGGAGGTTTTAGATAATGTCCATGCTGTTTTTTCTATATTATAGCAATGCGCGACACCCTTTCAGTGCTTGGAAGGCCAATATAATTTTCTTCAGGATAGTTGTGAGCTTTGAGCTTAAAGAATGTATCAGTATATATTTCCGTTCCTTTTCAGTTTCACTCATCAACCACGCACAATCACAGGCCATTTTATCGAAGTGATGATGTAGCAATAAGCAAACAGGATCAGCAAAGTACCACGACGTTGGAATAGTTGCCGTGAACTGCATGCAAAACAACAAGTGTGTATCAGCCTCTTCATAATCTGCCGATAACTGACTTAAGTCCAATATTGAACTGGTGGAAAAAGAAATCGTGCAAGATCAGATTTGTTTTCTCCGAGAGCGATAAAGCTCTTCCAGTCTTTAGGAAGCGGAATCGAACAGTTCGTTATGACTTCTTACTCGAGCTGTCCCCAAATTTAATGGACAATGCCTTATACCGATCAAATAATATATCGATCCTTCTGTATGATGATGGGCTTGGAAACATTCTTGATAAAAGCAGTCGCTAGATCACCAAATATTTTGGCGTCGGCAGGTTTACCTGACTAAAGCCTGTCCATATATTGTAAGATCAGAGTCTTCTCTGGTGTTTGTGATACTATTTGAATACTCTACGCCCCCCGTGATCAATTTTACTAGCAAAGCTTTCTCTCCGTTTATTTCTGCCAAAGCTATGGTCACAGGAAGAAGCTCATTCCTTAAAATTGACTGTTAATCAATTGGTCTTCCAGTTTCATATGCGACTATAAAACGACGAAGAACATCTCTTTCGACTTCAATAACTTTTTAAACAATTTTATGTACTAAAACGGGGTTTTCGGCGGTTTGGGGAGTGGAGGTGATCGCCCCCCTCCTGGGATAGTGCGTGGAAACACGTTTCAATTTCAACAGCGAAGTAAAGGTACCAATATCGATGGAAAAGTAAGTTTTATGTCTGCCAAGTCATCTTGGCAGCCATATTTCACTTCCGGTCAAGATTTCGAAGTGTCAACAATGATTTTCTTATTCAGGAGGCCTTAATCACCTTAAGAAACCTTGTTGTCGAATTCTTATCTGAAATGGTCTTCTGTTTTCAAGTTTTTATCCTAGACTATTAGTGGCGATATGGGGAGACGTAATATCGGTTGAAAATAATGGAAACAACTTTAATATAATTTTCGGGAGGAAGTTCTGTTATCGTCAGTTGGAACCCTTCGTGAATTTGAAAATGAATAACGATGCACGTGAAACAATCTGTGGTACATTATGACGAATGGCTTGGTATACGGCTAACATAACACTTAACACTTAATAGAACAAAAAATAATTGTATTATTTATGTAATCCAGTATTATTTTAGTATTATTTTGATGTAGGGTACGTCCAATAGTATGACGCAATCTATCGTGGTTGCCTGCTGTGTGCACAATCTCAACAAAGCTCTTTTCCAGCTCCTTGAGGGGGTATCCTCCTCGCCTCTTGCCATCTGGGACTAATGTTAATTTAATATGTTAATATTTCTTGTGACTACCTGTACCAGTACCCATACCCAGCAGTTTCCTTGTACCAGTACCTCGATACCTGGCACTTGCAAAAGAACCTGTACCTGACTCATCTCCAGTTACTTACTTCCACATCCACGTAGTGGAGTGGAAGTAAAGTAACGGTAAAAAACACTTTGAGAATTGTTTTGTAGGCTTAGAATGTCATGAATCGTCGAGATTTTAATTTTGAGAAAAAAATCTGTCTATCGATCTGTTTGTATTTTTTTTTGTTTCCACGATTACTCTGGACCGGTTTATGATATTGAAAAAAAGAGGAGAACTCACCTAAATAGTCCTGAAGATGTCAATAAATTGTGACAATGTAAAAAGTCTGTTCCTAACACCTTTCTGGTCTATACCCATCAACCGTTACCAGCATTATTATTACTATTATTATTATTATTGTCATTATGAAACGAGATGCCTAAAGATGACATCGTAGCCATGCAGTTTCTTGCAGTTTATAATGTCCTTAAACATATTCAAAAAAGAAAATTGACTTCAGCAAAAACCCGGGTTTCGCGGCCAGACCATATCATAAAGATCGATAAAATTTGTAATAAGTACTGTTTACTTATAATTTTAATGAGTAATCCAGATATCCATCTTAGACGTACATTTCTTGCCGTGTTTGCAGTTTGTGCGTCCGTGTCGCCTTGAATATTAAAACTTATTTCTTCGATTACAGTTTTTTTATTATTATCGAAAGCTCTGAATACTTCTTTGAATATCTAATTTCATTGTAAATATAACCATGATATCACCATTAAATTAGGTGTCATTAAACTAAGTTAATCGGCAAAGACAATCGTAAAAGACATAAATATTCACGACTAAACGAGGTCTTAGATAATAAATGGTTTAATTAGCAAAACACGTATTGTCAAACATTGGGCCTGACTATGTATGATAAGCAGCCTGCAGCACAACGTGATTAATAATTAATTTATAGATAAATGAGCAGAATTTATAATAGGAATGTGCAGAAGTAAGCAACTTCGTGAACATGAACTTTTAGAGGTGATGTATAATGTTTCACGAATATTTATCACTTTTGTACACAGATCAATTAAGTGAAACTTTTTCTAGATTCTGGTCACCTTCTCTTAACTTTAGAAGGAATGCGACACAGCGAAGAAACCAAAGCAGTGTTGTAATGTTAAATACATTATTTCTTGCAGGCATCCGATTTACAAGTGAACAAAAATGGCTCCGTCTAAATCAACTGATCAACAGTATACCGTGTGTCCACAGTTGGAATCCGGAAGAGGAAAAACTTTTTTTTTAATTGTTGATTTTGCGAAAAAAAGTAATTCTTAATGAAAAAGTTTGCTTCACCAGAAATCCCCGTTTCCGTTAACAGATCCTTGCCAGCTCTACAGGGTTAGCCAAAAAACTTGATTTAATTATGGATAACTTCCAAATATTTTGAAAATATTTTCGGAAAGATTTGTAAATTATGTTTTTGCTTACTTCAAACATACATGAATTTTGAGTTAGCTCCATATCCTGTAACTCTGTTCGATCAAGGTTTAATGCGAAAGACAACTAAATCAAATTTTTATTATTTATTTACACAGCTCAATATTAGTGTAAATTATAACAATACATTGTCATATGTTATTACATCGTTGTAAATGACAATTAGATTAAAAGTTCGAGATATGCCATCATTACATACGATATTTAAGAAATAATTATGGAAATAATGTTTTTGTCGTTTTTGACGGATATCGCAACATCAACTGCACTAAGTCGGCTGAAAGATATCGCCCATCGTTGAAAAATGCCTCAACAGATTTAATTTTTGATGAAAATATGCCTTTAAGTATTCGCCAAGAAAAAATCCTTGCAAACAGCAATAACAAAAGCAGATTCATCGAAATTTCAAGGAAAAAACTAGCTGATAACAATACTCAAAAATTATAACGATAATTATTTATTAAGAGAAATATTTAAAAATTCCGATAATTGTATTTTTCGTTGAGATTTCTAAAAATTTATATATTTTTTTTAATTTACGGATTTTCGAAATTGCGGTAATTTTCAGTGGGTAAACTTTTTAGTTTATGGCATTAGAAATGCAAAAGAAATCATTCAAATCATATATACAAGAGTACTGTGTACTGTATTTTCAACCAATCCTTTTTGATGCTATGCTACGCTGATGAGGAACAATAATTCCGAAACACGTGTCCGTAGCTGCTTGGTGTTTCTTCTTTAGGGCATATCGTGATTTTCCTTCCTTAAAATGAAATTTATTCATTCAAATCGATATTCAATCACACCTTAGAAGTTAATGATGATTCAAAACCTTTGGACTTTAGTTTGTGGATTGGAGAAAATATTCTTAAAGGTAGACGTTTTGTTGAAAACATAATTGTTCCAATGAGGCAACCTTTTGTACTAATGGGCCAGCTAGTAGGCAAAATGCTAGATATTGAAGCAGCGAATTTGGTTTAGTATGCAATGTAGGAAACAATATTAAAAAAAAGTCAACGTTTGGTGTGCACTCGCATACTTTGGAATCATTGAACCAATTTTTTTTGAGCCAAACTTCATTAACATCTTCACATGTTCAATACCTTTTTTCTTAATTATTTGAACAATTTACCCCTAGTAAGTCGATTAAATTGCACTTCCAACAAGATAAGTGTCTGCCTTGGCCACCTAAGAGTTCCGATCTCATGATTATGGACTTTTGTTTGTGCGGGTTTCTGGTTAAATAAAAAGTGTATGCATACAGGATTCATAATAGTGTCGATCTCTTAAAAGATAAAATAAGAGAGGCTATTGCAGATATACCAATAAACCAAATTCGAAACAGTTACCGGGAGTTGAAAGCTCGAGTAGAACTAAATGCAGGCGTTGGTGGTGATACTTCTGAATAGCTTTTTATAAATATAAACACACCACATGTAATAGACAACCCCCAAATCCAAAGCCAAGGCTGTCCGGAATGGAAAATGCATTGCCTCCGGGCATTGTCAGTGCCGAGACTGGGGATAGAACCCAGTACGCGCTAGATAGTACGTCCAGCGTATTTGCAACACAAAAAGTGTTAGCGGACTGAGGTAGCGTGCCGGTTGCCGATGAGTTGGTATATTAATTTAACAAAATGTGTTATTTTTCATAAAAATTATTCTTCTTATTTAAAATTGAACAATTTCGATTAGTAATATGGATATATCAGTTCAGAATTATTTTTTTCGTAATAAAATATATAAAACGTCATTTTAAAATCATTTCGAAAACATTTTCAAAAATTCCATAATCAAATCAAGACTTTTGGCTAACCCCGTAGAGCTGGCAAGAATCCGATAATCGAAAAGCGGATTTCTGGTGAAACAGACGTTTTCATCATGGAATTACTTTTTTTTCGTAAAAAGTTTTTTCTCTTCAGTACTCCATCCGTGGACACACTGTATACATTTTTAAATGATTGTAGTTTAGGTTATGATGAAATAAACAATACATTTTTAAAAGTGTGCCATATGGAAATCATTGGTATGTTGGTAGACTTACTAAATATGGCATTTGAAACAGATCAATTTCCTCTTTCCCTGCCGCCTTAAAAATGGATAAAATTACTCCTCTTTATAAATCATCCGGAAAAAAACTGTACATTCGAACTTTAGGCCGGTATCTATTTTACTGCATAACAAATTAGTAAATTATTTAGAAGAAATAAAATTTCTTAACAACTTTCAGTAAGATTTCGAAAGAGAAAAACACTCAAATTGCTGTATTTAACATTATCACCAACATTCAACAACAAATAGATAAACATAACAGCAGGAATTTTTTTAGAGTTACAGAAGGCCTTCGATACGGTTTACATACCAACATTAATTAAAAAGTCAGAAAGATTAGGAGTAAGGGTGCAGCTTTAGATTTGTTTGGTTCTTATCTTATCTAATCGTAAGCAATATGTTCGAATAGGTGAATCAAAATGTAATATTATTATTATAAATTATAGCGTCCCACTGGGCTCAATTTTGGGACCCTTGTTGTTCAATATTGTTATTTAAGATTTTAGATAAGAACTGTTTAAGAAATAATAAACTTTCTTTAAACATAGACAAAACAAAATATAGACAAAAAAGCACATTATTAACCACATTATATTTAAACGTCTAAAAAATTGAAAAAGTCAACAATATAAAATATTTTGGATCAGGAAAATTCAAATCAAAAATTGCAATGCAATGAGCATATACAGTACGTTATAAAAAAGATTAACTCCCTAGTGACAATGTTCAAACAAGTGTCATATATTTTAACAGATAGTACTCGAAGAAGTTTACAACCAAAACAAATCTAGGGTTGCTACAGGTTATATAAAATAGAGCAATTCGACGTCTATATAGTTTTTACTTCCACGTGGAACGACAAAAAAATTTTTAAAAATTTGTATTGTCCAAATAGGCTTAAAATGTCATGAAACGTCGAGATTTTAAGTTTGAGCGAAAAAAAATTCTGTCTGTCTGTCGGTCTGTCTGTAACTTTTTTTTGTGCGCACGTTTACTCTGGAACGGTTTAAGATATTGACTTGAAATTTGGTACACGTATGTACTTTAACGAGATCTAGAACTAGATTATATTTTCATCTTGTTCCGTCGAAGGTTTGAGGGGTAAATTGGGGTAAATTTGGGGTAAATGGGTAAATCAAGCAGGTAAGAGTCCATAAAATTGGTATTTAGTATATACAAGAGAAGCTAAGGTCTCAAAAAAATTTTTGGCATTACCACCCCCACCTCCTTATTAAAGGGGATGAAAAAAAATTGTGATTTAGTGTATGTACAGGAACCAGAAACCTCGAAATATTTTTTTACTTCATCCACCCCCCCACTACCACCCCCCTATCACCATCCCCACCCCACTACCGATGTGGGGTATAGTTTTATGGGTTTTTGGGGTAGAGGATTTCAAATATTATATTATTAAAGTTCCATAAACAATTATTTTCACATACAAAGTTTTTTCGTTGTGAGTGACTTGGATAGAGAATCTGGATGTGGAAGTAGTGATTCCTTTGGCAGCGGTTTTCAGACTCAGATTCAATTAAATTTATTTATAATAAATGCAACTTTCTTAATCTAAGCCAGTTGTTAAAATACGAATCCATAATAACAGTTTACAAAATAAATACATTATAAGTGGCACGAAAGATGACAGATTTTTCTAATTCCGTTGTTTCCTAAAAACGTACCCTTACGGAAATATAGAAATATACATTGACTGAGAGACCAGGGAACAATATGAAGAACACTATACCTAATACACTTCCTTAAATACCACATTCAGTTGCCTTATTTTTCTTACTTAAAAAAACTGCTGCCCAAGGAAGCACAACTTCCACATTCAGATTCTCTCTTTAAGTCTCTTACAACAAAAGAAATGTCGATACTACATTTGCACTCCACTATGTGGAAATTAATGTTCACAGAACTTTAATAATACAATATTTGAAATCGTCCACGCAAAAAAAACATGAAACGATAAGCCACACGGTAGTAGGGGTAGTAGAGGAGGGTGCTGTTGCCAAAAATTTCTAAAGGCCTTTGCTTCTTGTACACATACTAAACCACAATTTTATTTTCTTACCTCCTTTAATAATGGGATGTGGGTGATAGAGAGGGTGACTAATGCAAAAAACAATTTTGAGGCCTTTGGTTTCTGTACGCACACTAAATCAGAATCTTATACTTTCACCCCCTTCAATAATTGGGTGGGAGTGGTAGAGGGTGGCTAATTTCAAAAAAAATGTTGAGGCCTTTAGTTCTTGGACACACTAAATCATAATGTTATTTTTTACTCCCTTTAATAATGGTGTAGGGGTTTCTTCTCAATGGATTATGAAGTCTTACTTGTTTACTTTATCTATTTACCCTCACTTACTCCCATTTACCCCCAACCCTTCAATGAAATAAGATCAAAATAAAATCTAGTTCCAAATCTCGTTGTAATACCTAGGTGTACCTTGCACCAAATTCCAAGTTAATATCATAAACCGTTTCAGAGTAATCGTGCTCACAAAAAAGTTACAGACAGATCGACATGACGCTAGACCGACCGACAGACAGAAATTTTGTTGCTCAGACTTAAAATCTCGACATTTCATAACATTCTTAGCATGTTTGAGCAAAGAAAACATTTTTTCTACGACTACTATACTTCCATTCCATTACGTGGGTGTGGAAGTATTTGAGGAAATCCTAAAATGTACATTAAGGAAAAAATTAAAATAAATTATTATAAAATTGGAATTGTACCAAAAATTAGGTGGTCTGAGAATATTTTAAACTCGGTAGTAACTTCCTGGTTATGGGCTCATAATGAGAGATTTGGCAAGTATTATCATCTAGTCCTTCAAAACATTTTAACTACTTTAAATATGTCACCAAAGTCCTAAATACATAGGAAGTTCTCATAAATCGTGATAAACATTAATATAAGTCCAAATAAGATTTATATCTGCACAAAATTACAAACCTAAATATCTAATGTTTCCATAGAATCTGGGAGTATAATAAAAATAGTTCCTATATAAGCATTTTTAATAATGACTTTAAATTGATTAAAATTAGATAACAAAAAAGGTCACTTCATCTATGGGCCAATCTCTTGCAATATTTCGCATTAAAAATTTCTTACTTATAACTAATTTGGAGGTATACTTTTCAATACTCTAATCAGATTCTGTCTGGAAATATAGTACCGGTAAAAAATATTTTTTTATTTTTCAGATAAGCCTAGAATGTCATGAAACATCGATGTCTTCAGTTTGAGCAAAAAAATTTCTGTCTGTCTGTCGGTTTGTAACTTCTTTTGTGCACGAATACTCTGGAACAAATTATGATATTGACTTGAAATTTGGCACCTACATCTATATGCTATAACGAGATCTGGAACTAGATTATTAGGTTAAACTAGATTATTTATCTTATTCCGTTGAAGGGCTGGGGGATAAATACAATAAACAAGCTAAAAACGTACTCTTCGCCTGTTCACTGAACTTTTTATATAATTGTTTCACATTCTATAGGATACTCTTCGTAGTTTTCTCTAAATAATGTTAGTTTTAGACATTAATTTTATAGTACGAACTTAGTTGGTAAAAGTAAAAATAAAAAGAAAACTATACCATACCCCATTTGGGTTTCGAACCCGGGACACTTGGATTCCGAATCAAAAGCGTAAGAACTACACCACCACCTAACACGTAAAAAAATGTAAATTTTTACATTATAAGAGGAGCTAAAATCATATTTCCACGGTTGTATATTACATTATGAAATGTATATTTGTAAAATATATAAATATTTAGCTATTAAAATGAAATATCATTTCATCAGATTTCTATTCGATTACAAAAATATAAAAATCAAATTTTTTTTTTTCAAATTTAAATCATTAATAACATTTTTATTTACTGATCGATTTTGTTCAAAAACAATAGGGTTCTTCCTCTAACCAGCACTAACTTACTGTCCAAATTTCAGCACAATCGGATTTTTCTTTCTTGAGTTATCGTGCTTACAAGAAACGTGACGGACGGACAGACGGACATTTTGAAAGTTGTTCAGAATTCGTTCACTAACATAATGGTATGAAAATTTTTTCTCTACGAGCGATTTTTACTGATTTAGAAAAGTGCCGATCAAATATAATATACTCTTCGTTTTTGCGAAGATTTTAATAAGTAAAGCAAGCAAGTGAATTGGCAAAGCAAGCAAGTAAATTTAGTGTGCGGTGTTAGTAGTATGTGTAGCGTACGAGAAGTCAAAGTAAATTTTTTTTTGGCATCAGCCACCCCCATTACCACCTCATTATTGTGATTTAATGTGTGTATGTACAAGAACCAAAAGCCTCATTTTTTTTGGCATAGCCGTGCCCACTACCGATGTGGCATATCGTTTTGTGGGTTTTTGGGGTGACGATTTCAAATATTATATTATTCTATAAACAATTATTTCCACATAGTGGAGTGCAAATATAGTATTAAATTTTTTTCGTTGTAAGACTTGGATTCGAAATCCGAATGTGGAAATAGGTTTTTCATCTTTGTTTCAGGAAACTGTTTCACTTTCCAGATAAAATCAGTTACAATGTTGCATTTTCCATAGCGCACGCTGTATAAATGTTGATATACATAGCCTACATACCGATTTTCTTGTTATTCTGTTTAGATGTATTAAACTTAGAGTCATTTTATAGACAAGCATTCAGATATGGATCATTATATGTTTCCTTTAATTAATCTGTTTACAATAGTAATTTATACAAACATATAACATCGCAATCAAGCTCGCTGATTGTTCATTTAAAATAGTTTTTCCTAGAACATATGAATATTAAAACTACTGGCAACGACTACAGTAATTAAGAAGTCAAACCATTTCATTACAATGTATTCGAGATATCCTCTATAATTGCAGTCATAACAGGCTGCTTAGTAATTAAAAATTAATTAATAATTATATGATATTTTTACGAAGCAAAATGCAACTTAAAAGCACCGAGATAATTATGGCATAAATGAAGGCATGTAAGTAGACACGTATCAATTATAATTATATAAACCCCATTAGTAGAGCTAGTAATTTGTTTATTTAATATAAAGATCTTAACAGAAAAGTATAATTGATGAAGAAAAAGGTAATTGCTCGATAAGCGCGGTTATTCTACATTTAAATTAATAACGCTCATGCAAATGCATATTTTATATTTAATTATGTACCTACTCTAAGAGTATATAATTATAGAAATGTATGTAATGAAAATTAATAAATTTTTTACATTCAAATGACTCAATTTTTTTTGTGAAAATAGACCGGAGAACAGTTACAACTGGCGGAAATGATGATAACGTCCTGCCATTCCTTATACACAGAGGAAAGCGTCTTACTAGCATAAATTAAAAACCATTGTCTAAGAAATCACCACATCCACATCCAGATTTTTTATCCAAGTTTCTTACAACGAAAAAAATTTTGATATATTTACACTCCTCTATGTGAAAATAATGTATACAGAACTTTAATGGCATAATATATTTGAAATCGTTTGTCCCAGAAATACATAAGGCAATGCTACACGGTAGGTGAGTGGTAGAGGGGGTAGGTAATACCAAAAAAATGTTAAAGATAGGCAGACAGAAGAATGTTTTACTCAAACTTGAAATCTCGACGTTTCAAGACATTTCAAACGTACGTGAACAAAAAGTAAATGAAATTTCTTTTTTACTGTTACTATACTTACACACCAGTACTCAGTCGATACTTATCTCTCTATTGAAATTGTCCAATTTTCAGTGGTTCTTTAATTATCCTTGCATAATAGCGCATATTTCTATCCAATATTTTGATGTCGTAGTCGATGCCAAATTCGACAACCACGGCAATATCCAGAAGAAATCACTTCACTGGACAAAGGCTGTGAAAGCTTGCATTCTACTATAAACAGAAAACCGCTGCCCAAGGAATCACTACTTCCACATCCAGATTCTCTATCCATGTCACTCACAACGAAAAAGCTTTGTATGTGAAAATAATTGTTTATGAAACTTTAATAATATAATATTTGAAATATTCTACCCCAAAAACCCATAAAACGATACCCCACATCGGTGGTGGGGTGGGGGTGGTGATAGGGGGGTGGTAGTGGGGAGGTGGATGGAGTAAAAAATATTTTGAAGTTTCTGGTTCCTGTACATACACTAAATCACAATTTATTTTCATCCCCTTTAATAAGGGGGTGGGGGTGGTAATGGGGGTGGCTAATGCCAAAAATTTTTTTTGAGACCTTAGCTTCTCTTGTATATACTAAATACCAATTTCGTGGACTCTTACCTGCTTGATTTACCCATTTACCCCAAATTTACCCCAATTTACACCCCAACCCTTCGACGGAACAAGATGAAAATATAATCTAGTTCTAGATCTCGTTAAAGTACATATGTGTACCAAATTTCAAGTCAATATCTCAAACGGTTCCAGAGTAAACGTGCGCACAAAAAAAAGTTACAGACAGACAGACAGACCGACAGACAGACGGAAAATTTTTTTTCGCTCAAACTTAAAATCTCGACGTTTCATAACATTTTAAGCCTATTTGGACAATAAAAATTTTTAAAAATTTTTTTGTCGTTACTATACTTCCACTGGACGTGGAAGTAAAAAACCGCTGCCCAAGGAATCACTACTTCCACATCCAGATTCTCTATCCAAGTCACTCACAACGAAAAAACTTTGTATGTGAAAATAATTGTTTATGGAACTTTAATAATATAATATTTGAAATCCTCTACCCCAAAAACCCATAAAACGATACCCCACATCGGTAGTGGGGTGGGGGTGGTAATGGGGGGGTGGGTGGAGTAAAAAAAATATTTTGAGGTTTCTGGTTCCTGTACATACACTAAATCACAATTTTTTTTCATCCCCTTTAATAAGGAGGTGGGGGTGGTAATGGGGGTGGCTAATGCCAAAAATTTTTTTGAGACCTTAGCTTCTCTTATATATACTAAATACCAATTTCATAGACTCTTACCTGCTTGATTTACCCATTTACCCCAAATTTACCCCAATTTACCCCCCAACCCTTCGACGGAACAAGATGAAAATATAATCTAGTTCTAGATCTCGTTAAAGTACATATGTGTGCCAAATTTCAAGTCAATATCTTAAACGGTTCCAGAGTAAACGTGCGCACAAAAAAAAGTTACAGACAGACCGACAGACAGACCGACAGACAGACAGAAATTTTGTTTTCGCTCAAACTTAAAATTTCGACGTTTCATGACATTTTAAGCCTATTTGGACAATAAAAATTTTTTAAAATTTTTTTGTCGTTACTATACTTCCACTGGACGTGGAAGTAATTACTCTACGTGTTGTCCTCTTACTGCTGCACATTTTAATCTGTTTTCTAAATTTTTAAAATACTAAGTGTACCATCATTTATGTCGACTAATGGTTCTATAGTTTTTTATTAAAAGGTTTACGGTATCGTGAAGTTCAGGCTCATAATTTTTTTGCTTTGGAATAGAAACATCCCAGTGGAGTAATTGTTAAGGAAACGTGCAGGACCAAACTGCCCAATAGAAATGCCTACTTTTAGATAGAACGTTCAAATTTCACATCTGAACTATCATACTCTACAGTTGGCGTAATTTCACGTGTCGTTATTTTTTAATCGCGCTGTACATTATTTCGAAATTCTGACTATAGCTAAGGATTTTTCAGCATAAACAAAACTTTTTGTGAAGAATAACTTTTTCTCTTAAAATGCGAAATGAGAAGCATGACAGGTATAGTTTGGTCCATCCGGGAACACACTGTATACAGACAGACAGACAAATTGATTGGGTCCGTTTGTAGATTGTGCCAAGAGCTACAACCACTGGAAGTACTTCACCGACAATTGGGTCCGTTTGTAGGTACTTCACCGACGCGTGACAGTGATGTTTGATTAAATATTGTGTATACCGGGGATACATTGTATATATTGTTTAAAATGTCAATATTTTTCATACATTTTCTCGAAAATTTTGAACGGTAACTACTACCTATTAAATGCTAACATTAAAATGTGTCTTAGAACCTACAGAAAAATTAATAATACAATGCACTTTGGTTTTTGGTTTTAAACAAAAAATGAAAAACCTAAAGAGGTACATTTTTCGTTATAAAATAACTAGAAACGCGGTATGCATGAGACATTGTGGCCCACTAAATTAGCTAATAATTTTTATTGGTAAGTAAATTTCACTATTTTTAAATTTTATATTTCTCTGTCTTTAGTTTAAAAAAAATAGGAAAATAAAAACTAGGGATTATTTATTCCAATGGTTAATTGGGGGTAGTATAATACCTAACATAAGAAGGAAACAAATGTATGTACAAGGAAGCTAGTTTTATCATAAACTAGAAAGTTTCTTGTATTTTCATTGTTAGTAACTTTGTGTTGTCATTCTTGGCATATTTCATTAATTATTAACAGTAGTTAGCTGAAAAAATTATAATGGTTTATTCAAGAGAGCATCAAATTAATATGCTCTTTATTTATGGGGAGTGTCGAAAAAAAAAAAAGAGTGTACCAGGAACGCTTTCCAGATAGTGATGCTCCTTCACATGCATATCACCCTTGACTGGTGCAGTATCTAAAAAATGAAAATAATGGCTGTATTAGTATTAACAATAATGAACGTTTCACTGCAAGCGAAGAAATTGAAATAAAGGTTTTAGCGTATATCGAATATGACAGTACTGCTTCCATTCACGAATGCAGTACTTTCCGCGAAAGTGCCAGGAAAATTTTAAAGAAACACAGACTTAAATCATTTAAGTACCAAATTCACCATCACCCAAAGAAGACTTAATTACTGCAACTGGTTTTTAGATAATTTAAATCTAAATCCAGTATTCCATCATATTATTTTTACGGATGAATTCAGGTTCACCAATCTAGAAATGTTTAACAGAAACAATACTCGTTATTGGGCTGTGAAAAATCAGAAATTAGTAAGAGAAGGTGCTTTTCAGGAACTTTTTGGGGTAAACGTTTGGTTGGGCATAATAGGACTTAATATCATTGGTCCAATATTTTTCTATCGACCATTAAATGGAGAAATGTATTTGGAATTTCTCCAAACTCAAATAGAGCCTTTTATAAATAACTTAAAGGAAAACTAAAATCTCATTTTCCAACAAGATGGCGCACCAGCCCATAATTCAAGAATTGTTGCGGACTAATCCAGTGGCCAGCAAGATCACTTGACTTAACCCAGCTGGATTTTTCAATATGGAGTTTTCTAAAAGAAAACGTGTATAAAACTCCACCAACATTCTTGGGAAACAGGATTAGAACGGGTATTGAAGGCATGTCTTGAGAACATTTACAAAACCTGCCAGAGAAAATATTAGGAAAATTAGACCAGGAACAAGGAGGCCAACGTTTGTTAGAACAGTTAATTGAATAAATTTTTTATCAATTTAATGTTTATTTTATACATTTACTTAGGTAATTAGTTCATTAAGCCAATATTATTGTTTGAAACAAAACAATCTTTAAAAACTAAAACCAAAGTGCATTGTATTATAAATTTTTCTGTAGGTTATACGTTATGAGACACACTTTAACGTTAGGAATGGTTCCCATTCAAAATTTTCGAGAAAGTGTATGAAAAATATTGACATTTTAACAATATCCAAAATGTATTTTGTGACAAATTAAAAGTTTGTTGAATTTAATTAATAACCAATAGCATTTTGTTTGTTATCTTAATAAGTTATTTAGCACCAGTTTCATTAATAACGCCACCATATCACATTTAGAAAAAATAGCTCCTACGCAGCCATATTGAAAAAAAAAATGGCAACATGTGATACGTAGTTAAAAAGGGAATTCTCATCTCTATCCGAGTGTATAGAAAATATACAGGGTTCCGTTTAAAATTCTTGACAGGCCAACTTCCGGAAAAACCAAAAGTGGTGTCCAATTGTTTTTTCGTGGAAAATGTGAATCCCAAAGAGCAATATCTACAAGCCAAATTTCAAGTTTCTACCCTAAAAGACAATTAAATGGGGTCTTGTAAACGAATCCGTTGTCATCAGGTATAGATGCATTGCAATCAATAAGAAAATGTGTACCATTTTTTAAATATTTTTTTCTATCTATTTTTTTATATTATTATTGGTGGACCCCATGTGGCTTGGATTATCAAATATGTGACGTGAACATTTATAAATCAGCTGATCCATCATGCAACAGGTTGTCAGCGTGGTATGAAATCATCATCCCACAAAATCTGCTTCGGTTATTCCAAGATCCTCGACACATTTTAAAATATAACCAGAGGCGTTTAGTCAGATTCCGAGGCGCAACAGGTCTCTGTTAATTAATAGCGAGCATCCCCTTAATTACCCCTTTTGGTTGGTCCATTATGCAAACCGGCGGCGGCGGCGGCACGACCCCAGCAAGACCGCCAAGCTCGAAGCTTTTAAATATATAATTACTTAAAGTTCTAATTGACGTTTATTACGAAAAGGGGTGTTAATGAAAGATTAAAACGTTTAAGATAATCACAGTCTGGCTTTTTTCATGCTCGGGGGTGTTTTCTTAAGATTTTAAACCGACGCCGTTTCAAACTGATTAATTGAAAGGGGTGGAATGGAATGTCAACACCGGTTTAATTGTTAGCTAGGATTGACTCCTTTGGGGTTCGCGGACTGGAGGAAGAACAGATCTTTATTATGAATGGCAGTTTGCGGGATTATTTGGCTTTGTGTTTTAATGAAAGGGTTGAACCGCGCGATGAAGTCTTTAAAAATAATAAAACACGAAACGAATACATTAGGAAGATCATTTTTTATTTCATTAACGGGAAAGTTAGGCCCCTTGCTGTTTACTTTTTTTAAAAGGATCTGACGGGGTGTTTCTTTGTTCACTGTAGGAAAGCATCATTATTCACCTATAATTTAGAGGCGGTAGAAGCTCTAATTGAAATAGCTAATTAATTTATTGATGTCTTTTCTCTCTCTGTATATATCATATGTTAAAAACACAAGGCATTTTCTTAACCAGCGGCTCCCACTTGACCAGTTTTGATAATCTTTTACTTCCACATCCAGTGTAAGTATAGTAACGACAAACAAATTTTAAAAAAATTTTATTGTTCAAATAGGCTTAGAATGTCGTGAAACGTCGAGATTTTAAGTTTAAGAAAAAAAGTTATGTCTGTCTGTCTGTCTTTTTTAAAGTAAAGCTCTCTATCCACAGATTTGCTATCACTAATTTTTATTTTTTTATTTGATGTTTTTATAAGTAAACGAAAGACAAAAAAATTATGAACCTTACTGCTAGCACTTGATTCAGTACTTCTAGCGATATCTACTTTAAACTATCTTTAAAAGATCGAAACTAACTGAACAGTTGCAGAGCATAAGTTTCTTATGCCGTGGCCAGCGTGTCATTCAATGCTTATGTTATTTTAAATCAATCTTGCATCGCAGTGGGAACTAAACTTCCAAGCGAGCAGGTGGAGAGGCGTCTGGAGCTGAAGGGAATTATTTCTTAAAGTTACATTAAAGTTTTTTAAGTATATATAGAATAATGAATATTCAAATAAAACAAAAATAATACATGGGGTGTTCCAAAGCTCAGCACTTGGCCCTCTTCTCTTTCTAGTATATGTAAATGATTTTACAAATTCTAATGAAAACTCATACCTTTGGCAGACGATACGATTATTTCGGTTCAATATAAGAACATTGAACAATTTTCAGCAGTGCAAGGTCACGGGCAGAACAGCGGCTCAAAGCAAATAAAAGCTCATTAAATCAAGATGAAACAGTGCACATTATCTTCTCAATGCGTGATAAAATAGGGCACAGTGTTCTCGACTCCCAGAAATCAATAAAGTTCTTGGCAGTTTATTTAGATGATCTCAAAGTTTAAATACCCTCTGCTTAACTAAACAAATTGAAAATCTTAAATTGAAAATAAGAATTAAATAGGTAAATATATGTCAATAGACATTTTCTATAATAATTGTTGTATGTAAATTTCACTGTCTGTCGTGTGATTTTATGTAGAGTTTAGCGTTACTGTTACTAGATGGCGGTACCGGAACCATATTTCATTTCTCTTTCGTCAACTTAGAAAAGAACATAAAGAAAGGACATTGGTAAACGCAGTAGTGCTCTCTCTGTCTTTACGCGTAATGTGATTGGTCGAAACATGCCTAAGAACTGTTTACAGTGAAAACTCTCAGCAGTCTTGGAGTAACCTATGTATTACAATACCTATGGTTCAAGGTATATTGGTTTTTTGATTGTCATTACATTTAAAATATGCCGAATTCCGTGGCGCAGCTGCGTTTGTTAAAGATTTATACTCACTTTGTTATTTATTAGATAAATCGGTTTGGAAACACATTTTAACGTGACGTAAATAATGAAATTGAAAATAAACACTAAACAATGACAAGAAAACATCTGGAGACAATAATGACAAAACTTTATATTAAAGATATTTTATGAACTTTTTTTATTCGTGAAATATTCTCCCCAAATCCTACTCGTACTTTTAAATTTCACCTATATTTTTTTTTCTTAAGCTAAGTTGCCAAAAGGTAATATAATTCGTGTAAATTGGCAGTTTATTATCAAATATTAAAACCTTCCCGCTAAAGCGCTATGGATTTAATCATATAATAAACTGTCAATTTACACTCCTTGTACATATTACCAGGCTACAACGCTTTCGAAAAAATTTTGCCGATAAAATTCTAAGCACTCTGGTATTACATACGATAAACGTTCAGTAATATAATTTAGGTTTCTGAATAAAAAGTAGAAGTTTTCTCAAACTCCTTGTCCATAGTAAACTACTACTACTTAATAAGAATGAACTTAACGGAAACGAAACAGTTTTATTTGAATTCACGACATCTACCATTTTTTAACACTTGCTAATTCAATAACGCCTATTTGTAAATGATCGTTTGCCTCTTATCTAACGGAAAAAGTTATTCACACTTTCTAATATATGGAAAAGATGAATCTCACTTACGTGTTTTGAATTTTACAGTTTTATCGAGAATTTGCGAAGAACAAATACGTGAATTTAAATATATAAATCTTCATTATGCAATAATAGTTTTTCTGTAATATTTTAAAATGTGTTGAAGGGTAGATATTTCAAGTGTTGATATTACTAGCAAGAAACTGATGTTGATTTGAACTGGAATTAGATGACAAGATGTGTGTAAAGCAGGTCCGATGAGAGGAGTCAACCGGCATATAGTGGAGTCACTACAGATTTTCACTTCGGAAAAATTCCGGGAAGCGGTAACTTTTGAGAATACACTCTGAACATGTCAGGAACAACATACCAAAAGTTACCAACAATAGTCCTTGAGCGTAATTTGTTATTAAGCAAATTAGTTGCAAAATACCAGTCTTTGTCAAATATATTTTAAAATATGTTTTTCTTTCAAAAAGTAATTGCGCCATTCGAAAGTACGGGAAATTTCACATGAAAAATGTATATGAAGTTTTTTTGTACGATCAAAAATGTGGGCTCCAGATTTCTTTGTTTAACGCACGAAAATGGAACGTAATTACGGCGCGCTACACTAAATTTGTTGTAACTTTTGAACTAATTAATGAAATTGACCTCACAAAAGCTTAAATGAAAAAAAAAAACATGTAGCTATTGGATTATTATATTTTCAAATATAAAGATGAATGCATGTAGAAATAGTACATGAAGTCGGAACATAAAGAGATTTGCGATGAAATAGGTAAAAGCTCTACCATTTCTGAAAATTTAAAGATAAAAACTTGGGTCTTTCACAGTTTACTCTTGAAGTAATGTATAAAAAGATCCGGTTAGTGAAAAAAATCTCAACTTTTATTTTTGGAGATGTACACTTCCAAAATTTCAAAATTTTAAGAAAGTGATAAAAATTTGATATATATTATAATTAACTTTAACCACCTATTACTCTGGTTTAAATCGCGTTATTAGATCTCTTTAGGTGCGATTTTTAAAGCTTGAAATGTGTACTTTAACACGCTTCAGGGGGATTTACCTTAAAAATTAAATTAATCCACCTTTTTACGAAAATAAAAAAAACATTTTTACTCTAAAATTCGTAAAATTGTGGGTAAAATAAACGTTAATAACTTTTGTAATAAAATTATTTAGTCTACCTATGCAGCATACGTTTATAGTAGGACTTCAGAATAAGTAAATCTGATGATGAAAAAATTTTGGAATATAAATAAACCTATACTTTTCAGGAAATATTGAAAAAATCATGTTATTTCAGTAAATCTACTCAATGTTGATTGTTTCTATAATTTTTATCCTGTTTAAAATATCCGAAGCATATTAAAAATATTCACGTGGTACAGGGTCATAAGTCAAATTATAATGTTTGACTAATAGAAAGAGACTGAAAGTAAAACAATATCTTCGCGGCAAGCACTACGCATCGTTTGCCCCGCACACAGCGCTTATGTGTGTCCGCAGAGTATTGTAAAAGTAGTTTGGGCTTATCGTCACATCTTGTAACGCTATGTACAATATCACGTTTTCTCAGCTTCTTTTTAAGTTTTTATGTGAGTATTTAAATTGTGTTTTTAACTGAATAGTGTTTTGAATTATTGTATTGCTTGATGGAAGTCGGTCATATTCAATCAGCCAGTTTGAATTACCTTTCTTTGACATCATAATCTGTTTCAGCGGCCTCGAAAACCCTCATATGTCAATTTCAATTAAATTGGTTTAAAATCTTTCAACTTATAATAATTTTGTTCAAAAAAGTTTATTTTTGTTTAAATAATTAATAAACAATTTCCTCACGATTATATGTTTATAACTTTTTATTTTAAACTATGAAAAGTGATATTAAAAGGTTTTAGAGAAATCGAACCTTCCCGTAATTATTCCAAAATAATGCATATTTTCAGCCTCTATTGACTCCACTAGTAATTAAAGTTGGATATCAACCAATCAAATAATTACTTGTTTCGCAGATTAGAAAGCTCGAAAATATTTCTACAGTAAAATACATAAAGTCTTAATGGTTTACATCGTCTTGAACTTTGAACAATAAATATGTTTTTTTGATCAATCACACTTTTTTATTCCGTGATATATATTCTATTAAATATTTTGAACTGTACTTTAATTTTTTACTTTTAATATGATTGAGGGCGCTCATACATTTAAAAGGGCCCTGGTACAAAGTTAGGATTAACTTTTCTTGAGAAACAATTTTTCACTACTTCAAATTGTCTTGGTCAAAATAATAAAATAATAACTTGATTTTTGTCGTGTTAGAATTTTGACTAAAAATTACTACTATAGAGTTTGTCAAGGCAAAAATACTGGCCCTGTCTTGTCTGCCTGTGTATAATATTTATTCCATTAAATTAAAAAGGATTTTTTTCTGTAGCGATTTTTAGCAATTTCGTATTCTAAATAGAATTTTTAAAAATTCACGAAATTGAAAAACACGAAAAACTTAAAAAATCACTTTATTTTGTGCTAATAATTTAAAAATCTGTATACTTTATGTCTAACTATGGAATATAAAGAATATAATGCTATGTTTTTCGCACTCGCATTCGCCTAGAGCTCATGTCATAATTCTCATAATGAAAATTTTGTTGCTTTTTTACTAAAATATTATTTGTTATATTAAATACTCCGACAGTGGTAATGTTTCTGATTTCAAATATTGTAATATAGCAAACATTTAAAAAATAGTTCTTGTGGGTTCCGAGGTAAAAACTTTCAATGACTCGATTATATAGACAAGAAACGTATTGAATTGATTCTAATCTGGAAATTCTACTACTTATTTATAAATTATCTTCAATACTGCAACAATTATTTCCTCATTAATCACTGTTTTGATCCACCCATAAATATTTTACCATTATAATTAATTACTTCACTTTAAATTCAACGTATTAAATCTGCCGAATATTTCTTAGAAAGAAAATAAAACAGATAATTTATTCCAGGAGTATAAACCTTAATTTTCTTCCGTTCCTGAGAAACAATGAAAAAATATACCCCTTCAGATCCTTTTAAAAGAGCAAATACAAGGAACAGAGCTTTCCTGCTAATGAAATAAAAAATGATCACCCTAATGTATTCGTTGCAGGTTTTATTATATTCGAAGGCTTCATAAAAATTAGCATTACCAGTCCACTAATAACGTACCAGCGAATTTAAAAAAAGAAAAAAGTTGTGTAATATTTCTGGTTGATTAATTTGTAGTGCCAAGTTAGGTGTAAGCGCGAGCGTAATTGAGAAGAGGAAATAAAAAAGATCAAAGGGATTTCTTTTATCGATGCACTCACTAATCCTTTTGTAAGGATCCAAAAAATATTCCAATAAGAAACAATCTAATCTATGGGATGGGTAGGTTGATGAACTGTGTATGTCAAATTTTTGACGAAAATTAAATTTTCAGTAAATTAACATGAAAGAAGCACACAGAGGAATTTTTAATCATTATTATGCCGAATGTCTTTGTCAGATTTCTCCGCTGTGGGTGTTATAATCAAGAAGTTAGGGAAAAAAAATAAACTAATGTGCGCTCATTCTTTTTCTACGTCGCTATTCGTATCAACATAGTCCTAATAGACCGGGAGCTGATTATAGAAATTAGTGTACGATTTTTACAATTAATTATTTTTTATTTGTTTGCTTTCATCATGATTAGAGAATATTATTTAGGTATTAAGCAAATCACAGCCAGGGACCGAAACCGAAAGTAATTTCGGTTAATTTTGGTTAGGGTTAAATAATTTATACCATTTTCAGTTTTCATAGCAGCGACAATTTGGTTTTCATTTACGGTTTCGGTTGTCAAGGCAGTGACAATTCGGTTCTCGGTTATGGTTTCGATTTACAAATCCGCGGCAATTAGTAATTATGGTGGGGTTTTCAGTTTCGAGTTTGGTTTCCGTCTTTTTACTTGCCTTTTACCTTATATAATCTTTATAATGGACGAATCGACTTAGATATGATTTTCACCATACAATTTGGTATTTCTACATCATGGTTTAAGATTTGAATCTAAACTTGATCGCGCTGGCCTGGCTAAGAGATTCGTAAGAGAGTATTAATTATTATTTTTCAAGTCATTTTCATTAATTAATATTGTTTTAATAACACAGCTCCACAAAATATCATTTTGCTGTCGAGGCGACCAGATGTGCCTTATAGTGTTCTGTCACAAATGGATACCCATAAAAGTTAAATAAGTGACAATGTGTAGAAGATATATTTAAATGTGAAAACCGCTGCCCAAGGAATCACTACTTCCACATCCAGATTCTCTATCCAAGTCACTCACAACGAAAAAACTTTGTATGTGAAAATAATTGTTTATGGAACTTTAATAATATAATATTTGAAATCCTCTACCCCAAAAACCAATAAAACGATACCCCACATCGGTAGTGGGGTGGGGGTGGTGATAGGGGGGTGGTAGTGGGGGTGGATGAAGTAAAAAATATTTTGAGGTTTCTGGTTCCTGCACATACACTAAATCACAATTTTTTTTCATCCCCTTTAATAAGGAGGTAGGGGTGGTAATGGGGGTGGCTAATGCCAAAAATTTTTTTGAGACCTTAGCTTCTCTTGTATATACTAAATACTAATTTCATGGACTCTTACCTGCTTGATTTACCCATTAACCCCAAATTTACCCCAATTTACCCCCCAACCCTTCGACGGAACAAGATGAAAATATAATCTAGTTCTAGATCTCGTTAAAGTACATATGTGTACCAAATTTCAAGTCAATATCTTAAACGGTTCCAGAGTAAACGTGCGCACAAAAAAAAGTTACAGGCAGACCGACAGACAGACAGAAAATTTTTTTTCGCTCAAACTTAAAATCTCGACGTTTCATGACATTTTAAGCCCATTTGGACAATAAAAATTTTAAAAAATTTTTTTGTCGTTACTATACTTCCACTGGACGTGGAAGTAATAAGTGGATGTGTTTGAAAAACGGCAAAGAGGAGAAGAAATCAGTACTAACCGAAGAGAGGAACACAACAAAGGATAAGTTTTACTATCTTATTTAAATTAGTAACAAACTACCGATTTGCAATTAACAAGTGTACGTAGTGTAGCATACAGTGTCAGAAAATGTTTCATTTGGGTCGGCAATGAGAGCAAGCGAGAGTGAAGCAACTAGGCTATTCTTTTACTTCCACATCCAGTGGAAGTATAGTAACGACAAAAAAAATTTAAAAAATTTTTATTGTTCAAATAAGCTTAAAATGTCATGAAACGTCGAGATTTTAAGTTTGAGCGAAAAAAAATTTTCTGTCTGTCTGTCTGTCTGTCTGTCTGTCTGTCTGTCTGTCTGTCTGTCGGTCTGTCTGTCGGTCTGTCTGTCTGTAACTTTTTTTTGTGCGCACGTTTACTCTGGAACCGTTTAAGATATTGACTTGAAATTTGGTACACGTATGTACTTTAACGAGATCTGGAACTAGATTATATTTTCATGTTGTTCCGACGAAGGGTTGGGGGGTAAATTGGGGTAAATTTGTTTTAAATTGGTAAATCAAGCAGGTAAGAGTCCATAAAATTGGTATTTAGTATACACAAGAGAAGCTAAGGTCTCAAAAAAAATTTTAGCATTAGCCACCCCATTACCACCCCCACCCCCTTATTAAAGGGATGAAAAAAAAATGTGATTTAGTGTATGTACAAGAACCAGAAACCTCAAAATATTTCTTTACTTCATCCACATCCACTACCCACTACCACCCCCATCCCACTACCGATGTGGGGTATCGTTTCTTAGGTTTTTGGGGTAGAGGATTTCAAATATTATCTAAACGTTGGTTGTGGCATTTTCTTAATTTTTCTCTATTCTTATTGGGATGCTCTGCCACATGTATTCTTCTAAACAATGTCTGAAATCTACAAAATAATACAATTAACCAGTATTTTACTGGAAAATAACCTCTACGCCTGTGACTTTTACGTCAAAGGATCAGTTAGAGGGTGGTTTTGGTTAATTGTATTATTTTGTAGATTTCAGACATTGTTTAGAAGAATACATGTGGCAGAGCATCCCAATAAGAATAGAGAAAAATTCAAATATTATATTATTAAAGTTCCATAAACAATTATTTCCACATACAAAGTTTTTTCGTTGTGAGTGACTTGGATAGGGAATGTGGATGTGGAAGTAGTGATTCCTTGGGCAGCGGTTTTTTATCGTATAACACATCCTACCCGTGCCACCTGCTTTCCCCACCACATGTACGTGGGCAGCTCTGTCTGCGGGAAATGTAAAGAATTATTTGACTCGTTTTGAAAGTATAACGAGTTAAATAATTTTAGTTATTAAAGCACGTAATAATATTACCTATACTGAATAGAGCCAACTACATCCTTCCTTTTAATAAATGGTACTGAAATTTTTAATAGCAATGATGTACGTGTTTTCTTAATAGCGCGTCATTATTTGCTCCCTCTACTAGAGCACTGGTACATGCCTTTATTGTAGGCGGTCTGTCAAGCCGTTGAAACTATGCCTGCCACCCAAATCCAAAATCTTCCGATACTGTATAAAATTGTTTGCATGAAATGTTAAAGGGCAAGAAATGTCAAATTTCTCAGAATGCTTTCAAGGGGCTGGCGTGGTATCAGTTACGGCCAGACCAATAAATTGTTTTTTTTTCTCCAATTTTTGGCCTTGGATGGGTTCCATTAGCCAGTTAAATAAATTATGTAAGGCTTCTCTTAACACTTAAGTGAAATAACTAATGGAATTATTTGAAACATAAAATAAAATATAAAGTGTCATATTCATTCTAGACACAAAATAATATTTGTATTTGAAATAGTAAACAAAAAATAGCCCTGTAGACGAAAAGCCTTTTAAAGTTCCAAACAACATGCTTTTTCAAGTGTATTATACTAAATTTTAATTAACATTTTAAATTTTCAAATTAAGAATATTTACAAACAAACCCAGCTCAGGTAATAACTTAAAAATAAGTCAATAAACAATTCTTTCTAGCAATTTTACATATGAGCCTATCCAGGGGCGTACCATCAGGGTAACAGTACACCTTGTCGAATTAAATCAATTTAAAAATATAATAAAAAGTTGGATAAAATTGATGCCCAGTAGCTTGGTTTCAGTGCCATTAAAAATTAAAGAAAACCTCATCCATGCTTAAAAATATGTACTGACTGTTTATACTTCTGGTACGGCTCTGGTAAGGCTAAGCAAGTTTATTAAGAAGTTTAGGATCGTAATAGTAACAAGCAAAAAGTAATCAAAAATTAAGTCTCCAGAAAACACATAAATAATGTATCCACTACAGAACGTAGGAATCACATCAGCTACTGGTACAAAAAATTCATCAGTTAGAAGGAGGCCCGTTTTTTTACCAGACCTTTTTGTGTGCCGTCGCTTGGGCTGGATGCGTGGTGTAAAGGATGTAATTTTGAGTTATCAGTTGAGTGATGGGTGTGCGATTGACGATTTGTGGGTAGTGATTGGTTTCGTACATAATCCGGAACTAGGTACAGTGGTTGTGATGTAGTGCAATGGAACAAGTCAAGAAGGGAAGGGAAGAGAAGTATCACAGATAAGTGTTGTTGATCTTTGGATTTTTGCTGGTGTCTATTTTAAGAGGAGTGGGTCTTGCGGTGTTGCATGTTTTTTGCGTTGTGGGTGTTATAATATATTATTGAAAATCTGACTCAAACAGCTTTCTTAGAGGAAGTCTGAGAAGTGTTTATATAAAAAATTGCGACAAGGAAAACGTCAAAAAGGGAGCAAGAATTGATTGAAAACAGACCTCAAGAAAAGCCTAATAAGGGAGCGAGACCCGTCAACAAAAGAAAGTTGGAGCAGCGGAGAGGAACACAAAATAGAAGAACAACGAACAAACTGAAGTACCTAGGAACAGACCTGACGAATCAACTGGAACGGAGAGAAACGATAAAGGAGAGAATCAAAACGGCATACAGAGTCACAAAGGCAATTATACCGTTCACTGAGAAAAATAAACATGGGACCTTACCAAATGTGTGTACATAGCCGTCAAAACGATGACATATGGAGTCAAAAGACGCGGCAACAACAAAAGCCAACAGAAGAAGTTTTTTGGGAAGAGCAGAAAGGGACATCGCACAAGTCCTCTCGAAAACAATAAAACGAAAACAGCGACATAATACATCTACATTATTAGGAGGAAAGACAATAAAAAAAAGGATAGAAATGCACACAATGCAGTACTGGGGACATACCCAAGGAAATGACCCAACACATCTATTGAAGAAAGCGCTATCTAGCATCGAACATCAACAAACTAAAGACAGGGAGACCATACTACAGCGGAGAACAAAAAAAATTCGAAGAAGCAGAAACACAAAAAGAGGAGCATAAATCCTCCATATTAGGACACAACGCGGCAACATATTTCACAAGAAGGCTCAAAAGAGGCAGAAGTCCAGAACTAAAAAAAGAGAGCTTCAACGCTCCCTCACGACACAATGCGGTAACGCATCTCACAAATTCCTACACCTCCCATCCCACATTCCTTTACCATGCGCCATGTGGCACTCGCTGCTGGCAACAAGCATGACCTTAGTCCAACCCAGCGTGGACGTAGCAGGCCCAGCTGTATATCTGGGAGTGACAGCAATGCCTACCGCAAGCTGGTAAATCAATCAAATCAACCAATCAATCAATGGTTTAAAGATTTGAATCTTTGATTTCAACCATATTTTTTGAACTTTAAATTCGTAATTACAGTGCGGATTTCAGTTTCGGTTTCGGTCCTTGATCACAGCATTCACACTTTTTTATTTATTATGAAATTACCTACTTTCTGTATATTGTCGCCCTAATCTGGGTACGCTAATATACTAATTAGGTAAATACTTTAAAACACTCATTATTGCAGAACCAATCAAAACAACTACTCTTCTAGCTAATACAGACGAAGTATTGAATTACCCGATAGGATTCCTAGCATTTTAAAGGAAATTGTTACTTGTATGTCACTTATGTTTATGCTTACATAATATCGAATTACTATGTAAATTGTATATTTATTAATTATTGTATTACTTATGTTCCCATTCTGTAATTGGGTTAACACCTGTTGAATGGTTGTATATTAAATAAATAAATATATTATATATTATATATTATATATTATATATGATATATTATATATTATATATTATATATTATATATTATATATTATATATTATATATTATATATTATATATTATATATTATATATTATATATTATATATTATATATTATATATTATATATTATATATTATATATTATATATTATATATTATATATTATATATTATATATTATATATTATATATTATATATTATATATTATATATTATATATTATATATTATATATTATATATTATATATTATATATTATATATTATATATTATATATTATATATTATATATTATATATTATATATTATATATTATATATTATATATTATATATTATATATTATATATTATATATTATATATTATATATTATATATTATATATTATATATTATATATTATATATTATATATTATATATTATATATTATATATTATATATTATATATTATATATTATATATTATATATTATATATTATATATTATATATTATATATTATATATTATATATTATATATTATATATTATATATTACATATTATATATTATATTATATTATATTGCATTAAATTAAATTACATTACGTTATATTATGCTATATGTAGAACTTTTTACTCTAAGCCTTCTAAGTTTTCCGTATAGTGAAATGAAACGTCAGCAAAACTTTAAAGTTGTTTTTCTATAACTGCCTTCGAAAACAACAAATAACGTACAGTGACCATGACTCGAAGCTGTCTTTTTTCAAACGATGTGTGCAAAAATCCAAAAACACAGTACTGTCATGTTTTTCACACAGTCCTGTCGATAACAGAACTGACAACTTTTGTTTGTATTTTTTGAAGTAGGCTATCCTATTCAGGTTCATATCAACCGACTTGAACTGCTCCGGTTTTACATTACATTTTCAGTGTTTTGTCATATAAATAATATCTGTTTACTTAAGAACTTGTTTGTTTTCCTTGCAGTAGTAGAAAAAAAATTGTAAATAACAAGTTTGAAAACATCTTTTCACACCCATTCGACTTGTGGAACTCGCCTTCGGCTCGTTCAGCCAAACTGTCTCACTCATGTGAAAAAATTCATTTTCGAAACTTGTTTAAAATACTATTTATTATCCTGACCCGGCTAAGACTCCTGTCGAATTATTTTATTTACTTATCGAACTATTTAAATGTTATACGCTGTGATCAACAATTTTTTGCTGTGTATGCACTGATTTACAATTTATTTACTTAACTAATGCTCCTATTAAAATGTATGAAGAAACGTTTAATACATAATTGTTTGTTTTTACCGGTAGCGCAGCTGATCTAAAAGCAAATGAGAGTTGCGGTAAGAACTGCAACCGTGAAAATTGTGCAGTTCGTATAAAAACGTCCTCTCTGGGGATTGAACGGCCAATACTTCATACAAATATCCTTGGTCTTGGTACGCCACAATGGCGAATAACGAAATGCAGGACGGGAGTGAAAAAGTAGTTTTTCACAGTCGTGTCATGCTTGAACGGCCAGCAATCCACTTGATGTATTATTTATCAATTACATCATAATAAACAGTGAATTCAAACAAAATGGTTCCATTGTATACGAGGTAATTTTCTGTAAAATTTACAGGTTTACGATGACAAATACAATGCCAATGTTTCTGTCAGATTTGTCAAATTCCTTTATCTGTATCACATATTAGTAAAATTGAAGTCATCCTGGCGTTAACAAAAAATTATGTTATGATACTGGTATTTTACAAGTAAATGTAACCTTCTATATAGTATTGATGTGGGTAATAGATATATTGATAGATATTTATTTAACGACGTCATGTATAACAAAGCACATTTTTAGCATTTTCATGTAAAGAGCAATGTTAAAAAAGGAGCTTTTTTGACTCATCCGTGGTAAAGAGTGGAAGTCATCTTTGTTTGTTAATTTTGGGGTGCTGAAAACGAATTCGTCATCCGTTTTAGCGAAAAATCTAGGGAATATATTAAAAAATGCTAAGAATCTAATCATGCTAAGAATCCCATCATGTAATTCAATACTTCGTCAGTATTAGCTAGAAGAGTAGTTGTTTCGATTGATTCTCCAATAATGAGTGTTTTAAAGTATTTGCCTAACTAGTATATTAGCTTGCCCAGATTAGGGCAACAATATGCAGAAGGTAGGTATTTTCATAATAAATAAAAAGTGTGTAAGTTGTGGTATGCATAATACCTAAATAATATTCTCTAACTAAGTATATAGTTATATTTGCTTCTATAGTACCATTTTAGGGGTGGTGAGGGAATGGCGAGGGGTGAATTCGGTTTTTTTACTTCTTTTTCTACTTAGTTATCGAAACTTAGTATTTAGACTACCATCAATTCCAATGTCACCCCCAAATAAGGGTTGTTTTGTAATGTGTTCTCGAGATTTTTCTCCAAAACCAAATTGAAGATAATTTTATCAGCTTCAATTAAGGTTAAATAACGTATATTCCTGAAATATGAATTTTTCTAGACATTTTCGAAAAACTAAAAATTATAAAAAATCACCCAAATTTTTCCCAAAAAGTGATTTTCAAACATGTGTGGCAAGAAACTAAACGGTAAAAAATAAAATTTCAATTTGATTTTTAGATTTTTAGAGGGGAGTAGAGAAATTACTAAACCTTAAAAATCATATCTCGGTCAATTTATGACCAAATTGTCCGACACTTGTCTGAAATTCAATTCAAGGTCTTCAAGTTGTATGTTTTAACACTTTTTGGTAAAACTGGTAGTTTTCAAGGCATTTGCAAGAAACCGTTTTGACCACTTCCAAAAATTTAACCCGGAGCCGATTGTGGTCGACAATTTTTTACATGTTTACTAGAACCTAAACAACAGTTTTCTGCAAAAAAGTTTCAGGTTCGAAGTCAAAACCTAAGTACACTCCACTAATTACTGTACTTACGAATTAGAATCTATAAGCTGTTATAGGAGTGTTACAGTCCTAAGTGAGACACTCGGTATATACGTCCCTTTCCCAAGTTGTAAATAGATATCTTTCCGTTTGTCTGTAATCGATTCAGCGAAACACGATTATCCAGCGAAGAATTCCACAAGAAAATTAAAACTTCCTTTAAAAATTCCATTAAGGACCGAAGTAAAAAATGTATATGCCAGAGGTGTTTTAATTCCGTTAAAGCTTCATCGAGCTTTTTCTGTGCAAGGCTCCTCATTTAGGGGCGTGTCAGGTTAGCAGGGATGCTGGTAATTTCCTAGTTTGCATGTTAAGAGGTTAATTTGCATGTAAAGCTTGCAATTCCATGCTTCAAACAATGTCTCCATTAATTCAGTAATGAGGGCCTCTCAGATCTCTTCGCTCCCCCATTTCTTCCTTAATTAGCCCTCTGGCGAAATGAGTGATAATTACAATTTTTTAAATTGGACACTTTACACCGCCTCCAGAAACCTCTAAGTGCTCGGTAAATATTTAAGCCAGCCAGGAAGTTGTTATTAGGTTAATTAGGACCAACGTAAAATTTAAATTTACACTGCAGAAAATCCACATTGTAATTTTAACTGTATAACTTTGCTGACAAAATTTTAATTACCCAATAGTTTTATTGGTTCAGAATTACTTAGTACAGGGTGAGACCCAAATGAGAAATTTAAGGATAGGATTTTGCAGGGCGAGAGGGAAATATGCGTTTATTTTTTGTTTTTTTTTTAATATTTAAAAAATCATAAATGGTTTAATCCTTGACCTAGTTTCAGTTACTTCCCATTACTTTAAGGAATACAATCGTCAACTATATGCAGTTTTTATCATAAATTTTGTATATAGTTAAATGCTATGCTTTAATAATGAAATTAGGAATTATTTTCATTCGCAAACTACAATATTCGTTAAAACAATAGCAAGTATCTAAAATAGTCCTAAAGATTATACTATGTTTTTTTAAATATTTATAATAAATCGAAAATAAACGCATATTTCCATCTCACTCTGCAAAATCCTATCCTTAAAGGACTCCGCTGAGATCTTATGGAAATTCACCCTTGGTTAAATTAACACAATTCATGAAAATCAACTGTCAGAAGATATAAGTTACTTCTAGTTAAACTTATGTATCGATTAGTATAATATTAGTATCAGCATATTAAAATTTGCTTCCTTCAAAAAAAGGCAAAACTATTCTTTTAGTTGATCGAGACAAAAGATAGAGGTAAAAATGTGAAAAAATTGTAAAATAATTAAAACAATTATTTTTTTGTTTAAGTAACTCAAGACAGGATAATGAATTGGTTTCATCGTTTACCACGTTATCACTACATATTAAAAATATGTTAATATAAATGTCAAATTTTAATAAGTGTAGAAAATAAGGAGATTTTTCTAAGGCTCTGTGGATAAAATGTGAGATTTTTTTTACTATTTCGAAATATATAATAAGTATTTTGAGATAAATAAAGATAATGGATGGAGGTATCTTTTTATTTGAAACTATTACTTCCACATCCAGTGGAAGTATAGTAACGACAAAAAAAAATTTTAAAATTTTTATTGTTCAAATAGGCTTAGAATGTCACGAAACGTCGAGATTTTAAGTTTGAGCAAAAAAAAATTTCTGTCTGTCGGTCTGTCTGTAACTTTTTTTTGTGCGCACGTTTACTCTGGCACCGTTTGAGATATTGACTTGAAATTTGGTACACATATGTACTTTAACGAGATCTAGAACTAGATTATATTTTCATCTTGTTCCGTCGAAGGGTTGGGGGGTAATATGGGGAAAATAGGTAAATCAAGCAGGTAAGAGTCCATAAAATTGGTATTTAGTATATACAAGAAAAGCTAAGGTCTCGAAAAAAAAATTGGCATTAGCCACCCCCCATTACCACCCCCACCCCATTATTAAAGGGGATAAAAAAAATGTGATTTAGTGTGTGTACAAGAACCAGACACCTCAAAACGTTTATTTACTTCATCCACTCCCACTACCATCCCCTATCACCACCCCTACCCCGCTACCGATGTGGGGCATCGTTTTATGGGTTTTGGGGTAGAGGATTTCAAATATTATATTATTAAAGTTCCATAAACAATTATTTCCACATACAAATTTTTTTCGTTGTGAGTGACTTGGATAAAAAATGTGGATGTGGAAGTAGTGATTCCTTAGGCAGCGGTTTTTTTTCTAGGATTAGCATTTTCGAGAAAATCGCAAGTGACAATATGGAACGCTTCGTGGACGAAACGGCGCAAAAAATGGTGTAAAAACTACGCGAGATAACACCCTAGATGATACATATACCTGCACTCAAAGAAAATGATAGATAAATTCAACCAAAAAGAGCATATGAAATCACGAATATCTAGTTTCATAGTTAAATCAATCAGAAAAGAATGGTCATACAACTTTATTTGTTTTCGTAAACAAATAGTAGTTTAATAATCATATCTTCTTGTAACAAATTAAATAGTACAATGACATTTTTTTATGTTCACTAACCATTTTTAATTTGGTCTACAATTAAATAGTACAACGACTTTGTTTTTTGTTCACCAACTAATTTTTAGGTTGATCTACACTTTATTGTATGATGAAGTTTTTTTTGGTTAGCCAAAATCTCAGTATTGAGACATCAGACCACCCAAACCAAAGATTAGAGATCGTTTATAAGATCCATCCAAATATATCGATGATCCCTGAGAGAATTTGAACATTGCAATCATGTTATTAATTTTCTATAAATTCATAAGAGTATAAGATAATGCATGATTGATTATTGTCAGTGATTTGTATGTGGCGTCATCTGGGAATAATTTCTGTAATAGACTACGTGGTAAGCAAGCAAATTTTATGGTAATTCTTTTAGAACTTCTAGAAGACGACAATAATATTGGTTTGTCTACCAAGTACAATAGTACAGCGAACTAATACTGGGTTAGAATTACAATTCGATAATAGTTAAAAATAAAATATACTATTATCTAGTTTAATTTGACAGAATTCAACAAAATAATAGTCAGACGAACAAAATAATAGTCTTATTCATCTATTTTTTAAGTTAATGTTTGTTTTGTTGTACGACAACTTTTTATTAATTAAAATAACAATCACCTCTTGTTTAAAAATACCATCAATATAGTTTGGTTTAACAAAATTAACGATATTGTTAGTTAACCATTTTTTTGTTGAATTTACCCATACTATTTCTTTGAGTGTGAGTCAGAGGCTGGTTGAATGAAACCGAATTCATATTGTCTTGAAAAGTGCAAAAAACTTAAAGAGATTTTTGAGCAAATCAATAGACAGTCATGATGGATTTGTAATAATTACATTGTAATAATAATTACATAAAGAAAGACATACATTAAACGAGTTATGACGGTTATCTATGGAGCAACGACATACCCTATACGTGGCAACATTTGTCTATAAAGTAATCACAACAGCAAATCCTTAATATTTAAAAGAAAAGTTACTACCCCGAGATCACTCTTTAAATATAAGGTCTGACAAAAATATGAAGTATCCCCAATTTTAGAACGACATATTTTGAACAACCCTTTAGATACGCAGCGTACCACCTCCATAATGATATACCCGAAAATTGTAAGATACTACCTAATTCAAGCTTTAAAAACGCTGTGCGCCATTATCTATCACAAAATCCTTAAAAATTAATAATGACAACGAAAAAATATAAAATTCTACCTACCTATTTAATCACTATATGCTTTTTTTAAAACTGCACTATTATTAATGTTTTTGTTGGCAAATTTTCTACTTATTTAATTTTTATTGGTTTTTGTTTGGAATTTAATTTAAACTATTATTAATATATTGTGTATACTGTAAAATTATAATTTGTTGCATGTATTATATATAATAATAATAATATACTTTTGTAAGTATTTCCACGTCCAGTAGAAGTATAATAACAGAAAAAAAAAATTTTGAAACTTTTTATTGTTCAAATAGGCTTAGAACATATGAAATGTTGAGATTCTAAATTTGAGCAAAAAAAAATTCGGTCTGTCGTTCTGTCTGTCCGTAACTTTTTGTGCTCACAATTACTCTGGAACGGTTTAAGATATTCACTTTTTGGTACACATATCTGTTTTAACGGGATCTGGAACTAGATTATATTTTGATCTTATTCTGTTGGAGGGTTGAGCTTGGTAAATGGACAGACAATAGGTAAATCAAGCAAGGATGAGTCCATAAAATTGGTATTTAATAGTAAGGTCTCAAAAAAATGTTTTGGCATTAGCTACCCCCAATACCACCCCCACCTCGTTATTAAAGGGGAGTGAAAAAAATAAAATTGTGATTTTGTGTGTGTACAAGAACCAAAGGCCTCAATTTTTTTTTACTTCTTTGGGGTGAAGGGGGGTAAATAGATAAATCACGAGAGTAAGTGTTCAGTGTTTAGTATACCGGGTGTAAACGAATAGTGGGCCATCCCTGTAACTTCCTTGTTTTTAAAGATATCGGGATGAAATTTTGTATGGTGAAATTAGGTAATATTTTCAACTTTTCGCCATATTTATCACTTCCGGTTTCACCGGAAATGGCCCCAATAGTCTTTTCTAAATGGACCACCCTGCTTGTTTTTACATTTTTGAAATAAAGATCACATTTTGGATACATTTATACTATTTTGAACAATTTATACAGTGTTGCACGAAAAATAATTCGAATTTTAGTTGTCAATCTAGATGGCTGCGAATATGTTAAAATTATTTTTGTTCCAATGTAATTCATATAAAAAATACGAAAACGTCAATATGTCCAATAATATACCATATAGGGTGCTTTAAACTCATTAAAATCACATTTTTCAAAATGACTCATTTGTTTTAAATATTATGATATGGACCACCCAGATATTCAGAAAGCTCTATTTAGTAGGGGTTAAATGGTACCAAAAGTTTCGTAATGTGTAATCGTTACCAACAGGAATGACAATTTTTCTTAAGAAATTTATGATTTATATCTAACTTCAATTAAATTTTGAGCCAGAGGCCCATTCTGTCTCTTGCGGAGGGTGGCACATCATAAATTTCTTAAGAAAAATTGTCATTTCCGCCGGTAACGATTCTACATTACGGAACTTTTGGTACCGTTTAACCCCTACTACATAGAGCTTTCTGAATATCCGGGTGGCCCATATCATAATATTTAAAACAAATGAGTCATTTTGAAAAATGTGATTTTAATGAGTTTACAGCACCCTGTATGATGTATTATTGGACATATTGACGTTTTCGTATTTTTTATATGAATTACATTGGAACAAAAATAATTTTAACATATTCGCGACCATTTAGATTGACAACTAAAATTCGAATTATTTTTCGTGCAACACTGTATAAATTGTTCAAAATAGTATAAATGTAGCCAAAATGTGATCTTTATTTCAAAAATGCAAAAACATACAGGGTGGCCCATTTAGAAAAGATTATTGGGCCCATTTCCGGTGAAACCGGAAGTGATAAATACGGCGAATAGATCTCAAAAAGTTGAAAATATTACCTGATTTCACCGTACAAAATTTCATCCCGATATCTTTAAAAACAAGGAAGTTACAGGGGTGGCCCACTATTCGTTTACACCCGGTATACAGTGTGATTCACTTAAGATGAAGACACCTTTATAACGTTTTAATTTTTTTATTTGAATCAAATTTTACTCAAGTATAAGTATAAGAACAAGTTAGCCTCCTATAAATGCAAAGTCACTTGCAGTACCAAAATATGCGATAAAAATCAAAAAATCATCCTAGGCATTTTTTATCGGAAAATTTTGTTAATGAAAGTTGTTCAGAATTGTAAAAAACCTTGAGTCCAAAATTTATTCAAAATCAAAAAAATATTTGAATTTTGATTAAATAATATAAGTCCAAATATATCATTTTAATATTTTTTTTTTTTTTTTGTCTAGAAAGCAATACTAAAACAATTTTGTTTGATATTAAACCCAAGCTAGTTGTCAAGCAATTTGCAGTTTTAAATAATTATTTTCAAAATTTTAATTTTTCAATTTTTTTTTCTTTTTTTTTTATTCAATTTTGGACATAAAATTTTTGGACAATTCAGAACAAGTTCCATTAAAATTTTTCGATAAACGTTTGCCTAATATGATTTCTTGATTTTTTCCGCATATTTTGGTATAGCAGGTAGCCTTGCTTTTGTAGGAGGCGAATGTTTTTCTGGTCATGAGTAGATACTAATTTGTTCTATACTTGAGTACACTTTAATTCAAATCGGAAAAAAAAATAAAAGTTATAAGGGTGTGTTCATCTTAAGTGAGTCACTCAGAGGAGTTAAGGCCTCAGAAAATTTTTTGGAATAAGCCATCTCCATAACCACCTCCACCTCATTGTTAAAGGGGTTGAAGGAAATAAAATTGTGATTTAGTGTGTATACAAGAACCAAAGGCCTCATTTTTTTTTTATTTTCATCCACCATGTGGCACTTATTTTTAAATGTATTTGTCTTTAGCGATTTTTTTATTACATTATTCAAACAGTAAAATTCCATGAATTCATATAATGAGGTTGGAATTCCTACATCCACAACAACTTATTTCTCCTTTCAAATAATATTTCAGATTGAAATTAAAATGTGATATTTTCGCATTTTAGATAAAAAAATTTATAATCTGCGACATCGAAGATCCCCGGATATCGATTTGCATATGAATCGGACCATAAAATACAAAACTTATCCGCCATTTTGACGCCACCATTTTGAATTGTTAAAATTGGACCGGATAATAGATCTGCAACCTCGATAACCCACAGATACCGATTTTCAGTCGAATCCGCCATGTTGACTCCGCCATCTTGAATTTTTAAGTTTGATCACATATTTGTTTTCTACTTATCAAGCCCTTTCTCTTGATGCTCATATCAAGGGGGTTGTAAAAAAATGATAATCCGTCATCTTGGAGCGGCGGCCATTTTGAACATATTATAATATTGAGTATTTTATATTGTATCAGAGCGACAAACAATTGCCAAATTTCATGATGATACAACAATTGGAAGTGGATGAAATTCAGTTCCTTATACTTTTTTACTTACATACATACATACATAGATAGATAGATAGATAGTTACAGGTCGTCCTAATAAACGACCTAAAAAAATCACAACGCTAGTACAGTAGTTAAGCCTGAATGACGAAATTTATGAGCAAAACCGGAGATTAGCTAAAAATACACACACAAAAATAACTCCTATACTAACTTTCGCATAACCTGCATGGGAGTTAAATTCTATCACCCTGCGCCGGCTGGTCCGTCCTCAGTGAAACACCCTGTATATTGTTTATGTATGATTTTGTTGCCAACTATAAGTGTGTCAAAAATTGTTTTTTTATCTACCAATATTATATATGTTTGGTGCTTAAGGAAAAGATTTTGTAGAGTGAGAGAGAAATATGCGTTTATTTTCGGTTTATTATAAATATTTAAAAAACCAAACATAGTATGATCTTTAAAACTGTTTTAAATAATTGCTATTGTTCTAACGAATACAACTATATATATTTTTTATTGTAAATTTCTGTTGTACTTGAATATCGTAGTTTGTCAATGAAAATAGTTCCTAATTTCATTACTAGAGTATGACATTTAACTATATACAAAAAACCGCTGCCCAAGGAATCACTACTTCCACATCCAGATTCTCTATCCAAGTCACTCACAACGAAAAAACTTTATATGTGAAAATAATCGTTTATGGAACTTTAATAATATAATATTTGAAATCCTCTACCCCAAAAACCCATAAAACGATACCCCACATCGGTAGTGGGGAGGGGGGTGGTGATAGGGGAGTGATAGTGGGGGTGGATGAAGTAAAAAAATATTTTGGGGTTTCTGGTTCCTGTACATACACTAAATCATAATTTTTTTTCATCCCCTTTAATAAGGAGGTGGGGGTGGTAATGGGGGTGGCTAATGCCAAAAATTTTTTTGAGACCTTAGCTTCTCTTGTATAGACTAAATACCAATTTTATGGACTCTTACCTGCTTGATTGACCTATTTACCCCAAATTTACCCCAATTTACCCCCCAACCCTTCGACGGAACAAGATGAAAATATAATCTAGTTCTAGATCTTATTAAAGTACATATGTGTACCAAATTTCAAGTCAATATCTTAAACGGTTCCAGAGTAAACGTGCGCACAAAAAAAAGTTAGACAAGACAGACAGAAATTTTTTTTTCGCTCAAATTTAAAATCTCGACGTTTCATGACATTTTAAGCCTATTTGAACAATAAAAATTTTTAAAAATTTTTTGTCGTTACTATACTTCCCCTGGACGTGGAAGTAATTTATGATAAAAACTGTATAGAGTCTGGGGTCCAACAGTACGAAATCGCTCTAAATTCCAAGTAACCTGTTCCGACATGACGTACATTTTTCAACTTCAGATTTGCAAAAAGGGTTATATAGGACACCAGAAATGACTTGTCGGATTCTTATCAGCTCTTGCATAACTTCTTAAATGATAAGAAAAGAGACGAAATGATAATTCCTAAAAAAATGTTTTTTAATACATAACACGTCCTGTAAAAGAAACTATAAGTGCTATCCATCTAATTTTTTTATAGTATACACTAAAGACATAAGCGCTTGGATGAGGCTCGATGGCACTGTTTAAATATGTTTAGTTTTTTGGGAAAAAAATATGAAATCTGTAACTATAAAATATTGTAGTAAGAATTTCAACATACGAGCAAGTACTTCAATTTTAAATTTTTTGTGTATAAACTATGCTAACAAACATACCCAATATATTGAAAATGTTTTTAAGACAAGAACTAAGTTGATATTGCATATAGTATTCGAGTTGTGAATTTTTAAAATGGGTGCATGATGCGGCGCATGTAATAAAGGCGACAGCTCTCCTAAAATTCATAAAGCGCATGAAAACAGTTTACAGTGGAATTAGCTGGTATGTTTATGTTTACTAGGCGTATGTACTTATGTATATAGTGTGAAGTTAATTGTCTTAACATTGTAACATTATAAAAACTATTTGTGTTTGATTGTTTAAATCGATTGATTATTGTTTTCGGTTCATATTTATTATTTACTAGCTATGCCCGCGGTTACGTTCGCGTGGAATTTTGAATTTGACTAAAAAGCTTCTTTATAAACGACGTTTGAGGTAGAATTACCATTCTGGAATATTTCAGAAAACTCACAAATTTTCTGGACTATTCCAGAGTACTCTCGAATTTTCTGGAATATTACAGAAGTTTAATCTTAAAAGTTTATGCCGTGCAAATACGCTTATTGTAGAGATCAAGCTGTATCTCCTGTTCTACTAGACCGATTTTCATAAAACTTGGCTTAGTCTGGGCCGATTTCGATGAAATAAGAACTAAATGTTACTACAAGCTTAGATGAACCCCATTGGTTCAGTAGTTTCTGCGTGATGCGCGTTCAAACAGACAAGCAGACAAACAGAGAAAAATTCCAAAATCTGTCTTAATGTATTCCATTACTCATCTTACATCCCCCACATCAGTTTTTTTGCAAATATTTTCAATGTACATACACGTCAACTTTACAAATGTATTATATGTATATGTTTGAAAATTATTAAAAGGTAAAATAATTTAATAAAAGTGATTTACGCTCCCTCCCACCGACGGAAGACGCTTTTCAACTACATGTTGCAAATATTACTTTTTTTAAACAGTGTTGTGAACCGTCATTCAAATTACCTCTTGCACAAAATTTTGGATGCAGAATTGGAAATCAGGAGCTGGTACCGATAATGTCGACAAAAAAAAGTTTATCTGAACTTAAATTAAAAAGGGCAACTGTAACATAAAATGCGACACAAAATATTCTTGTGAGTGGTATTCAGTTGCGTGCTCGTGCTTTTCCTGAAAATTGTTTTAAGGGAAAAAGCAATATGCATCATTTTATAATGATAGTGATTCTGACTAAAATGTTAGGATAGTTATACACAAAAATTACATAATATACAACATTAATGTTTTATTTAAAATATCTCCCTTTTCTGCTTTCTATTAAATATGCTAAATACCTAAAATAATATTTCTCACTAATGTTTTATTTCTTAAACAATATAAAAACGAGTAGAAGTTGTACTCGGGCATGGCCAATTGCGAATACCTATTTGATTAACATTTTGCTCGAACACACAATTCACTTTGTATCGATTATTATTTTTTTAAATAAGTGGCCGCAATCGGCAACGCCCGACTACTACTTTCATTCGTTTTGTTGTATTATTAACATAAAGTAATTCAAATTTGCAATTATATTGAACAATATAGTGCTTTTTACCGTTACACTGTACCAATTATCGTGTAGACTATTTTTATTTTAATGCTGAATAATTACACGCCTCATAAAAAAATCATAAACAAAAAACTGTATACGTTACCGACAGGATCTTTTTAAAAAAAACTTTTTCAATATATAGACTATATTTGGTAAGCAATTGTATATAAGAATTTCATAAATTTAACATAGTTGTCCGCATATCGAAATTTTTAGAACGTAAATATCAACCTTTTGATTTTAATTAGTTTTTTCCAAAAAAAATATTCTTTTCAAAAATACCAATAGCTTAGTTAGAATCACGTATATCTTTTGAGTATACATACCAAAAATCAGATCGGTAGGTTTCATAGTTTTTGTTTTAACGGAGAATAACCATTGTAAAACATAATTTTATAATTATCAATCCGCTATCTTTTTTTCGATTTCTGAAGTTGCGCAAGAGCAAAAATTAATCCGACAAGCGTTTTCTAGTGCCCCAGGTAATGCTCTCTTCATTACTTATATCAACTTTTGTACGTCATGTCGGAACAGGTCATCTTGATTTTGGAGTGCTTGGACCCCGGACAGAGCAATAGCGCGCAATGGGAAGTATCTGAAACTATTTTAAACATTATAGCATTTATGATTTTTTAAATTATTTATATAATAAACCAAAAATAAACGCATTTTCCCCTCTCACTCTGCAAAATCCTATCCTCAAACAAGCTTTAAAGTGTCTGTAATTATCTTTGCCGTAAGTAACGATAACGCCATGTAATTTTTTGAAGTCCAAGCTTTTGTTTAATAAACTGTGACTGCTTTTGTGGGGGACAAAATGGGTTGTGGTTTGCTGTAAATAATTCCGTGGAAATTCAGCCTAAGAATACAGGGTATTGATTAGGATCGTTCAATATTCAAAACTTAATAGGACTACAAATAGGCAGCATGCTGTGTAATATGAGTTAAAACGTTAATAATACTGTAATCAAAGCGACTCTTTTCTGCTTTTTAATAATAGACAAGGATTTAAAAAGGCTTGTTCCGTGAATAACAACATAGAAGTGATCGATATCAACTATCAGTAACCTTAATCCACGACGGCATTTTATAAATAAATTAATTGGGAAATTATGCATAATTGTGAATTTTCCAGAGCTATTATTTTTGCTGTTTAAAATTTAATGCACCCAGTTGCATTTAAAGCAGAAAAATAATAAGAAAATCGGTGACCGAACAATACAATTATTTTTGTGATGGTAATTTATGATGAAGTCGGGATTGGGCTGATATTAAAGCTTCTTTTCGATACAATTATAATTAGTTGGGATACTTCAATTGGCAGATGTTCGAGTGAGACGTAGAATATTGACAGCAGGGTTTTATTCAAATAAATCTACATTTTATAAGAAAAATCTCCACCTACAATAGAAAACGAGTAGAAATTGCAGTCGTGCATGCCAAATTTGCTCTATTACGGCTCAATTAACTTTCATATGGTGCCGCTGAGATTAAGTACAGCGAATATATTTTTATTTAATTGTTGAAATAGGTATTCGCAATCGGTAATTATCACTCCTTTTTTTGTAATAGTCTCATCATAAACACCTGAGGAAAAAAATCGAATCTGATATAGCCTATAAAAATTATGTTCGCACGGTCGAAAATAATATTAGATTCCATCCAATGAAATTTTGGGCCTTTTTAAAGAACAAAAAGGGAACAAGTAACATATCAAACGAATCGGTCATTTGAGAAACAGCACATGTCAAATTTTCAGCCATTTTCATTTTATCACAAATATGTTACATTTAAAGGTAAACGCGTCGATCCCTAGAGAAACAACACTTGTCGGACGATATTACAAAATTTTGTGCGTGTCTAAATATATCAGTGTGTTCAGAAACAGCACAAGTCAATGACATGTGCTGTTTATGAATGCAAAATTTTAACTGAATTCTGTGAACGTTCTAGCAATACTGACACAGCTGTAATCACATTTGACTATATGCAGAATCTCCAGCTACCTGTTGTTCCCGTACAGGAAACTTTTTATCTGAGGCAGTTGAACGTTAACCTTTTTGGAATCAACTACGCTGGAAAACATCAAGTCAGGTTCTATGTATATCATGAGGGCATTGCTAACAAAGGCCCTAATGAGGTCACCTCATTTCTCATGGATTTTATAAATAATGAAATATCTCTTACTGTTAGGCACCTGCATATTTTTTCTGCGGTGGCCAGAATCGAAATCACACTCTAACAGGATTTCGTATGCCTTTGGTTCAGACAAACAGATTCTAAACAATAAATCAACATTTTCCGCAAAGAGGCCATTCGTTCTTGCCAAATGATCACAATTTTGTAGGTATCAAGAGAACTGTCAGAAGACATGACCGAATCTACTCTATGGAATACGTTGAAATGATTGTCAATTCATGCCGAAAATCACAATTTTCTATAAAAATGGTAAAAACTTAAGATATTATTGACTTTAAATCTTGGTGACTAGGACTATACAAACGGAAATGTTTGTCAGTTGACTCGCTTGCTAGAGGAGTGCCGAAACACCAAAAGCAAAATTTTCAGATCACAATGTTTACCCATTTTGTTTAGTCCTCTGACCAACCTGGAGTACTTCAAGCCTATGAATTTATAGATGGATTGACAAGTCACAAGTTTAAACTTGCTACTTCCAATTAGGTGACCTTGCCTCAACCCTTACAGAACCCTGCTTATGATGAAGAATTAGTTCCCATCGATTCAAAAAAAATTAAAAATATTAAGCAGCTGATTTCGTATGTCCCTGAAGAACACCACGACTTTTACAACGAAATATTACAATGGCCCACAATAGAAAACGAAGAAGATTTAGCTTAGAATGCTTTATGTATGAAGTTTTTGTATTTTCAATAAATGTATCTAGCAATACGTCATACGATTTTAATTGGAGCAACGTTCATTTCAGAAACAACACATGTCAGGAGTTTTCTAATTAACGTATTTTCTTCAATTAAAATATTTATTCAAAATTTATAGATTTAATATGCTCCAATAGCACTCAATTTTGTACTAATAACGTTTGAAATTAAAATTTTCGGTGATATACTAAGCTATAATATTTCTTCCATTTCCTGGAAAACGTTGTAAAACTGTGTGCTGTTTCACAAATGACCGATTCAAATGTCATGCAATATAATGGTAATGAATTATCTGAACCTGTCCAAATATTAAATGCGTTTGCGGACCTTCTTCAAAATTCTTTTTCACCTCCTAGTGATTGCATGGGAGATATAAATAACGGACATAGCTTTAATAATAATAACTCGCTAATATATGTATTAGAATTTAAGGAGGATGATGTGAGAAAATCACTAAAAAAAATAAAAAATAAAATGACCACTGGCCCAGACGGCACACCTGCATTTCTGATAAGAGATTGTGCGTATATTTTTGCCACACCTTTAGTAATAATTTTTAATTTAATTTTAAAAAATAGTGATTTTCCGGATATGTGGAGACGTCCTAAAGTTTGTCCAATTTTTAAAAAAGGTAACAAATCTGACATATCAAACTTTCGGGCCATTTCAATAATATGTAATTTTGCAAAGGTACTTGAATTTCTATTACACGACGTCATTTATGATAAAATCAGTACAAAAATCATTATCTATCAACACGGTTTCATGAAAGGGCGCTCTACAACCTGTTACAAAATTTATTTCGGAATCCATCGACGATCAATCCCAAACCGACATAATTTATACTGATTTTTCCAAGGCATTCGACAGACTTGACCATAATATGTGGCTTAAAAAACTAAACTGATAGCTTGATAACATTATTCAGACCTTACCTGTCAAACAGAGTCCAATATGTTACCTTCAATGGATTCAAGTCTGTCGAATACATTGCTACCTCGGGAGTACCGCAAGGATCGGTTCTTTGTCCACTATTTTTCACAATATTTATCGATGACATAGCGGATGACTTAACAGACGAAGTTAATTATTTAATGTATGCTGATGATTTGAAGCTCTTTTTTAGAATTCATACCGTTGACGATTGTTTTTATGTGCAGGAAAATTTAAACAAAATAAGTAACTGGTGTACTAAATACAATCTTCCATTAAATTCGCAGAAATGCAATTTTATATCTTTTACACGATAGTCCATACCAGTTTCCTACGATTATAATATAGACAATAATATACTTCATCGGCCCGAAACACTACGTGACTCAGGTGTTATCTTTGATAAAACCCTCTCTTTTAATGCACATATTAGCACTAGTATAAGAAGCCAGCAAGACTTATGGGTTCATAGTTAGAAATTCCCGTGATTTTTCAAACCCAGATACGCTAAAGATGCTCTATTGTTGTTATGTCAGATCCATGCTTGAATATGCGTCACTTGTTTGGACCCTACACTATAATGTACATGTCAACCAGTTAGAATCGGTTCAATGCAAATTCCTTAAATTTATGCATTTTAGATCTGAAGGTACTTATCCATTAATCGGTTTTCCACAAGAGGACCTGCTGGATAAGTACTCTTTAGTTAGTTTAGGCCGTAGGCTATATTTTTAATAAAGAAGATAAAGGGTGGACCCTTAAAAAATAATTAACGAAAAAAATGCTAGACTTTTACTCACCTCAGCGTGGTCACTCTAAAAAATAATGAATTAAGAAACTATGGTGAAAAGTAAGATCTGAAATGTGGTTCACACTTCACACTATTAGTGAGGAGGAAACCTGATATAATTTGTGTAGCCAAAGAGATGCAGGATGGTCACTCTAAAAAAAAATATTAATTTAAAAACTGCGGAGACAAATAATATTTGTTACCACTATTGCCAAAAAAATATACTTAGTTAAAAAATATCTACAGGGTGGTCAGTTAATACAAAAAATTATAAATAAAAGACAGATTTTTTTTGTGAAGTAGTTTTTCTCCTATTCTCTTTTAAATTCTGTACCGAAAAAACTTGAAGTAAGTTATATTCTGACTTGCAAAAGAGCAATTTTTTAATTTCATATTTGCGATTTGTATAAATTTTCGTTTTAAATCCTGAAAATTTCCGTGACAAGTTGATGCAGTATTGTAATTTTACTGATTTTTTTTATTATCTGCGGTCTATCCTAATCCAAATATAATTGTTTGCCGTGCTAATTTGGCACGAAAATTTTCAATTTGGAAAAATTACCAACTTTCGTTAGGCCTGGCTTAATATTATATTCTTAAACTCAGAAATGTTACCAGCAATTTATTTATTACAATTTCGTAACTCCACCGCGTATTTAACATACTCTCAAATATTTAAAACAACGAAATTTAATCAATTAATTAAGTCAATCGCGAATCAAAATATGGCTTCAATGATTGTGATCATTTAATAATAACTTTGTAATCAAAAGAATATGAAATGTAGGTATTAGTTCATTTAAAATATTACGAAATTTACAAAAGATAATAATATAGTTTGATGATCTACAATCATTAATTATTTAGAAAGATGTGTGTCTTTTGATAATTTTGTGTTTACAAAATATTTTATCTGTTATTATACATGAAATAATTTTGGTACTGTTTACTTTACAATATTGTTAAATATATTTTTTTTAATTTCAGGTAAGTGTTTGACCACGAAGCAACGTGTTATTTCCTTTCCACGGGATCTGTATTTGACCGAGGAGATAAGTATAAACGCAAATAATATTATTATTATTCAAAAAGTCCATTAAAATTAGAATATTTTAGAAAAAAAATAACGAATTAGAATAATAATAGGGTTTGAGGATAAGTGTAACTAATGAGAATCTATGTGATGTCAGCATATTAGAGTTATATAGAGGGTGATCTACAACTGCTATGTCAAACTTCAATAGTTGCTATCAATGAAGAGAGATTTTCCTAATAAACAAATTTTAGCGAAAAATATTTTTCGGCAATTCAATTATTTACAAGAAAATACTTTACCCAGTTACAGGGTTTATAACAGTAAAATTAGCAAAAACAGCTTATTACTAATCATCATTTTTAAACTTCAATCGCACTATCTTATTCGTAAACAAGAAACGCGGTCAAATCTTTAGAAATACGACTTCAGTGCTAGCTGCTATCTATAACCTACAACCTCTTAATAAGGTTTTTCAGCAATATGCCAGGTATAATAAACAAAATTTCCACACTTTACTTAAACTTAATAAAAATCTCTTTGTAATATATTTAGCTATGATCTCAGACGCGTTTCCGTGTAAAGGTTAACCTTACCTCTACTTACTATAATAATAAATGAAAAAAAACCTCCAAAAGGTAAAATAAAAAATTAGCGGATGAAGAAATCAATATCAGATGTTTTTTTTTCTTACGTGTTGCGGTGCCAAACCCCCGCCGAGCCGCTCAGTGTGGCAAAATGGTCAAAAATCGGTCTGAGAGTCAACTTTTTTTTTCTTAAAATACTTGCAAAGGAGTCTGAAATAGTGAGTTACTGCGGCTTTGACTAATTTTACTTCCACATCCGCGTAGTGGGTGAAAGTATAACGCAAAAAAAATTTTTGTTTTTTTTTTTAAATAGGCTTAAAATGTCATATCATTACATGGAATCGTCGAGATTTTAAGTTTAAATAAAAAAGAATTATGTCTGCCTGTTTGTCTATCTCTCTGTCTGTAATTTTTTTGTGCGCACGTTTACTCTGAAACCGTTTATTATATTGACTTGAAATTTGGTACCCTTATGTATTATAACGAGATCTGTAACTAGATTATAATTTGATCAAATTTCGTTGAAGGGTTCGGGGTAAATAGGGATAAATGAGGGTAAATTGGTAAAGCAAGCAAGTAGCAATCCATAAAATTGGGATTTAGAGCATGTACGAGAAGCTAAGGCCTCAGAATTTCTTTTGGCATCAGCCACCCCCACTATCACACACCCATTACCACCCTCTTACTATTATTAAAGGGGGTAAAAAAAATAAAATTCGTCAAAGCGGCAGTGACTCCAGACTCCTTTGCAAGCATTTAAAAAAAAAAAAAAGAAAACGTTGATAGTTCAAAAGTTAACTCTTAGAACGATTGTTGCTGAAAAGCAACAAAGCATCTGGGCCAGATAATATACCAGACGTTTAAAAAAGAATAGCACTCTGATATCTTCGTTGAGATCTTCAATGATGTCTACGGTTCGGGAGTCATCGAAAATAACTGGTTAATACAAATGAATGATCTACTGGTACATTAAATCATTATACGACTTCAGTGCTAGCTGCTATCTATAGATAGCCATCAGCGTCGCATTTAGATGTCAAAGTGAGTACAAGATTTCATTCGATGCCTACTAATTTTGCACTGTTCTCGGCGTCGCTTCATCAGCGAGAGAGGTCGTATTACATTCAGTTATCTGTTATTCTGTTATTCATGGACAAAAAGTTTCAAATAAAAAAGTAGCCTTCTTAATATACTTGGTATCTTTTTCTAAAAATGAAAAAGTTTACAGCTGCTCATTCTCCAATATTTTATCGACTTAGACCAAACACAGACGACGCAACTCTAATATAACGAAACTCTGAAGTAACCTCAGTTTGAAACCAGTTTCAAATCGTACAACACACACAACTGATTTGCCATTTAGTGTTATGCCTGACGTAAAAATATAGACCTCAAGTGATGAAGAAGACATTGATTTGTAATTTTATCTCCGCCAAAAATAAATGAGTAAAAGAAGAAGCATCCATACCTTGAGAAAAATATAAATTGTAGAGCATTTATGGCATTTGACTTCGTTCCATGCTTTTTCTGTAATGTTTTTGCTTGAATGTACAGATAATTCATGATTGTGCAAGCACGGATGTTTTTCTGCTTCTTGTACAAACAAGATATTTAATTGTTTGTCACTCATTTTCACCAGAAGTTTGAAACTAGTCACACGTGAAACCTGCAAAACGGGTCAACCGCAACTGATGAAATGGGTTACCAATTCAATTTAATTCAAACAAATCTATTAAATATTAGACATACAAATATGCGTCCGAGTCGGATTCCGGTTCAGAGCCGACAGCAGAACCACATCGCACAGCGTCGTGGTGAACGTACGGTCGGATGAAGCGGGTTCGACCCACGCTGGAACAACAGGTGGAATACGAAGTTAGGACTCCTGTCCAAGGGAAAAGACTTAAACCTAACAGTTTCATTACTATAACTAGAAGAGTTTTAAAAACACTTAAAAATTAAGGAAATGAGTTTTTGTTAACACGCGCGCACTGACGCTCACGCGCACTATTTTAGGAGATCTAATTGCTGATACGGGAAAAGCTCAACGAAAAAACCCGTTCGAGCGAATGGCAAAGTTCATCCGATGGTCTGCCTGCCTTCGGAAAGGTAGGGTGAAAGGGAAGTTGTGGTTGAAAAAGTTTTGATTTACAAGAAGTTATTAGTCGAGAGGGGATTTCGAGAAGAAACAAAAAAGGACAAAACAACAAAAATTAACAAAATTAACAAAAATGAGACTAATAGAGGGGATAGAGAAGAGGTTTGAGAGTAAAAGGTGGTGAAGGTAAAAGGTGGTGAAATGAAAATTTGTGTATAGGAGAGATTTGGCTAGGGAGGTTGCCGAAAGATAGGCAACGTCTGGTATGGTAGGGGTGTTTTATATTGAAAAGTATGGCATTATGCTGTCTGATTCGTGTAATGTCTCGGGTTAGCGGACTGTCGCCCAATTTGAATTGGTAGAATTTTTACGATGTATTTTAGACGAAGTCCGCTAGTGGGGTTATGTCGTGGCAACATGCATAGAGATCTCTGAGGGAGGTGTATCTATCAGAGGCTGAAATGAGGCGCATAAATTTGTGTTCTAGTACTTTTAGTTTTCGCATTGTCGAGGCCGGGATGCTGCACCACACTGGCGTCGCGTATGTGATAGCCGGCTTGATTACCATCGTATATAACAACTTTTTATTGGTCCTGTTGAGTCCGCTACCCCGCGCCAGGAGCGGATACAGACTTAGACTCCTGGACATGAAGTAGACCTTTCGTACAGTTTCGTTAACGTGTGTGTTGAACGTCAGTCTGATATGAAATGGGTTACCGATGGGTTGCAAATCTGTTGCACCGTCTGCGTCTACGGCGTTTCATCTACATACGTGTGTCTGAAACTCAAAAGTTACTCGAGTTGCAGTTTCATTACATTTGAGTTGCCCAGTCCGTGTTTGGCCTTAGGCCCATCATCTACGGAGCTATTAGTGTGTAACAAAACTTAAATCTTAAAATAGTTGGATACTCCATTCTAATACATGGAGAGACGTAAAAGTACCTAAAAATAATCATGATTGTTCGTTATTGTTATGCAGAATGCTGAGTGAAGAGGAAGACAGTTGTCTTGTATCATTACTGTAAAAGATATCGACACAGAAGGAGATTCTGGGTTCATCCATATATGGAAAGGAATATCAACTGCAGACTGTATGTTGCAGCTATGGAACTGCAACAAAATGATGATACATTTTATTCTTTCTATAGGGTGCACAAAGAAAATTCCATTTCCTGAACAATTTTTACGTTGGAACCTCATTCATTCATTGTTTTTAATTGTCGAATATAAATGCAAGAAACATAAACAATTTCCAATAAATATTGCCAGGCGCAAGCGCGGTCCTACGGGGGGGGGGGGTAATGGGCAGAAGGGACACAAGAGGAAGAAAATATCAAGTTTTTTATAACTTTATTAACTCTATACAACAAAAACGAACAAAAAATACGAACTTATTAGAAATTACCCCCCCAGAATATCAATCTAGGACCGCCCTTGGCCAGGCGATTAACAGCCCCAATTTGGTGATTTATCACTAACCAGCAATATACTGATTGGTGACTAGTACGCTCATGTATGAGATTGAATTTGATGTTCTCATTTAGCATTTTTTTTTAATTCATATTTCGAAATTACTTCAAAATATTAGATTTTTTTTTCAACTCCTCCCTCAAAATAAATAATGAAAATAGAGCTCGCGAAAACGCAGTGTGACGTCACACCACTCGGCGGTCGACCGCTAACTTGTTCCCATATAGTTTCATAGGGCACGTACATACAACGGAAGTGCTAATTTCGTTCATATCTTTTAAGCGTTCTACATTTTGTTATTAAACATGGATTAAAAAAGGTTACATAAATATTGTATAGTTACAAACTGCAAAAGTACATGTATTATAAAGTACCTTTTATTTGCATATAACCAACAGCGTTATCGCCGTAATTTTGTCTGGCTGACCTAAAAGTCAGATAAATTCGGTAGAATTCATTAAAGTAGATATGTATCTAGTTAACCTACCTCTGTAATTTGATACCTCTCATTTCAGCACTTAGATAATCATTATTATTATTAAAATATTCCATAATCATAAAAATGTCCACACACGGCAAAATGTTGGAATTAGCACTTAGATAATCATTATTATTATTAAAATATTCCATAATCATAAAAATGTCCACACACGGCAAAATGTTGGAATTGGGCTTAACGTATCCATTTTCAAGAGAAAACATGTTTTTATGTATAAAAAATGTCAGAATCAAATTAGTTAAATAACGTAACATAACATCATACCCGCACAGTGTACAACGAAAGCTCTTTAACTGAATATAACCTCATAACTCATAGAACCAGTAGAGTGGTGTGACATCACAGATACTCGCTCTGAGCCGTCGGCCGTTTCAAATATTGTACGAAATCGAAATCAAATATTAGGGTTAATATTAACGCTAGAGGACTAACTTTTTCACTATATACTTAGGGGGTTAAGCAAAAATAAATTATAAAGTAAATATCACTAAATGAGCCCATTGCATGTGCAGTGAGACTTTAACAACTGCTAAGAGATTTTAGTTTCTTAACAGACACAAAACAGTAGCTCCGTGGAGGACAGGCCTTAGCCTTAGAAAAGAAATCATATTCTTTACACTTATTAAAATTTGGTCTTCATATTAACTCATTTTGTTAACAAATATGTTGTGATAACACATTGAAAATTTGAGACCAAACCATAGTTCCATTTTTGAGTTAGAACGAGATAAACAAAAAGTTATTGTTTTATTTTATTTTTCATCATCTAACCAACAGACGCCGAGAACGGGAGAAATGGTCCGCGAAAACTCGAGGTGGTGTTAAATAATTGTTTATAACAATTAAAGTACTCTACGGATCACTATAGAATTCAATAGGGTTCTATTCTTATAGTAGGCGAACCGATTTAAAAAAAAATCAATGGATCTGCTATTATAATAATAATACTAATAATAATAATTTATTAACCATGTCGATACAATACAGTATATATGGCAAGTCAACAATACAAATAATTTGTATATAACATTACTTATGAACAATCAACAAACATAGTCACATCATAAAAAAATATAAAAACAAAATACATGTACTACATATACATTTATTTATTCATTTATTTTTATTTATTTCATTAATTTATCCAACGGGTAAAACCCAGTTACAAGAAAAACAACACAATTACAAGATGTAAGACACACATGTCAAATTTGTTCAAAATTAACTCCTGATTGGATAGTTACCTTCCAGGATAAATGTTGCCGATTTGAAGAAACGTCTTTGTACTTTCTCAAGTGATGTGATATAGACATTATAACTGGAACTCCAAACAAAGGAGGCATATTCCAATTTGATTCTAACAAATGTTATAAATAATAGACGAAGAGTAGACAAACCTTTGAAGTCCCTACTATTACGCAGAATAAAACCTAGGGATCTATAACCTTCAGCAACGCATTTCTCAATATGTCTGGAGATAAAGTTAGTTTTGAGTCGAAGACAACTCCTAAGTCCTTCACGAATTCAAGTCTATCTAAGACGCAATTATCCAAATTATAATTAAAAATAATAGGGCCAGATTTGCGCGAAAAGGACATCACGTTACATTTGGCAGCGTTTAAATGGAGTTGATTATGAACACACCAGGCGTTAAACGAGTCTAGACTATGCTGGAGCCTTAAGCATATATAACTTGAGATCATCAGTGTAAAGTAGATAGCATACGTCAAGGTTGTCATTAATATCATTATTGAAGAGTACAAAAAATAGAGGCTCAAGTATGGAACCTTGCGGAACTTCAGACGTTTGTTTAAATAAAACAGTTGGGGCTGTGCATACGTACAGATCAACTAACGGAGACGTATTCGTATTTTCAATAGCATTAGAACTTAACAAACGTTCAAATAAATCCAAAAATGGTATCATTTTTTAGAGTAGAACTTTTCCAATTCAAAGTGTTATAATCAAAATTGATTACTTGCAGAATTACCCGATTAAGAATTACCTTTATCAGCACAACTGAGCGCTATCGCGCTGAGGGAGAATTATGCACACACCCAGCGGAAAGTGCAGTGGCCAATAAGATAGTTTGAATCGCCCTCTGCAAAGGCCTATATGAAATAATTTGGAACATCTCATTAAAGTACACTTTATTACCTACTAATATAAAAGTACTTAAATTTGGAACACCCTGTGTACGTATTATGTATTAATATGTCTCGTGGGACTTGAGGAAAGCCAAAGAAGAAGGTATTACCTCCGTGTGATTGAGCTGATGTGCCATGTCGGTTAAAGAATGACGGTCTACGTTCGCTGCATCGAGAATCGCCCTCAGAAGGTGAAAAATGCAGATAAGCATAGGCGAACAAGGGCATTCTTAAAATTCATCTTAACAAAGCGCGCTTGTATGCAAATCAAGGCGTCGGCTATGTAAAAAATCCATCACCGATTACTTCCGACTGGGTGTTCCTTGCTACGAATCGCCCCGAATACAACTCTTAACAGACAAGAAATGGAATACTTATTGATTTTGAATTCTACTTAGCTAGTCTTAGGTGGTGACACTTTTCGGTGCAATCGACGCAGGACCGGCTCAGCCACACATGCAGCACTTGTTGGCAGGTGTCGTAATATATCAGTTTTAGAATGGGGATATATTAAATTATCACCAACATATTTTTTTGCTATCAAGCATAAGCTCCTAAATAACTCACCTAATCCCAGAAATTTATTTTTAGCTCAGATTAACTAAAATGTCTCCTAACTTTTGTCTTCAAATTAACAACAATTTCAACACTCAATAAATAAAGAAGCACCTTTTCGCCCCGCTAAAAATCAGTTTTGGCGCCAAAATAACTGAAGTCACAGAAATGACTGCTTTATTACGATCTGATTACGATCTATGTTCTATTCTGTTAATGCCACTATCCATCGTAGCAACAATGAATTTACTTAGTTATCAAAAAATAGGAAGTGGTAGTGATTGTATAGGATTTATTCGCAAATTTGATGTACATGCACTAGATAACAGTTTGCAAGTGACGGGGCCAACATCGATGCGTGCTAGAACACGTGGATAATTTTGTTTACTTTATAAAACACCACATGTAGTAGACAACCCCAAATCCAAAGCCAAGGCTGTTCATTAGGGGGTTACACATTTGGAAAAACCGCTTCCACATCCAGATTTTTCCATCCAAGTCTCTCACAACCAAAAAAAATTCATAAAAACAAATCTTTTAAAGTATCCTGTATATTAAATATTTTATTACACAAATCACAATTAAAGATTTTTTTTATGATTATTAGCGTGGCGGCTTAGCCCGCAAGAACAAGTGAATGTTGCATTGTAAACATTACATGTAAACATGTTTATCCTTTTATAGTATAACATCAAATATTAATAAGTAGTAGATTATCCCTGTTTATCCATATTTTGATCTTGTTTTATACCACCTCGTCCCACCTTCCCCCTAATAAATCGCATTTATTACTTTCAATTATCCTTAATTACCCGCTAATTATCGGTACCCTCTAATTATCGGTACCCGCTATTACCCCCCCCCCCTCTTAATTACCCTTCATTACCCCTCAAGCCATGGCCCCGTCTCCCCACAGTTACGTCACAAAAAGGGAGGAGGGAGGAAGCCTACGACCTACTTTAATACCCTACTCCGGCGAACTTTAAAAAAAAATGTCTCGTACTTTCAAGAAAAATTTGGTGTACTTTCGAAAATATGTTAGTATGGAATTTTATAACATATTTGAAATCGCCTACCCCAGAAACTTATAAAATGACATGCCACATAGGTAGTGGGGGTGGATAAAGTAAAAAAAATTGAGGCCTTTGGTGCTTGGATACACACTAAATCACAATTTTATTTTTTTCACCATCTTTAATAATGGGGTGGGGATGGTAATGGTGGTGGCTAATGCGAAAAAAAATGTTTAAGACCTTTAGCTTCTCTTATATATACTAAATATTAATTTTATGGACTTGCTTGATTTATCTGTTTACCCCCCAACTTTTAAACGGAATAAGATCAAAATATAATCTAATTCCAGATCTCATTAAAATACATACGTGTACCAATATCTTAAATGGTTCCAGAGTAATCGTAAGCACAAAAAAGCTACACAGACCGACACATAGACATTTTTTTTGCTCAAACTTAAAATGTCGACGTTTCATGACATTCTAAATCTATTTGAACAATAAAAATTTTCAACTTTTCTTGCGTTACAAAACTTCCACTGGATGTGGAAGTAAAACGCAGATATGCACTCATGCCCACCGACATTTTCAGAGTCGGGTTGGTGCTCGAACCCAGTACACAATAGACAGTGACACCAGCATATTCTCCACACAATAGAAAGTAATGTCACCTTAATTGAAGTGCTCGGGGGTTTATCCTAGGTAAATTGAAAAATTACGACTCATTTGGATGGTCAAGATAAAAGATAAAGGCAAAAATGTGAAAAAATTGTAAAATTACTGAAATAATTTTTTCGTTTATCTCGCTCTAACATAAAAACGGGACAACGAATTGGGTTTTTTTTCTAATATTTTATATTATATGAAATAATACTCAGGGAGTATCATTTAAGGAATTATTACGTTCAGGATTGTCGTAATTTATTTTCCGTACAAAAATTTATTATGTCTAAAATAAATTGTGAAGAACAATAAATGGACAATAGTGTTTAATCACACTGCTACGATAGCTGTTCCATAAGCATTTGATTTCGCGATTAATACCATCTTTTAATTTTGAGCTATAGAAAATATTTCTTATCTTTGATTTATACTTCTTTTTAAAAGCTTTTATTTAACTTGCAATGTTTGTTTGTTTGTTTGTTGGTTTAGGTCAAATCTTGCAAGCTGAATTTCGACTAGTTCTAATTAAGCTAGAGCTTTGAAATTTGGCACACGTGTATAAATCCGGTGACAATGCAGCATAGTATAGTCTAAATCCAATATGGCGGACGTCCCAAGATGGCGGATCGGCTTTTTAGTCATAACCCCTCTGATATGGGTATCAAATGAAAGGGTTTGACGAGTATAATACGATAAACAATGTGACGTCATTTTAAATCCAATATGGCGGACGTCCCAAGATGGCGGATCTGCTTTTTAGTCACACCCCGTTGATATGGGTGTCAAATGAAAGGGTTTGATGAGTTAAATACGATAAAGTGAGTGACGTCATTCTAAATTCAATATGGCGGACGTGGGAGAGGTGGGGAAGAGGTGGTAGAAAGAGGAGGGAAGAGGTGGTAAAAGGGTGGGAAGAGGTGGGAAAGAGGTGGGAAGAGGTGAGAAGAAGTGGGAAAGGGGTGGTAAGAGGTGGGGAAGGGGTGGGAAGAGGTGGGGAATTGGTGGGAAGAGGTGGGGAAGGGGTGGGAAAGAGGTGGGAAGGGTGGGAAAGGGGTGGGAAGAACTGGGGAAGAGGTGGGAAGAAGTGGGAAAGGGGTGGGAAGAGGTGGGGAAGGGGTGGGAAGAGGTGGGAAAGAGGTGGGAAGGGTGGGAAAGGGGTGGGAAGAGGTGGGAAGAAGTGGGGAAGAGGTGGGAAGAAGTGGGGAAGAGGTGGGAAAGGGGTGGGAAGAGGTGGGAAAGGGGTGGGAAGAGGTGGGGAAGCGGTGGGAGGAGGTGAGGAAGGGGTGGGAAGAGGTGGGGAAGGGGTGGGAAGAGATGAGGAAGGGATGGGACGAGGTAGGAAAGGGGTGGGATGAGGTGGGACAAGGTGGGAATAGGGTGGAAAGAGGTGGAGAGAGATGGGAAAAAAGTAATTTTATGAAACAGCTTTTATCTGAAAAAACTACTAAAAAGTAAAAATAATTTCTTTAAAATTCATACACATGGAAACCAAAAGCTTTGGGGGTGGTCAATTGAGCAAAGTAACTATGCAATATCACTATATGACCGCCTCCAAAGCTTTTGGTTTCCATGTGTATAAATTTTAAAAAAATTATTTTTACTTTTTAGTAGTTTTTTCAGATAAAAGCTTTTTCTTAAAAATACTTTTTTTATATAATTTTATTATCCTAAAAGGGGCTGGAATCTTCTGTTTAAAGCTGTCCCTGAAGTAGGTTCCACAGATCTCAAAACCATTGAATACCACACTCGAATACTGTCACTTGACATGCGTTTAGTAAATCGTAGGGGCATCATATGGAGATGAATAAAACTAAAGTACAACTAAAAATGATCCTGTATTTATACTATTTTTTTTATCTATTTAACATCGGCCTATTTCTACTACCAGAGCCTATCACCGACACCAGGAGACGAGCCACCCACAACCTGGAAATTTTGCCGAACCTTTTCTCGTAAGAAGGGTAGGGATGTTTTACATGCTAACATTTAATAGACAAGGGACCGCCCGTTTACATCCCCTACGAAGAATGGTATATCCGCTACGTAATCCTCTTCTTGAGATTACATAGCTTCCGCGTATACGCTGATATACAAGCCGTTAGAAGATGGGACGAGATCGCTGTGATTCCCAAGATGGATTTCACCCATCCAAGTACGTGCTGAATGTTGCTTCAATGAAGTATCGAAATACATACACAGTCAAGAAGCTTCTACGATCGCCCCATATTTATAATAAAATAATGTCATGTCATTCACTCAATCCTGTCATCCGTACCTAAACTAATTCTCGGTTCGACGAAATGTCACCTAATAACAATAACACGGACTATTTGAGATATGCCCTTTATCACTAATCATACTATTTGAACATTTTGCAATTTCTAAGTTTTCAAAACCATTCAACTGTCTATTATTTGTTACATTTTTAATTAACCTTAAGTTATTAATAAGTATTACATAAGTGTTATCAAAGGCATATTGGGCAGTATTACACAGTGATGGGCGAGAAATTAGTATTTAAGTTTTTAAAGTATTCCAGTTTTTTGCCGTTTTTATAGAATTGATGAATTTTATACAAAGTGTCTGCTGTATACTTACAAATATTTGGCATGATAATATATTGACTCAAAAGAAGCAAAAGAGCGAGAGGTTAACCGCACTCAAACTTTTGTACATAAGATTTCCTCTTTGACGAAGATTACACAGATTTCCTGAGATTTCCTCCAGATTTCCTCGGATTTCCCTGAGATCTCCTCTTTGATAAAAAAAATAATGAGCGGAGGGGAGAAATCCGAAAAAAGAGATTTTCTTCAGATTTCCTTGGATTTCTTCAGATTTTCTTCTGAGTGAACACCAGATTTCCTTCGCGGTTTGCCCCTCGCAGAAAAGTCATGTAAAATTTTTGCTTTACTCCGACAGATTTGCTTAAATTAATTATTTTCTAAAAATACGAGGCCAGACAGTATATATAAATATTATGTAGGTCAGTTTTGAAATAGAAACTAAGAACAAGTTAAATGTCTTCTTGTGACCTACATCTTTTTTTTAATTGTTTATTGTATTAATAATGGTACATAAAAACGAATGTCTCTTTCATAAAAGGAATCCTTCGCTGTCAGCATCTACGGTTCAAAGAAAATGTTCATACTTCGTTGTTTAGCCGTAGGTATCCTGCCGCTTCCAATCATACAGTGTTGTCAATATGTTAGATTTATCTAGTTTTAAAGTAAAAATAATAAAGCGGTGTAATGTACGAGGTGATGAATTAAGTGTTTATTGAAATTAAATTAACCGCTATTAATTTAATTACTACAGTGGTTAAAAAAAATTCGATAATAAATTTTTAAAAATGGTAATTTTTTTAACTCATCGTTTAAATACATTTTTTGCGGGCAATAAATTACTGAGATCAGGGACATTTTTTCAGTAAAGACACAAGGAGCTTCAAAAAAACCGACCTGGACGTCCTGCTTTTTCTAATAAACCCCATGGAGTACTTGTGGTTTGTGAAAAATTGCTAAAATGGCAATGAGTAAATTAATATTAAATGTCAGTTAGTGTTTTCATTTTAAACCTGATTAAACGAGGTTTTATTATTTTTAAATGGCAGTCTTGCAACGCTGTAAAACCCGTGTTATTGATACTACAAGTGAGCGCGATAATCTTGTCTCTTCCGTCTTCTGTTGATAGTTGTACTGTCTAAAATGAAAACATTTCCTATTTCTAATTAATTTTTAATCAAAAAATAGGTTTGAGTCAGAAAAAAAAAATTAGAAGGATTTTTTACTTCCTCCCAACATGTTATACTGCCAAATGTTTGTACGTATACGGCAGACACCCTGTATCTAGATATCCTTATTTTCTCAGTATTTAATACTGCCAAAATTCAATTACTTGATAACTTTTTATTTTTCCAATCAATCTGAGATAATCTTGGATATAGGTGAAAGTGAATACCTACATATTGATGTAATCCACAACTCAGTATCGATAAAGCTCCCCTATGAGATACTAATTGAATTAAATAAGTGCCTGTATTTTAAATTTGTTCAAGAGATTTGAATTATCAATCTGTATTATATGTTCGATGATTTACTTCCACATCCACGTAGTCGAGTGGAAATTTGAATTTTCTTTATCAAATAGGTTTAGAATGTCATGAAACATCGAGATTTTAAGTTTGAACAGAAATAGTGATTTAGTGTGTGTACAAGAACTGAAGGCCTCAAAATATCGTTTTATAGGTTTTTGGGGTAGACGATTTCAAAAATGATATTATTTCCACATAGTGGAGTGCAAATATATTATCTTTTTTTTTTCATTGTAAGAGTTAGATAAGAAATCATAGTCATTCCTTGGGCAACTATTTTCTTATAGGGTGGTCTGTTTAGATTGGCACAGAGAAATATCTCAAGAAAAAATGTTTCAAAATAATTGTTTGGCCTCGAGAGAGAAACAAAATGGCATTATTTATTTTTGATTCGATGTATTTTTTAAGGTCATTTTAAGGTCAACTTTGTTCTACATATAAAGCAAGTAACTTTTTTTTTTGTTTTGCAATATATTAATCAACCTAGCTATAGATATTTTTTCTGTAAGTAATTTTTTTATTAAAGAAAATAGAAAACACAAGCATATCATTAAAATAATGGTAATTGTACATAAAAAATATCAGACAAAAGATGCTGCTGAATCAATGAATAAATTAAATACCAAAAGCTGGTAAAAAGTTATAATAATTGTCCACGTTTCAATAAAATCAAATTAAATATGTTTGTTCCTCACACTTTTCCGAAATTGATAGTTTGGAGTTAAAAATTGTTGAACGTCCAAAAACCTGTAATAATTTTCTTTAATATCTCTTGTAAAATTGTAATCTGATAAATAATAATAATAATAATAATAAATGTCGTTAAAAAAGTTTGCTACAAAACTTGCTAGTTTTTTTCATATATACTCTAATAGAAATACCGGTTCTCATTGAAATCAAAAATGAAGGTAACCTTGAAATGATCTTGAAAATGTCCACCGAATCGACCATGAATATTGCTACTTTATTGCATCCTCAAAATCGAGCAACTTTTATTTGAAACATTTTTCTCTAAAATACATTGTTGTTGCAACATTTAATTGTGTCAACTTAAATATATCACCCTGTAGATTACATAATAGTCATTATCGATAAGATTTCTTTGCATTATTTTCATACGCCGTTGTTGCTGACAAACACCACATATTTGTTGTATTTAAAACTTCAAAAACTATCTAAACCGCCCCTGATTACCGTTCTCCATTGGGACCAAAGGACGACACACTGCGTCACTATTGTCGTACTCGAATTTCTCTTTTAAAATCTCTCGCACGCACGCACGGCCGTATGTCGATGAGTTCGTTCGTGTAGTTGCTAAGGACTTCTTATTTCATTCATCATATATCTAGAAGCTGCGAAGTGTATGTCAAATATCAAATTTTGATTTATGGAAAACGCAGGCGAAATCTTAAATCATTGAAAATGGAGATGTTCTGTAAAGTAGAAAATGATACCAGTTACATAGGAATTGAAGTGGAGGAATGCTATTCGTTATTTTTGTTAGTAGTTTTATTTATTGTCGGAAGAATAATAAAAAAACAGCTTTCCATTAATTTAATTTGATTTAACTTTTGTTGGATATTTTAACATGTAATACAGTTTGTAGCGCAAAAAAATCGGCAGCTGCTGGAAGCAGCTGGAACCTCCCCACGTGAATTTTTGAAGTCGAAAAGAGCACTAAAAATATGAACGATCTCATTGAATTATATTTATTAAGTTGAAATATTTTTTTTCATATTAAAACAGAAAAAAAGTCTTGTGTTCGGTGGGATTTGGACCTACGAACTTGAGTGTTAAATTCATAGTCTGCACAACATTAATATTTTATTAAATGTTTTAATACAAATATATGCCTCATCGGATCCAGACCCGGAGCCAGCCAGACAACCTCGGCGAACACCGCCGAGGCGGGTGTGAGGCTGGACGGGGTAGGTCCGGTTTGGCTTGCAGAAAAATAGAAATGTGGGATGGTAGCTCCTGTCTTCTGTAGGCAGGCTTAAAAACTGGGTTAAAATTATAATGCGTCCACATGGAATTAATATAAAAATAAACACAACTCTATTAAAAACTAAGTTCGTAGACAAGAGCACTGAATAATTTTGATTATTGATATGGGAAACACAACTAAACGAAAAACCCCGTTCGTTGGTAATGGGTGGTAGGGTATCTTAGGGAAAAACGATATAACTCTTGATGGACGGCTTCCCTGTCGGTGGCCGGGGTAGTGTTCATGGTGGATCGTTTAAGTTTGAGTTGATATATTTTGTTTTATCTTCCCCGACCGATTTTTCACTAAATCGGTCGGGGAAGTGACACCTGTCAAATTTTTGGTTCCAATGTTTTTCTGGAGGAATTTGGTTTTTGACAGTTTTCGAAAAAAATCTTTAGGTTGGTACCAATGTCTTAAATTGTTTTTAGGTTATGTAGCACTATTTCTAGATTATGTTGCCGGAAGAATTTCCGGCGGGATGCCGGAAGTAGCGGAAATAATGTCACTGTCACTTTTAAAGTTTTATTGGAAAAAAACTCACTCACCGGTGGGGTTGCTTACACTCACACATTCCGTAGACTTTATAAATAGTACTCAGCATACAGTCTGCGCGCTTTAACACACTAGTCTACCAACGTTAGGTTAATCTATAAAATATATCTTACACAAGAAGCGTGTTATTTTGTTGTTTAATTTTTTTCACAGAAACCAAATCGAAAGAGTGCAAATGTGATATGTCGTTGCTTTTCAACACTAGTTTATTTAACCGTTTTAACATTATGACATTCACTAGATAACATAATTTTTTGACATAACCTCAACTGTAGTGACATTTTCCAACACCCTCTACATCGTTTAGTGAACTCACAACAATTGATTAGAATCAAAAAGTAATCAGGTCGAGTGATTATTATCAGCGGTTGCATTCCCTTAACATGATCATTGTCTGTAGCATGTTCAGCAGGTGCATGAACTCATCCTCGCTTGCTGCAACTTATGTGGTATTGTAGAAGAACTCACCACAGTTCGTCAGAAGAACGTGACAATATTTATTTTACTGAGAGCGCCAGTCGCTCCTTTACGTAGGATGGCGTTTTCTACTCTCAGTGGGGTTCGATTAATGTCGAGGGGCAAACCGCGAAGGAAATCTAGTGTACACTCAGAAGGAAATCTGGAGGAAATCTTTGAGGAAATCTCATCAAATCTTTTTTTCGGATTTCTCCTCCCTGCTCTTCAAAAAAATTTTTTTTATAAAAGAGGAAATCTCATGGATATCCTAGGAAATCTGTGTAATCTTCGTCAATCAGGAAATCTGGTGTACAAAATTTTGGGTGCGGTTGACCCATTGGTTAATGTTAAGAGACTACCAAGGACCGGAGTCTTGTTTTAAATGAGAAAGGTTTAAGTTTGTACCTACCGTGGATTGCTTACTGCTCTCTCCGATCTGCCTCCATACGATATACTTATCTTATCTCCTCATACTTCTTATTGTTCTAATCACTTCTCACTTTCCTCATTACTTCTATAGAATTTCTCCCATTAGTTTCTGTGATCTAATCGATGTCCTGAATAACAGACTTAAGAACCTTATGAGAATACTATAGATAGATAGATAGATAGATAGATAATTTTATTTACCAGAAGCATACATAAGTACAAGGTATCGTCACAGTTTCTTTACAATACTCGAATACGCGAATATAATTAATTAAAAATTAACATTTATTTATTAACAACAAGATAGCTTAATTTGAAAATAGCTATAAATTATCATCCATATTAAACTAAAACCAAAAGACAAGCATTCAGTTGTTGACCTAACACACAAAAACATCAGAAAGGTTAAACATAAAGTTAATCATTCAATAAGGAAAATGCAAGATAATATCGTGTATTGTATAAAGTTAAAAAATGTACAAATAAATGGTAAAGAGCTTATCTACTTATAATGGAATTGGCCTACGAAACATGGCAAGGACGGATACCTCCCTCGGATAGCGTTTATTTCAACTACATACAATAGAGAGTAACAGTATCAGTCGACCAAAAAATTCACAATTTCTTAGAAGGCTGTTTGACTTGGGACACATGGATTCGAGTGGATTTTGGATCACTTGCCGCTGGCTAAGTAGTAAACCTAGCAGTAGTTTCTTCATTCACTAGGACTTAGGCTTTTTACAGCGAGTTATACGAGGCTTTTCTACTATTTGCAAAACGTACCTGCGGCATATAACATAATAAGGGTAGTGTTCTTTGTTTCTGCTCTCGAGCAACCCCCATGGCGAATTCCACATAAGGACTCTTTTGAGCTAATTGACATTTTCCATTATTTTGTTAAAAAACGGTATGAAGTTATCTTTTTCTAATGGCCTTCCGGTGCTCTTGTCCCTCGCTTAAGAATTTACTTTGTTTTGCCATAAAACGTCTTTTGAGATGGATAATTTTTGCCATTTTTGCTTTAGATCGATTTTCCTGGGTTCTACAACAGTATCATCTGTTGATTTCAAGCTATAAATCCTGGTTCCACTTATAGATACTCCGTTATTAAAGAGTATTATTTTAATATTTTGTGATAATATGTACTTATTTCACTTCAAATAGAAAATTTAAATATAAATATTTTGCTTTACAATACTCCAGAGTGCGAATATAATTAATTAAAAACTAACATTTATTTTAGGATAAGAAGTCATATTTTTTTTCTTTGTATGAAAATTGAAAATTTAAAGATGAAGTCTTATTTAAAAAGGATCTGAATACAACGAAATTTCAATATTGCATGAAAAGAAAACTCTTTTAAGTAGATCTCATATGTCTTATCCATTAAGTTTTGTTTGTGATATGTCTAATGTTATTTTGATTTTCTGATAGTCCTCAGCACACGTCGTATCTTCACGTGTTCTCTATAGATGTTATAGAAGATTAGTGACAGAACATAGCGCCAGCCCTGTCTGACACGTTTACCAATTTTACATTTGTCGGAGTTAGTGTCATCTACATTCATCAAGGCAGAATTTTTTTCACACAGTCGATGAACAATAAATACCAGATATTTGAGTATCCTTATCCACGGTTTGTCCCATTCCACATTGCTAAAAGCCTTACGGTAGTTTACGAAACAAAGGTACGTAGAATTTTCTTGCCTTTTCAAGTTGTCGGAAATTGAATATCTACACAAATTACAATTTTTTTTAAATCATCAATCATTATCGTGTATAGTTGTCTTCGGGTCTACTAAGCACTCAAAAAATGTCGGTGCCTTTGACCGTCAAACACGCTGCACTACACCGCCAAAGACGCCGACATTTTTTACACGCTTAACAAGTGTGTAGTCAACTTTATCAGGAATTGACAAATATGGTTAGATTCGAGAATATTATTAATTAAATAGAAACGCTTATTCCAACGTTGACTTATTTTAATTCTCCCCAAGCTATGCAGCCGAGAATTTAGTTCAGTATTTGGTAATCAATATGAATTACGTTTAATACGTCCAACCTCAAACGGAGCACCCGATGAGAGTCAAAATTGCATGAAACCAACACCCACAACAAAGCCAAGCTAAGTGACGTTTCTTCTTTGTCTCTTAAAAAATTAATAAAGCTGACGAAGGCAAAGAGAATGCCTAACGAATGTAAATTACAGGAGCAATTACCGGAACACGTATTAATTAATTAAATGAAGTACTGCCGACGTCCGTGTAAACACGGTGTGAATTTATGACAAAACACTGCTATTATATACCACCTCTAATATAATTATAATTATCAGTGGCGTTGCCGCGTCTCAATTTTTGTTCAGAGCTAAATTTTTTTCGATATTTTTTTCTGTCGCTGTCTAGATAATGGCCACTTTTAAGAATTTCTTCTGAAATTTTTTTGGGATACCTGGGGATAATGTACTTTTAAAATAATGTATAACATAACTATAAAATTTTACTTAATGAGCCCATTGTCGTCGTGGCCCAAAAAAATTATAATTATTTATTCGTCGTCGTTGCCTAAAAAAATTAATTATTTATTCCCTTTTTTGTTAGATGAATCGGAGAATTTTATTTGGCATATCTATATAGATACTAAATAGAACTCCAGATAATGGATCTATATTTTAAGCGAAAAGTTACTAGGAACATAGTAAGAGCAGCGTATACGTTTAAGGTGAAGTGTAGTGAAGTCCTTTAAACAACGACGTATATAAAATGCTAAAGGCAGCTAAGTTGGAAGTTTTATTGCATAGGGCATGACTAGATATTAAAATTTTTAGTAAGAAACCTTAATACACATTTCTTCTACATTCGACATACTCCGAATTACAGGCAATTACTTCTTGTTAAAATATCATTCACGTGTTTGTAACTTTGAAACAATTTCAGATGTTTTAATAAAATGTTTAGATTTCCGCTAAAAAATCGCTAATATGACTTCACGGGAAATTAACCCCATTTTTTTATCCCTATGTACGCACGTCTATGGTGAATTTCAAATTGTATGGTGTCATTATAGTCTTCTTAAGAGCATTTACTACCGGACTAAATTTCTAACTGATCAGTCAATTATTGCGAAATATGAGACTCTATCACTTTAAAATGATACACACTGTATATGGACAGAGTCAACAAATCAAAATAATATTATATCTGAAAAACTTTTAAACAATAACGGAATTCCACAAGGTTGTGTATTAGAACCTACGCCTTTCTTGTTATTTATTACTGATATATGCCTAATCGATCCATAATAGTGCAAAATACTCTCTTTTTGCTGACGACAGTACGACGTATTTATGTGGATCTGACGGAATGCAAGTTGATCAAAAAATTAGCAAAACACCAAAGTAATCAATGGATAGTTTACAACGAATGGATTCGTGGTAAATGCTAAAAAGGTCAAATACATGATATTAGGTTCCAATAAAAAAATATTGAAATCAGGAAATTGATGAAATTTTCTAAAATATAACGGAGAGTATCTTGAGAAGGTAATAACTATTGAATATCTAGGGTTTATCACAGACAGCAACTTAACATTTAACGTCTATATAATCTATAGTTATCTCAAAAAATATATATAAAAAAACTTGGATTCAGCAATCAGAATTTCTCTAATCTACGACGATGTCTGGTCGATTTGCGTGAAATTGTCTGTCGGTTATAATCATCACCTCCCATATAAGTGTGACGTTGTTGGTATTAACGATCTCTTCGGGGTATATTCATAATATTTTTGTGACACCGATGTATTAAGTTGTTCTCACATGATCCAGTGGAGAAATCTGGTAACTTTGTTGTGTCGGTGAGAATATTCTGATGGTGCCAACATAAAATATCCCGACACTATGTTACTGACATGCTCTTCAGCTAGGCCGCACATTCTTCGCTGTCAACAGGCTGCTTTATGATCATCCTCTAACGGTATCTAGTATTTAGCACTTGGTTCTGCGCTACTATTATTAAGTTTTCCGGTTCTCCCTTCAGGCCCGAGCCGTTCAACCACTTTGTAGACACATTTTTTTTGTTTACTGCTGATCGGTCGTCGTTGCAGAAGAACAACTGTCCATACATTGGCTTTGCGCAGAGTACTTCTATTTTCCTCTCTTGGATGCTGATTTTTATTTTATTTTTGGCGTCCTCGTCGGTGGTTTCGGTTCCCAGCTATTCTTCCTGGGTCTTGCACGCTTCCTTCTGGATTAAGTACAAGTTTATGTCCTTATCACGTACTTTAACTAGCCGTGTGAATTTGTACTCCGTCTTTCAGATGTACGAGCTCAGTCCTACGATAGAGGAGTCATAAGCAGATTCCCAGCTCTGTTAACCCACGGCCACCGTTCTTCCTCTTGTCGTATAATCTATATACATCTACTTTCGGATATTATTATTATTATTATTTTATTTATTTTAATGTATTAATAAGAGAGCTGGGCTCACTGAGCCATAAGCACTGTCACTCGTGTACCAAAGAGATGATCAAAGGTCTAGAACTTTTTTGATCTGCTGTTCCAAGTAATGCCGCTTTCTGGATGACTCGCTAATGAAAGTTGTTGAGATCTAAGTCTTTCTAAGTCTAACTCTTTCATTACATCTTTCCAGCTCTTACTAACCAGCCCATTTGTTGAGATTATCACTGGTACTACATTGACTGCGCCAAGACGGTACATAATATGTTTAAATTCTGTTACCAGTGGTTGGTATTTTCTTCGTATGATGTTGTCGTCTGATAGTATCGCAAAACCAATTATGGTCGCTCTTTGTAACCTCTTATTAAACACTACCAAATCTGGCCGATTAGCTTCAACTTGTCTATCAGTTATCATAGACATTTCCCACAAGATTTTAACATTTTCGTTTTCTAAAACTGTTTCCGGTTTGCACTTATAGTAAGGAGTTTCTTCCTCTATAAATCCATATTTTTCCGCCAGTGCCTGATGAACTACTTTACCGATTGAGTCATACCTGACTAGGTATTCATTAAGCGCAAGTACTAGGCATACCGTTGAAAGTTGTTGAATTGTTTCCACTGCAGTCTTACAGAGTCGAAATTTGTCACTGGTGTCAAATTTCATGATGTGCTTTTCGCATGCCCGAGTTCTCACGACTTGATCTTGTATTGCGAAAATAAACCCTTCTGTCTCTGCGAATAATTCGAGCGTACGGAGCCACTCAGTAGAATCTTTCATATCTACACCATCAGATGTTATTTTGCTGACGAAGCGCCCATGTAGTTCTTTTCCTTTTCAATTAAGGGCCCTTTCTGCTGGTGTCTTAACATTAATTAGCCATTCATTTGCCAGTTGTAAAGGCGTATATTTTAGATCCTGGGTACATACTGCTCTGTGCATTAGGTCTATTTGTGTTAAAAAAGATACTCCCTCAGGCGTTTCTTTTGAGTTTTGCACAGATTTTGTAAATTAACTAGACCTCTTCCCCCACTATTTCGTGGCAGATATAATCGTTACAGAGAGCTTCTAGGATGGTGGATTCGATGTTTCGAGAGAGTAGTTCTGATCTTTCTATCGAAAGCCTCAAGCTCAGTATCTGACAATCTGACAGTGCTGAAGGTATAGGAAGCTACTGGAATAGCCCATGAATTGATAGCGGCTATTTTGTTTCTATTATTATTATTATTAATATCGGCAGATCATGTGCGTACCATGCCATGATCATTATTTACTTATTGCAGTCCTTACAGTTAGTACTGATCAATGATTTCAGAATCTGAAGCCATTGGGACCAATCGTTCGATTTGAAGCGATCATATTTTCTTATTTTAAACTCGTCCCAGTCCCCTTCGTCTCCGCCGCGCGCCGCTGCGACTCCAACAAACGTCTTTATTTTGAAACCGAAGTTGGTATCTTGATCGAGAGCCGCGTCGAACCGTGCCATCTTCACACACCCAAGGTGTCCATTACAAGAAATTATTTATTTATGGAAATGAGAGTAATTAGGGTTTTGTTTTACAAGTCGACCAATTTGTTCCGCTTTACAAATACCCATGTAAATGTAGCTTGACTGTTTCCTTCATCCGTCAATTATGAAGTGCCACTTGAGCGTAAGTGTGTAAGTACCTAGTAGTTATTTAATTAGCTTTTCAATTAGTTGTAGGTATCCTCTAATTGAATTACCGCAATCTTTGTTTATCAAAGGAGATAAGGTTTTATTGCCAACATAAATAAATAACCGTGCCGTACTATTAAAATTAGACGTGTTGCCGTGATTTTATCTTTTTAAGATTTATTTAGTCAACATGAATCAGATCGTAGTAAGCTTGTAATTTCCCTTTAAATTTTATCCACACTACCTAGGTATTTTTAGACGACTTTTAAACGCTTTGAAGATATTAATAGTATCTACACCGTTCCAAAAAATTATTTCATATAATAATTATTTTTATAACAATAATAAAAAAAATAATAATAATAATCGTCTTTATTAATCATCAACAAACATATAGACGAAGTTTAGTTAGAAGCTATTCTTACACATAACATATGCAATGTGCCATAGTAATAAATAAATTCATGGTTACAAACGCAAGTACAAAAAAATAAACACAAATATATATATATATATATATATATATATATATATATATATATATATATATATATATATTTGTGTAACAATATATATATATATATATATATATATATATATTTGTGTAACAATATATATATATATATATATATATATATATATATATATATATATATATATATATATATATATATATATATATATATATATATATATATATATATATATCGGGCCTGAAGGGAGAACCGGAAAACTTAATAATAGTAGCGCAGAACCAAGTGCTAAATACTAGATACCGTTAGAGGATGATCATAAAGCAGCCTGTTGACAGCGAAGAATGTGCGGCCTAGCTGAAGAGCATGTCAGTAACATAGTGTCGGGATATTTTATGTTGGCACCATCAGAATATTCTCACCGACACAACAAAGTTACCAGATTTCTCCACTGGATCATGTGAGAACAACTTAATACATCGGTGTCACAAAAATATTATGAATATACCCCGAAGAGATCGTTAATACCAACAACGTCACACTTATATGGGAGGTGATGATTATAACCGACAGACAATTTCACGCAAATCGACCAGACATCGTCGTAGATTAGAGAAATTCTGATTGCTGAATCCAAGTTTTTTTATATATATTTTTTGAAAAAATAAACACAAATATATATATATATATATATATATATATATATATATATATATATATATATATATATATATATATATATATATATATATATATATATATATATATATATATATATATATATATATATATATATATATATATATATATATATATATATATATATATATATATATATATATATATAGACAATATACCCTCCCTCCCCTTAACATAACTTAACCTAACTAAGAAATAAGAACTCGCCTCTCAAGACCTACCACATATTTTAAATTTTTATTTATGTCGCGTATAATTGTATGTAATTTGTAATGTTGTTTTAGTTTAAACTTGAAAGCAGCACAACCTAAACATTTAAGGGTGCCGGCGCGGCGGTGCCACCCGGCAATTCGACAATTTCACCTATATCCCTGAACCGATTGAAAAAATTCTTTGACAGGCTTTTAGAGAAAACTGTATAGAATGATACCGGACTATTGAAATTAACAAAAAAATTTTTTTTATTTTCGCACGAGAAACAAAATTTTTTCATTCTTTAGTTTTCAATAGCCTAGTACCATTCTATAAAGTTACGAGAAGATAAAACTTAAGACATAGAGTAAGTTCTCAAATTTTTGATATCTCTCGTATTTTGTAAGATACCGATTTTTTTCTAAAAACCTGACATATTTTCATTTTTTGCCGTTAGGTCTTATTATGTTTTGTAAGAGCCGATAGTTGTAGGTTATTATAATATCTCATAGAGGGATTGCAATTTACCGGAAGTTTTAATAACCGATAAATCGGTAAATAAAAATGTAAATAACCGGTTAACCGGTATTTACCGGTAATTTTTAGAATGAATGATTATCGTGGCGAAAATGGCAATTGTCTTTTTCCATGTACAAAAATATCTAAGTTTAACAAAAACAGGGTTGTGCAAAAACCCACTTTCTTTAGAAAAAGACGACCCACTGCTGGGTATTTAGGTGGGTTTTTGGTGGGTTTTTCTGGGCTATTGTGGGTAATTGTGATTTATTCTGGGTTTTTGTAAAATTCAAATTTCCCACCTAATTTCTCACCTTTCATTAGGCGTTGCTTTGATAATATAGCATGTGACAACATCTGGATTGTGTTGGAAATATTCTTAGTTTTTCAGTTGCATTTTTTATTTTTTGTTCCTCCAAAAAAAAACGAAACTCAAACAAAAACCCAGATGGGTTTTTCTAAAATCAAAAACCCACAAAAACCCACCCATTTTACCCACCGTTTTTTTCTAATGGTGGGTTTTTGTGCCAACCCTGAACAAAAAACATTTTTATATACGTATAATTAATATAATGAACAAACAAAAGGTTTTTTATCAAAAGGAAAAAAAAAACCGCTGCCCAAGGAATCACTACTTCCACATCCAGATTCTCTATCCAAGTCACTCACAATGAAAAAACTTTGTATATGAAAATAATTGTTTATGGAACTTTAATAATATAATATTTGAAATCCTCTACCCCAAAAACCCATAAAACGATACCCCACATCGGTAGTGGGGTGGGGGTGATAGGGGGGTGATAGTGGGAGGTGGATGAAGTAAAAAAATATTTTGAGGTTTCAGGTTCCTGTACATACACAAAATCACTTTTTTTTTCATTCCCTTTAATAAGGGAATGGGGGTGGCTAATGCCAAAAATTTTTTTGAGACCTTAGCTTCTCTTGTATATACTAAATACCAATTTTATGGACTCTTACCTGCTTGATTGACCTATTTACCCCAAATTTACCCCAATTTACCCCCCAACCCTTCGACGGAACAAGATGAAAATATAATCTAGTTCTAGATCTCGTTAAAGTACATATGTGTACCAAATTTCAAGTCAATATCTTAAACGGTTCCAGAGTAAACGTGCACACAAAAAAAAGTTACAGACAGACCGACAGACCGACAGACAGACCGACAGACAGACCGACAGACAGACCGACAGACAGACAGAAATTTTTTTTTCGCTCAAAGTTAAAATCTCGACGTTTCATGACATTTTAAGCCTATTTGGACAATAAAAATTTTTAAAATTTTTTTTGTCGTTACTATACTTCCACTGGACGTGGAAGTAATTAAATAAATTTAAATAAATAATTATTCTGTAAATAACAAAAATATCAACTTAAATAACAAAAATTATAAACATAAACTCAAATAGGACTTTTACCAAATACCTAATCAAAAAGTTACAAAATTTTTAAAAAATATCCTGCTAAAAGGGTTAGTTTTTCAAAGCTATATCTGTTAGTCATCTGATATTTGTGCATAAAATACCACCAGCTGAGGATGCTCTTCCTCAATCGATAAGTTAATAAGAATTGGTAATAACATACTTCTAAATGTATTCCACGAATATTTGCTGCAGTGAAATATTCAATTTCCTGTCGCAAGATATTGTCAATGTCTCTCTTGAATTTCTTGGGGCTCGGTGTCTGGGTTTTACTTTTTATATTATTTATTTATCATTAAAAGTGCTCAGTGTTTGGACAGTCACTCTATGTTTAGTGAATACTAGTCACTGACATAAACAGAAACGTTGAATACGTGACACATCGTAAGTTCAGAATTTACCGAAATAACCGGTAAAAAATTTAAATAACCGGTAATTATCGTCATGTGTTTTTTGTCCTATTAACCGGTTAACCGGCTAACCGGTATTGCAATCCCTAATGTCATAGTAGCTTCTCTAAGATGATAATAATAATAATTACATTTTCTGCATAGTAATCAGCGGAGTGCTCAAAATCGGTATACGTTCACGGATTGGGTAACCTTTTTCAGGTTTTCCACATCAAAATATAAAAAACGGAAACCCAATTATCTCCGGAACGGTTAAACATATGAATTTGGGCACCCATGTAAATGGACTAAATTAGCTATAGATACCTATAGATACAAAAAAAAATTGTTCAGATTTTGTTGATGTATTTTTCACACAAGAAATACAAAAATATAGAAAAAAATTCACATCAGCGCTGTCATCATCATCGTTAATATTTTCAGTGTATGTAAAAAATAACTAATATCATAGAGATAATATGACTAGCAAAGTTTTTTCTACCATTAATTTTTTCGTATATATAAGTTTGACACTAACTAACTGTTCCATTTTTCTATTATTACTAAAAACACCCTTATGGAAACGATAACACTTGCGTCCCTGAAATAGTTTCGACAAAAACCAAAACACTTGAATACTATTATTGAACGCGAGTCTCGCCAACCATGTTGGCACCATCTGGAGACGATTAAAACTAAAGTATAACCAAAAAGTTCCTGTATTTATAATAAAATAATGTCATGGTTGAACACAGTTAACCAATTCTGTCATCTCTACCTAAACTCTACCTACGTTCAACGAATTTTAACAAATAAAGTGAACTATTTCGCATAGGTCCACTATTCATACTATTTTTACATTTTGCAATCTCTGGCTTCCAAAAGCATCCAACTGTATGTTAATGGCAGAGATGGGTCGAGGAAACGTTCCACGTTTGATAAAAGTCTGTAAAAGTCATGTAAATAATATAATTGTATGCACTTATTTGGTATCACAATGAAGCTTACATCACCACGAATCAGATTTCACCATAAAATAGCCTATCAATGTACCTAAAGTTAGAGGGAAAACTTCCTGGAACCTTTCCGCTTTGAAAACTCCGAAAGTTTCCAGGAAGTTTTCCTTCTAACTGTCCATTGGGTATATTGACCGCCTATTTTATGGTGGAATCTGATTCGTGATGATGCAAGCTTCATTTTGATATCATACAATTATATTATTTACTATGACTTTTACAGACTTTTATCAAATATGGAAAGTTTCCTCGATCCCTCTCTGGTTAATTGTTACATTTCTAATTAACCTTAAGTTATTGATATCTATTATATGATTGTTATTATTAAAGATCAGTTTTTCACTTTTCACGTATGTTGCATAAATCTTGTTAAAACTGGACGTTTTGTTAGCCCAACATACAATCCACAACAAATTACAACACTTAGAACTAATTTCGTAAATCCTGGACCTGGTTTGATGCAATGTTGTTTTTTGAGTATTAAACTAATAAAAAAAACCGCTGCCCAAGGAATCACTACTTCCACATCCAGATTTTCTATCCAAGTCACTCACAACGAAAAAATTTTGTATGTGGAAATAATTATTTATGGAACTTTAATAATATAATATTTGAAATCCTCTACCCCAAAAACCCATAAACCCACATCGGTAGTGAGGCGGGGGTGGATAAAGTAAAATAATATTTTGAGGTTTCTGGTTCTTGTACACACACTAAATCACAATTCTTTTTCGTCCCCTTTAATAATGGGGTGGTAATGGGGGTGGCTAATGTTAAAAAAATTTTTGAGATCTTAGCTTCTCTTATATATACTAAATACCAATTTTATGGACTCTTACCTGCTTGATTTACCTATTTACTCCAAATTTACTCCAATTTACCCCCCAACCCTTCGACGGAACAAGATGAAAATATAATCTAGTTCTAGATCTCGTTAAAGTACAAATGTGTACCAAATTTCAAGTCAATATCTCAGACGGTTCCTGAGTAAACGTGCGCACAACGTTTCATGATATTCTAAGCCTATTTGAACAATAAAAATTTTTTAAAATTTTTTTGTCGTTACTATACTTCCACTGGATGTGGAAGTAAAATAAAGTTAAAATGAATCATTGCACTAAGCTGCAGAGAAAACCCATCCAATAAGACTTAAGGAGAGGGGGCTCAGTCAACACCCTCATGACTCTTGTATATCTGTAAGTTTCATTTAGTTACAAAAAATATGGTTCCTTCTAATATTGAGTTGTAAAATTTTATACTAAAAATAATGAATATTGTCATTGTTTTGTTAAGTTTTAGAAATACATTGATTTCGACGATTAATATACGCTATTTGTGAAACCAACTCAGACAAGTAGTATTGACTGTTGGGGGTTTTATTTTTAAACCTGTACGAAATATAGATTTGATTTCCTCGAAATTCGACTCGGCAATACAAAATAATTGATTTTCTAAGAAATTTCATAGAAAAAAACATTAGAAAGTTTATTTTTCCAAAGCCCAAACTAATACTGGAAAGTGATAGAGGTCAAAATAAATATTCGTCTGTGGACAAGCTTTATTTACTTACATAAAAATTAAATTTAATGTATTTTATATGCGTAGTACAATTTTTTTATATGTGGGTATATAAATGATATTTGTTGGTTAAATTAAAAGCGTGCGAGGCTACCCAATGTTATTGAATACGCCCCGAAAGTTGACTAATGATATCACAACCCAGCGTACACAAAACATAAATATAAAGATAGTGTTCCTAGTTATGATTTAAAAAATATATTTCACAGCACAGATTGAAAATAAACAGCTAAATTGTTGAGACTAATGGTATCTACAGTTGTTTTTATTGCATACAAAACTTAAGGATGGCAGTCAGATTTTCGCGTCTTGAAGGTCATCTTACGTTCATTTCTGCAAATCTAAACTACTTACGTTTATGGTAGATATTCTTGTTGTTTAAAAAAATGAAGGAGCTCATTCCGTCAATCTGGCCATTTAATTTTGTGTCCATTCCTCTAAAATTCCTAGTAGTAGTAAATAATTTTAGAGTCAATCATGATAAATAATTTTATTTCATTTGTACAATATGCTCTATATTGTTATATTACTTTGCATATCATTAGTTTATTAGATAGTAAGTTTTTAATAAAATTATATTGCAGTATTGTTCTACACAATTTGTTCCTAAAAGATTTAATTAATTACTAAAACTTAAGAAGCACCAAAACTAATTATTTTATAGCTTTCTTAATGTCCGGCGTTGTCATTACATTTTTCTGTGCAGCATTGTTTATATTACGGTAATAGTTATCCTTCTGGTAATAATCCTTTTTTGCTAACCTAGATTGTTTTGTAGTAAGCAAATACATAAAACTAAGATAGAAATTATTTATCAAAACGTAAATATAACCTTCATTGTGTCTAATTTCAAATTAACTAAAGAGTCAACTCCAGATCTCACTGGTTCCTCCAAAAATAGAGTAATTTTCTGGAATAGAATTTTCAATTCTGCTGCTACGTTGAACAGAATACAGGAAGAAAGCAATATTGGCAGTGTAAATGCTCTGATTTAGCCATACTCAACTCATTTTAGATATTTTATGTACTAATTCTGATTTGTTTCTCAGTAAAATCTGTTCCAAATCAGTGTAATGGATTAAAATGGTTTAACCATAGGCGAACAAGTCGCATGAAAGTAAAACTGTTTTAGCAGTAGCAAATCTGATGAAAATTGGCACATCTATGGTGAAAATGGAAAAAATATAATCAAACATTGAGAGAGGATAAACGCAGTCTATACCAACAAAATTATTATTTAAAAAAATAAAACTGTCTGGAAATTAGTAAACGGTGAAAGGAAAGTTAAAAATTGCTCACATACTGCAAACTTGATTCCATCAGAAGAGTTTAATATGTATTTTAGCTCCGTCTGTGATAAGGTATTAAGAACAATTGATAACCACCAAATTGATCCATTCATTCTTCTAAGTAAGACTCCTAACCTCCCATTTTCTTTTCCCATGCAACCGATTTTGGAATCAGATGTCAAAGAAGTCAATAAATACATCAGTTAAAAAATACATTCAGTTTAAATTATTTCTGTCTGGACAACTATATGATAAAGGCATCTCTCGAGTCCTTAATTAAACCATCAATGATACAGTTTGATAAATGTGTTGATGAAGGCAAACGACCTGATCTGCTTAAAACAACCAAAATATTGTTCTTGCATAAAATAGGAGATTGGAATTATCCTGATAATTTTCGTTCTATGGTAACCGTTCCAATAATTACTAAAATGTTTAAAACGTAGATTAGTCAAATACTATGAAGATAAGCATATTTTTTCAGATGCCTAGTGCGAGTTTCGAAAAATAAATCTACCTCTAGAATTTTCCTAGCAATGGCTGAAAATGTAGTTGAGGGTTTGACAGGCCACAATCTCCATAGTTACAATGGCTTTGAACTGCATCAATACATAAATATTGCTGCATGAATTAGCATACTTGAATACTTGAATTGCTGCCTTCTTATTTATCCAATAGGTAGCAATACGTAGATCTTAATGGTAATGAATTGAGATTACTACCTATTATGCTACTACGTAAATGGTGTTCTGCAGGGATCTGTCCTGCCTTTCTCTGTCGGTTAGGGTACTCGTATACTGTTTGCAGCTGACACCATCCTAATTACCAAGGATGATATTGAATTAAATAAAGGTAGTCTGACTTTTATTTCATTCTTCCAACAAGCTAAAACTAAACGAATCGAAGATGCAAATTGCTTGGGATTATACTTGACAGTAGCTTAAATTGGTCACCTCAAGTGGACTATCTCTGTTCAAAAATTTAATCTAAAAAACTACCTAGTCTTTACTAATTCTAGATAATAGCTCTCAGTAAATACTATTCTTGTATGCGACTTCCAATGTACTTTTTTTGTTTGCAAAGTGGTCTATAGATAAATGGTAAATGATAATAAAGTCCAAATTGATTTAGCAATTTTACACAAAATCCTACCTTCTTGCGGGCAATTCGTACGCTGTCAAATATAGTTATTTATGTGCCAAGGGTCGTAAGTGCACTCTTTTTTGTCGAGAATATAGTTTGCAATCTGAGGCCCGTAGGGTCGAGGTTTGCAAGTATTCGACACCAAAAAATCGCACTAAACAACTCACGGTGCATATTATGTTTTTCGTCATACTCATGAATCATTAAATTAGAAAAAAACTTGGGAAAAATTAGTGAAAAACTATAATTATCTGAGTAAGATTTCTTTGCTAAGCAAATAGTAAAGGTAGCGATGCTTGGAATATCCGTGGCAACCATCAATATTTAGGACGCGGCTTCTATTCAAATGACAACTACTGTTAAGATAAATTAAATCATATTATTATAATAGCTCTGAACATTTTTGAAAATAATGTCAGATATAGAAGATATAGCAAAGTAAGGCTTGTCTGGATTTACTTCCAAAAAAGTTGTTGTTTTGTGAAAGAGAACATTTTCCCAAATTTACTTTATTTCCCTAGTGACGTTATCAGGCCCGTGGAGAGCCGGCACGGGCCCAGGGGTAAAATCAAATCGGCGGGCCCCTCCTGGCTGTGAAAAATCAAAAGTACTATTTTTTAATACACAATATTGTAATCACACTCTTTTACTCATATTAAGAATTATAAATACCTAACTATTTACTTACTTATATTTAATTTGCAGAGATATCAGGATCTGAGAAAACAGTAAATAAAATTATCCAGAAAATGCGATATAATTTTAAGTACAGTTCTGTACGTACGTTTAAAGTAATTATCGATATCTGAAGTTTTTATTACCGTAATCCTATCGGGTATAGCCTGAGGCTATCCTTATTTCTTATATCTACATCGTCGGTACTACAGGGTGTCCCGAAACTCCCGCCTTCCCCTTTAGGTGCTAATTCTCCATGCAAAAATAGTAAGAAAAGTTCCTATAAACATGTGTCCGGAAATGCTTCCTAAGGGAGCTACGGCCCTCTAAGGATGGCGCAAAAATAGGTGTTTTTACTAATTATCTCGGAAATGATTTGGGACAACTTTATGAAACTTGGTTACGTTTTTTTGATTATTAAAGGTTATTGTTTTACAGTATTAGCCAAAATTAATTTTATCCAGGGGCGGAGAAACGAGAGGTCGGTGTTCTTTGTTTCTACATATTAATTTTCCATTTGACATTTTTAGTACTTTAATCCCTTATTATGATTCCCTGGTTAATTCTGCATAAAAAAGGCCTCTTTACAATTAGCCATATGGCAAGCCGTTTTCGAGTAAAAGCGGTCTAAACGAAATATTGCGTATTCGTTTGCTAAATGCGCATTATTTATTTTTTAAAGTAGGCGTAAAACAATAACTTTTATTAATCGAAAAAAGTTAACCAAGTTTCATAAAGTTGTCCCAAATCATTTCCGAGATAATTAGTACACCTATTTTTGTGCCATCCTTAGAGGGCCGTAGCTCCCTTAGGAAGCATTTCCGGACACATGTTTATAGGAACTTTTCTTACTATTTTTGCATGGAGAATTAGCACCTAAAGGGAAAGGCGGGAGTTTCGGGACACCCTGTATACATAAAAATAATGAAATATGAAAATAAACAGTTATAACTCAAATAGCGTACTCTGCAATTGACTGGACTAAACAGAGGGTCGTGTGGCGAAACCTATTTACTTCTATGATTTTACCTACCTGCCTAAAAGGTCATTTTTTATGAATGTTTTTGTGATTAAGTAATGATTAATTGGATTAGAAATCAAACAAACATATGTAATACTAATATAAATTGCAGTTGTTGTTAATGCTACTGTTCTACTAAGAATGCATATGGCCTACCATTTTTTTTAGTATTTATTAGAAATATATACCGGGTGTACATTTCAGAAGTACATTTCCTTTAACGCATAAGCATAATTACAAATAAAATAAAGTATTTTTATTTATAATTAATAGATTTATCAATACAAAAATGTATTTAACATTGACGGTGCCGGGCCCCCTCGGGCCCGGGCCCCGGGGCAGAAGACCCGCTTACCCCCCCCTGTCGTCAGGCCTGGACGTTATGAAAAATAACGACCCGTTGCCAATGGCAACAAATATTTCGTACATAAAGCGGGACTTTCGATCGACAAAACAATGGAATTAGAGTATACTTACGAGGGAGGTATGACAGGCAAGACATGCGTAACTTTCGTATTTTTCAGTGTTTTAAAATTATGAAGTAATTGTTAATCCCCCAAAAAAACATTAAAAATATTAAAGGACTCCGTCAAATCCTTATGGAAATTGGTTTTCGGCGAATTTGACAGAAAGGGTAGTTTAGGGGGTGCTGATCGAAAGTCCTCGTGGGCCAAACTCTCTAAAATCTAGTCTGTGACCTCCACGGGACAGGGAAGATCAACAGATACGTTCATTAGCTTCGTTCCTATCTTTAAACATATAACTACAAGTAATATGTACGTACGCATGTGTGTGGGGGGGAGGTGGTGTATGTTTTTTTATGAAGGTGTCAAATGTTGCCGTCGGCATTAGCATTACACGATCTACATCACGGGGTGGTTGTGCGAACGGACATCATTTGGCTTTTTTGCGGTGCCAGAAACCCCGACGTACTGAAGCTTAAGCTTATTGTACCCCATAGTCTCGTTATCCCATTAATCCCCTTCCAATACAAAAGGCGAGTATACGGACGATGGGAGCTCTGGCTATTTCTTCCAGAGCCACAGTTGGTCCCCGAAGTATGAAAACCTCCCAGCCACCAAGGCTGGACATTCACATAGTATGGGGTGAGGAGTTTCTTCATCCTCATCACATATCCTGCATTCTGAATTGTCCTTCACACCCATGTTGGTTAGGTGTCTATTCAGTGTGCAGTGTCCTGTTAGGATTCCCACTGCACATCTCAGCTATTTACTGCTTAGCTTCAGCAATTCATTAGTCCTTGTCTTGGATGACCCGCCAGTGATGAACATACGTGAGTGTCTCATCCCCTGCGCCCCGTTCCAGTACAAGTTAGTTTCTGACTCAATAGTTCCTGTATCATTCCTCTTGCGCTATTATATGATATTCCGCAGGATAGCTCGAGTCCCATCAAGGCTGTTTTTGCGCCTTCTTTGGCCAGCTTATCTGCTTTTTCATTGCCTTCATTGCCCTGGTGTCCTCGCGTCCACTCCAGTTGTATACTGTTGTGTTCCGTCAGCTTCGCCAGGGAGTCAAGGCAGTCTTTTACTGTTTTAGAACGTATCTCTACTGTATTCGGAGCTTTGAGAGCTGCTTGACTGTCAGTGATGATGCAGATTCTTTTGTCAGTATATGACCTCCGTATCATTTCTTGTGCACAGATTTCTATGACTTCTGCTTGGAAAACCATTGCGGTACTGCCCAGGTTCAGACTAATATCTGTCCCTGGTTGGTCCCCCGTAACACCTGCTCCAGTACTCTTGACGTTTTTGATTCGTCAACATACCATATATAGTATCATTTGGATATCTTCGCAGTCGCCTTGTTCCTTCATCTTCCCTATCGGGAATGTATACCCTGAAGGTCTTTGTGAAGTTGTGGCTTGTGCTGATTCTAACTGACTGCACATTTAATAGTCGATTTTTTCCTATTTGTTGAAATATTTCTGCTTGTTTTCAGTCTGTACGTCGCTAGCAGTGCCTCACTCTCCACAACTAAATGTAGTGGAGGCAGGCAAAGTAGTGCTTCCATGGCTGCGGTAGGTATTGTTGACTCCTTAAAAGGACCGATTTTTCGTATAAAATGTTGTATGAAGCTAACTATATTCTTGTTCTTCAGTACTCATGTAGCTATTTTACTTCTCTACACTATCGTGTATATATGTCTAAGGCTCCGATTAAAGAACTTATATCTAGTTACATAATGGCTATCTTTTCTTCATATACCTTATTTACTCCTAACCTAGTCACATTATATGTCCATTATAATGAATAGATGAACATCACATCCCATAGGCAACAGTGGCGAGTATGTGTAGAAGGGAGAATGTACAATATTGTACATATTTTGTGTAATAATTGTTGGTTAACCTCTATGAACATAACCGCGGATTTAAAAAATATAATAGGTAGAGATGTTTTATTCAAGGGAAACATGTATTGAAAAGATATTATTTATAATATTATTATTACAACTGTAAACTGAACGCCATCATGTTACTACTATGACCTACTTACTTATGAGACGACCTATTTTCTTCTTTTCTAAACTGCCTTCTGCAAACGGCACAGCACTTCAACATGTAGCATTAAATTTTCACTAAACTGTGTAAATATGAATAGAGAATATTACTTAGGTATTAAGCAAATCACAACTTACAATAAAATTACTTTTTCATCACTTTTTGGTCGGAGAACACGAAAAACAGTTATTGACATTAATGGCGGACACTGTCAAACTAAGATTATGATAATCAAAACTGAACCAATCGTGTAGAAAACTGCCGCGAATAGGCCGATGGGCCAATCAGAAACTTATGGGAAGAAGTGCCTTAGATTGTGAGTCTTTCAGCAACAAATAAATCAATGCCACTATGTATCTAGATATAAGTTCTTTAATCGGAGGTCTAAGGATTTAATTATGTGTCTTCATTCTATAAATGTTTCATATATTAATTATTCTCTGGTTCTAGCGTCTTGAATATTACGTAGTAAACGAGTTGATGGATATTTGACAATATCCTAATGTATAGCGATCAACATCCCCTAAACTATCTTTCACGAAATTTCAGCCAAATTCGCCGAAATCCATAAGTTCATAAGGATTTGGCGGGGTGTTGATAAAAAGGCTAATCATAAAAAAGAAGAAGTGAGATGAAACAGTCAGCTTAGTCGGAAGAACCACACTATTTTCAAATTGTGGTATATAAATATGTAGTGCACGTAACACTGACGCGCTTCAAATCTCTCAACGTCCCGCTTTTATTGTTAAAATTTTCAACTTAATGGTGACCAGAAACTAAGGAACACTCAAAGTGAGTCCAACAGGATTAAAATGAGATTTTAGCTGCTCAAGAATAATTTTCAACTTCCCATTTTCGTTTACAGCTGCCCAAATCAACACTAATTCCCACTAAAATAGGTCCTGCATTTCAAGTTTCCAAATGGTCAGTTCAAAAAAATAACGGTCAATCTTGGAATAATAATGAACGCCACAATGAGGTTTTCATCTTCATCGACCTTTAAAATTCAATAAACGACTTGTTATTTTAACGATACCCAAATTTGTCTTGTCCAAAATGTTTCTCGGTGTGAAACATGCAATCAACAATGGTAACAATAGCAAATTATCAAATGATTAATGGATCATTTAAATTTCAATTTTAAATAGTAACACTGTGAAGGTGCGCTATAAATTTATTTATTAATAATAATTACAGGCGATATTTATTTAAATATGGGCGTGTAAGTGGGTTAATGTCTTTTCGTATAAATTAGCACATTTATAAGTGGAAAAGAAAGGAGAAAAAAAGCAGCTGTAAGTTGAGTCACCGATTTGATTTCGATCAGTCACCGAATTTTTTTCTTCGGAATTTCCATATTCGCCCTGAATTATAATCGAACTAGGGTGAGGGCTTCTGATCTGAACCAAAAATTTTTTTAGGAGGCATCCTGTTATTTCGATCGTATTCGTAAGAGAAAGTCTATAATTTTTACGCAAATTTTAGAGATCAATAACCAATCCCTACATTTGTTATTATAAAAAAAAACACATAAACTGGTTTTCTGCATAGGTATTATTTACTTTATATATTCATTTTTGTATCATATCAAACGGCTAATTCAGCCTAATTACAAGGATATTTGGTAATATTAGACTAACTAGAGATTTTAATTTGAAAAGATTGTCATATGAATTCAATTTCGTTTTCTTTTTATAATTTAATAGAAAATACATCACATAAATGTTTCTATATTATGCGAGGACTTGCTATTTTATAGGGGGCACATGCTACCTCTTTTCAGAGGGTGGCATCCAAGAAAAAACATTGTAACTGAAACAGAATATAATTTTGAGAAAATAGGTTCAAAATTTTTCATATAAATTGAGTATTTTTAAGTTACAAAGACTTAAAAACTGATTTTTAGCTTGAGAAAACATATCTCAAAACAGTTATCGTTGAATAGTTCTCAAACTATCACATTTAACGAAAAAATGCTGGAGGCCAAAGAGAAAACTTATAAACTGTTTTTTTTTTAATTGCTGTAAGATTAGTGGTTCAGGAGAATTGTAAGTTTAAAGATGACGTCCGTATGTTTATCAGATGAAGTATTTAGTTTAAATGTTAAATGTCTCAAAAACGTGAAAAATGCCAAGGATAAAAGTAAAGGTTATTAGCATCAAATTATTTTTGTTTCTGTATCATAAAAAACAAAGAAATTATGACCGAAAGAATCCACATCTTTTAAATAAAAACGTCGCCATTTTGTTACTGTAATTAGCCAGTAATTAAGAATTTCTCAAAAACTGTTTTTCGTCAATAGATATCATTACCTAGTTGCTCAAATTTTTTGCATTAGAACAATTTGCATTTTATAAAGATATTTTCGAAAACCTTTTGGTTTTTTTGAAAATGCGGTCACCAAAGGGCATATTAAAAAATGATTTTCTACGACTGCAAAAAAGATTGCGGAAAAGCGTGCAGTTGTAAAAAATCAGGATTGATAAGTCCAATCAAATGTGGTTTCTCTTTGGAAAATTCCTGTACTAGCTTATTAGAAGATGAAGCCGCAGATATCTTAGAAGAACAAGTAAAAGAAGAAGAAAAAATAATATACAAATACTTTATAAGGAATATAACCCAGGCATTAGAGAATTTTACCTGGAAAAATTCATGGTAGTTCTGGATAACCTCATGTTTTTTGGCTCGCTGAATCCAAATTTTTAACTTCCCACCAAAAATTCCCCCGCAACCCGCTCAAATTTAGAGAAATAAACACGAAAATTGGTTTTTGATTTTTTTATCGTTTCTTTTTTTTAGTTTTAGAGACAAAATACCCAGATATTCAGAGAGTAAACATAATTTACAACAAAAAAAGTCCTTTGACATTTTGACGTACGACGAACGGGAGGGGAGCGAGTGTCTCCCGAAACATGCGCCTCAGCGCCGCGCGTGCTTTAGGTATCATCCGCAATTTTTTTTTAAATTCGGGCTCCGCGGATTTGTTGGAATTTCGGTAAGCTTTAATTAAAAAAAAAAAAAAATGTTAATTTCCGACAAGATTTGCTGTCTCTAGCCATTTTTGGACCAAAAAACTCAATTTGAGACCAGTGTGCATCGCCGAGGCTGATGTTTCGAGGCGTGATAGCGCTTCCCCTTTCGTTCAACGTTAAAATGTCAATGTCTTTTGTTGCAAATTTTGTCTACTTTCCGAATTTCTAGGTTTTTCCTAAAACGAAGGAAAGAAAAGAAAAAAAAAACGATTTTTTGGTTTTATTTCCATATTTTTGAGGAGGTTGCGGGGGGAATTTTTGGTGGGAAGTTAAAAATTCGAATTCAGCGCCCCAAAAATCGTAAAGTAAGCCTATTTCCAGAAATGCCGCATTTTTTGAGTGTCTGTTAAATCTGCGGTTTACTATTTATACCACCCTTATAGTTTAAAACGATTATAATATTTGGCTTATAGTGGAGTCAAGAGAGATGTTCACTTTGGAAAAATTCCGGGAAGCGGTAACTTTTAAGAATACATCTCTTATAAATCAATTTGAATTAAATTGCTCTAAAATTTTTCAACATATAATAATTTTGTTAAAAAAAGTTTCTTTTTGTTTAAATAATTAATAAACAATTTTTTCACGATTATATGTTTATAACTTTTTATTTCCGGCTATGTAAAAGTGATATCAAAAAGTTTTATGAAAATCGAAGCTTCCCATAATTATTCCGAAATAATGCATATTTTCAGCCTCTATTGACTCCACTTTTAATAATAGCCTCTATGATATTTCGAATAAGTTGAAATATTATGAAAAAAAACTTAAACCAATAAGAATATTTAACGCTTTCTGTTTTTTTTTAACAACTTTCGTTAACATTCCGCGTATTGTATTTATATGGCAAAAGCAATAAAAAAGAAAAGGTTAATGGCAAATTTTCATTACACACTCTGTAACTCCGTTATGAAATGCATTGTAGACTTAAATTTCAAATCTTTTCGTATGGTTTCAAACGTTATTTCCCAATAATATAACATTTTTTAGACCAAAATTTGATTTTTAAAATTGCCATGTGCGTTGCCGCGCTCGCACAAAATTAGAGATCTCTCCCGAACTCCTGCTGACAGCGATCCGTCCAGCTTCCTCGATCCTAAAACCGCATCGCGTCCCGCTTATCGTCCGGCGGAGACACGCGTCGTCTTAGCTGAAAAGTAGCTAGGCGTCGAGACGCCCGCCGTCTTTACAACTTACACTAAACCTCCACTACTACACACTAGATGTCCGGCAGGAAAAAAATGAGCGTCTCAAGAAGTTCCAGCCGTCTCCGTCAGTGGGCAGCACATTCTTATTGTTCTAGGACGGTGTACAGTCCCGAAAAAAGCTGCAAGAATTGCAGGAATGAGCAGGATATCGCGTGCTGGGTTGTGTGCATGAAACCACGTGGTGGCCAGCGCTATAATTACTACAATTGGGGTTTATAGTTTTTGTATGATATGATTCGAGATTATGTGCCGGCTAAAATTAATAAAATTCATGTTATTTAGGTGGTGGTTATTAAAATATGTTCATGTAAAAATTTATCGTATGTTATTTAGTTGGGCTTTTAATGTATTCATACCGATAATATAGGGTGTCGCAAAGATCGAGATTTTATACTCGTAAACATTCATAATTTGGAATATTTAAACTAAATAACTGCTTATCTTGTGTTTTATAATTGACGTTAATTATCGCGTCTCCATCATTACATTTTTATATTTAAATACCTAGGAGCATTTTTTAAAAAGGAGCTCCATAAATTCGAGGAATATGCAAAATATTCATCGGACCTGAATTTAAAGAAGAAAAAGCGTTTTTAAAGCCAAAAGTCCACACCACGCAAAGTTTGTGGTTAATTGTTTATTATAAACAATTTATCAATATTAAAGGAGTGGCACTATTGGATATTGAAGGCATGCTAGAATAGTGGAGGGAATATATGCAAAACTTGTTTGACGAATAACGTGGAAATCTAGTAGCAACTGATCATAATACCGGGCCACCAATGACCAAAGAAGAAATTATAAACTCGCGTGAGATTTTCTTGAAAACTGCTAATCCTTGAAAGAAAGTTTCTTCTATCCTTTATCTTTATTTCTTTTAATATACTTGGTATCTATTTCGAAAGATTAAAGAGTTTCCGGCTTGCTATACTTACCCCTGCAATTTCTCACATTTTATCGAAAGCCTTAGAAAAAAAATTTCCAAACTTTTTAAAATGACCTTCGTATTAACACATTTTGTTAACAAATATGTCATGCCAATGTAAATTAACTCACCACCGTTCGTTTGTAGAACATGACACTATTACTTATTAAGGGCGCCAGTCATGCTCCCCCTTTTGACTAGGGATGGATAATTTCTACTCTCAGTGGTATTCGGTTAAGTTCTAAGGGACGACCTTGGATGAGAAAGGTAAAGTTCGTGCCTACCGTGTATTATTCAGTTCTCCATCTTAGGATGCACTGATCTTATCTCCAAACACTGCTTACCTGCTTACTGACAGTGGCGGTTCGTGAAACTCTGAAATGAGGAGGCAGCTGCTCTTAGTAAGCAACAGCGGTGTAACTAGGCTGCCCCCCGTCCTCAATGATGTGGCGCCTCTACTGTAGATAAAAATCCGTATCTTATTTTTATTTGCGATTATTTTATACCGCCTTTTAAACGACTCGCCCTCCGCCACTGGTAAACAGGGGAGTGAGAGCGGTGTATAATGGGCCGGAATCTAAATTCCTGTAATGCTACATCCACACCGAGTTTTCTCAAAAAAAAAAGGTAAACAAGATCAGTAAAATAATTACCTGGCTCCTTGTCAACCAAGAACATTTGTTATACCAGCTTACGGTGACTGCCCGATTTTGCTTGTTAGTTACACATTATTAGGGGCGTGGCGGTTTATCTAAACTTTTTACAAATATTTTGTTATCGTAATTTAATGTATTGGAAGGAACTTTTAATAAAAAATCTACTTTGTCAGCACAAGATATTAATTCACATTCACTGCAACTATTTTCCATTTTTTATGGAGTGTGTATGTTAACACATAGACTAAGAAATTGAATTAACTAAAGAGACTAAAGAATTGAATTAACCTACTCCTTGACATAACACCCTTCACCTGTCACCTGTTGAGAATTCATCTTCTAATATCTGAGAGTGCGGTTGTGATCACTGATCATTGACCAATCAGGCCACCGTAGAGGCATGCCTCCATCACGTGATATATTTATTGGCTAGTGACTGGGTACAGATCAAGTTGAAATTTCTATTCTATTCTATTATATTCTACAAATATGAATTAGCCTTCACGTCACGTCTCCAGCAGTGCGACGCCTATTTAAAATTAATTGAAACAAGTGTGGGACGGATTTGCGCCAGAACGCAAATAAATAATTTACACGGTATTTATCCATGATTTGTTAGTAAATTATTGACCTTATTATTAACAATATATGAAATACAAAATCTGATATATTGAATATTTTGAGGAGGCTTCAACTCCGTTGCCGCTATTGAGAAACCGCCACTGCTTACTAATCTAACATTTCTTATACCTTAATTAATATTATAGAGTTCCTCCCTTCAGCTTCTGTGATCTGACCGATGTCCTAACTAACAGACTTGTGGGCGCTGTGAGGGTCCTTTACATTCAATTGTCGACCTAACTCACGAAAGCTCCCGAGAGATTAATTTTAAACTTAATAATTCAATGAAGAAAATGCAATAATTCAACTAATACCTTTTATTTGGAGTAATTCAGGTTACAGCAAATGTGTGCAAGAACCTATTTAATAATATGTAAGAATCCGCCTACGAAACATGGCAAGGGCGGACGCTTCCTTTGGAGGACGTGTATCTAAACCTCCGTACAATGGAGAGTATATAGTGACAGTCGACTTGGCACAGAAGGATTCACAACTTTCTAGAAGAGTACAGGTGCAATTTGACTTGGACTAACTGTAAAATATCCCTACTAAAATTTTTGTTCGTTAGGGGCTAGCTTTATAGTTTCAATAGTGATTATATCATTCACAAGCACTTGTCAACTGAAAGGCAATATATAAGTTATATGAGGCTTTCCCGCTCCCTTGCGAGAACATATTAACTGTATATAACCTGCTAAGGGTAGAGTGCCTACCCCGGCTTTGTTTCCGAGCTACCCCCATGGAGTTACCCGCATAAGTATGTTTACGGACTAATGGAAATTTTTCATTATGTTGCTAAAATTCAAAGTTCACCTTCCGGCATGAAATTATATTTTTCTAATGGCCTTCCTGTATTCCTGTCGCGTGGTCAAGTCGTCGCGCCGGATGGAAATAATTTGCCTTTATGGTAAAAACCACGTTTAGTAATTTTAGCGGTTTTTTTGCTTAAAAAATATATTTTGAGGTTATGCACATTTTGCACTTTTTTCTTTTCGGTACTTAATGTTTTGCCAACTCTCAAAATTTTAATTTTTTGTTAGGCCGTATTTATGGTACACTCGAAACTATTAGTTCAAATTAAAAAAATAAGATTCCGTTGTATAGAGAAAATTATATGCTACTTGCCCCTCCCCCTTAGGGTTGGTCCTACCAGGTCCACATCACATCATGGGCACCAGTACCAAATTCACTGGCGGGCCCCCGCGTCTAATAATTGATGAGCGGGGGGAGAAATCTGAAAATTTTTTTTTATCAAGATCTCTGACAGGCCTCTTGAAATCGAACGCCCCCGCGCTTAATAACTGATGAGCTAGGGGTAGAAATCTGAAGAAAAAAAATTTTTTTGTCAAGATCTCTGGCGGGCCCCCGCGCTTAACAATTTATGAGAGGGGGAGAAATGTGAATTTTTTTTTGTCCAGATCTCATAATTAATGAGCGAATATTGCGTTTACTGGTCTAACCGAGCCCCTAAAGTGGCCGGAGTTCCGGTACCACGGTACCTACTGACCCGCCCCTGGGTCCCCACCGCTTAAGCGTGAAGTGGCACGATCGACCGTTTTCCGAAAAAATTATTATACAAGCAGAGAACGCTCCTGTTTGGTTTTCGATATTCCCCATACAATTTTTCGAAAACTACGTATTTAAATATAAAAAGAAAGATATCGTTATAAAGAGAATTTAACGAGCTTCAAAACGATGTGCCACTTGCCCCTCTTGCCATGTAATACTTTAAGGGTGGGTCCTACCACCGCTTAAGGGTTGAAGTAGCGCGATCGACAATATCCAATAAAACTGCCCCCTTGATAATAAAATTGACGGGTTCAAGCATTTTTCGAGAAAATGGCCGTACAAACAGAAAATAAGCGTGTTTCGTTTTCGGTGGGCCACCCTGTATATAAATTACTCCATTTTATTTTCTACTTTTAAAATTATACGAAACCGCAAATAAATGTGCTTTAAAGGTTACCAAATATTTCTCAGTTATTGGTCTCAAGTACCTAGTTTAAAAATAGATGCAAACTCACGGGACAATTCCTCAGGTACAGAAATCAAGAACTATTTGCATAGACAAACTCAATTTGGCTCGTGCTTGAAGCGAGCGCTGTTGTCCAACTGGCTGTTTCATTTATGCAAACCATAATAATTTTAATACCTATAGCTTCATTCGTGCCGTATCGGCTTTTACCCTATTTAGGTACAACAATAACAAATGAGTTACTTTAATGATTTACAATAAATTTACATACGATCATCTTAAGGTAATATGCAAAGTGATGCAAATCTGCATGGCACATTTAAGGGCGATGACTGATGACATCACCGAGTCTGCTTAAAAAAATTAATAGACTAGTACACCAAGGTTCTTTAATATTTATATCTATCTACAAGGTGAAGTATTGTTGGCAGGAGTACGGCGTATGGCGTGCGCTCTTTGCTTGTGCATGAGCGTATGTTTTAAGCTCAGACAATAATTTAAATATCTATGTAGGGGTATTTACCTTAATCCTTTCTGATAGAATTGATTTGCATTCGTACCATTTTTAGTAGGAGCATGAAAGGTTATGCTGTGCAATCGGATACTTAAAGGAGGTCGTCTAAAAAATATATGAATATCAAGCTGAATAGGTATGTTCAATGAAAACGCTTGAGTTGATTTTTATTAAGCTGTCATACGACGCATCGCATTAGATTATTTCTCTTGTATAGTCTAATCAATAGGTACTTTTTCTTACAAAAATAGCGTAAGTCAGTTTTTCTTTCTTAAAGCGTCCGGGGGGGTTCATTCTGAGTATTTTGTCACTGATGAGAGTGATGAAGAAGAAGTGACAATAATTTTTGTGTTTAATAAATTAATGGCAATAGTTTTCAGCTCGAATTTTTCTGTCTAGCTATGTAGATTTTTCTATTTTTTTTATGTATATAGTTAGTTATATATCAAGTTTAATATATAACTAATTATATCATGAAAATGCTTTTCTCTTGCTCTCATTGAGTCCATCTCCCCTCTACAGTTCAATAATCTTATCAAATTGTGATAATTTCAACAATCTGCAATGGAAGGAAAAAATTCCAAAATCTTCCACCTCAATTTGTGGAAAATTTAACGTACTTTAATTTTGTGTAGAATAATGTAAGCTGTACGTTAGATGGTTTCCGAGATATTTGCGAAAAACTGAGAAAACATACAGTTGTGACACCTTCCCCCCTTCCACTCTCCCAAACCCGACAGTATAGCTACAGAGACTTTTTAGCACATTTAGAGCAAAGGGTAATAAACAATTTGTGACACTCAAACCTTTGTTTTTTTGCACTTCCGGATTTAAAGCTAATTTTACTATACTATCTTTAAAGCTCTTTCCTACCAGCTCCTTAATAACCAATCTAGCGTTTTGCAGAGCGTCCTCTTCATCTCTTGCAATCTGATTTTCTCTGAGCTATCAACCAGTCTCTATTGTACTCTTTCTAAGTGTTGTGACTAGAAATGAGAGGAATTGGGAAAATGCGATGCTGGCGAGTCGCGTTTAGGGACGTATTTCTTGGATAGTCGAGCTGTTAATGAAAGCGTTGGTTCTAATTTAAAAAAATCAGAGTTCCTTCCTTCGTAGAATGTCTCAAAAACATAACGGCACCGTTTCCTTACAAATTTCTAACATATTTCTTCTACTTCTCACCAGACGTTTACCGTCTCATTTGCTTCACGCAGTATAAATCTTACTCCACCAATCAATACTTATTTCTGCCAAAATTTAAACGAACTATTCTATGGTCAAAGCTATGTGTATTGCCAGTTGTCTTAATCGTAAGTGTAATCACAGAGTCGCCTTCATATCGTGTGTCAAGAAGTACAATATGCACCTCTCGAAGATCTAACACCATTTCTGAACAGGCTGTAGTTCTCTCCCTGCGAACTCCTATCTTAATGAGATGTAATTCACTTTGTATTTCCAAAAATAAAATTGATTTTTTTACTCATTACTTTTTTGACGCCAAAAATGATTAAAAACTGATAAGCTGTTAAAATTTTAAACTCCAATATAATAAAGACCAAATAAGGCGCGAAATGGTGGATTAGTCGCATCTGGACTTTCATAACACTTCTTCGGTCCAAGATTATTCTTTAGTAGAGATGGAGCTGTTAAAAAAGCAAGTGCAGTGAATCGCCACTAAAGTTGAAAAATTACTGTGGAAAATAAGTAAAAATTATTCAGTAGTATAATGGATACAGTCCAGTGTGTGTGAATGAACGATACACGATGAATCGTCCAGTAAATGCATATTAATAAATAGAGTGCCTTTGTATCTGAGTTCTAACTATTAACGTAACGTTATGATTCTTGTTAAAATATCCATATAACTGAAAATAAGGTGGTTTAAAAACTTGGTGTGTGTGAAATGTTCCAGTATAGCATCCTTTCCTGAAAACTGTCATATATCCATTTGTTTTCAACCCCCATCAGTACCCCAATCCACACAATTAAATATAGTGAGGGTGGACAGATGAGTACTTCATGGCTACGGTAGGCGGTATTATCATGTAGGTTATTATTGAGCAATATGTAGGTTATTATTGATACCACAACATTTTTGTACATCCAGCGTACCAATTTTGTAGTCCTCAGTTTTTAGCCACCACGTTTTTTAAGGACCTCACGTGACTTCGGCAGTCACTTTGTGTCAATAAGCTCTAAAGTTCGGTTTGGTATCAAGCGTCAATCACAAATATCTGATTGCATTTTTTTTTCAACTGGTTGCAGTGCTGAGAACCCACATCACTAAAGCTTGAGCTTATTGTACTCCATAGTCTTGTTAACCCATTAGCCCGTTCCTTCCAGAAAGGCGAGTGTACGGTGATGGGAGCTCCCGCTATATTTCCCAAGTGATCTCTTAAAGCGTAAAAACCTTCTAGCCATTAAGGCTGGGCATTCACGTAATATGTAGTGAGGAGTTTCTTTATCTTCACCACACACATATGATTATCGCCCACTCCTATGTAGGCTGGGTGTGTTTATTGTGCAATGTCCATCTACCTATTGCATATCTCAGCTCTTTTCTGCACTCAGCTTTAGCAATTCGTTGGTCTTTGTTTTGGTTAGTCAACCACCAATGAAATGACTGTTTCGTTCTTAGAGCCTCCGTCCAATACAACTTGTATTTCTGGCCTAATATTTCCTCCTTTCCCAATCCTCTTGGAATACTATATGATATCTCGCAAGTTGCTTAAGTTTCATCAAGGCTGTTTTTGTGCCTTCTTTTAGCCAGATCATCGGCTTCTTCATTACCTACATTTCCCTGGTGTCCTCGTGTCCACTCCCGTTGTAAGCTGTTGTGGTTTGCCAGGGAGTACAGACAGTTTTGGAACGTATGTCTACTGGATCCAGAGCTCTAAGAGCTGCTTGGCTGTCAGTGATGGTATGGATTTTCCTGTCAATGTATAACCTAAGTGCACAGATTTCTGTAGCGTCAGTTTTGTTTGGAATGCTGTTGTTGTGCTACCCAGGTTCAGGATAGCATCTGTCCCTGGTTGATTCCCCGTAACTCCTGTTCAAGCGTTGCTTGACGTCTTTGATCCGTCAGTACACATCGTTTGGGCAGCACTACTCACCTGCTAAAGAGTTAAGCTGCATGCTGACTATAGGAATATTTTGCTTAAAGTGTTACCCAACAGAAAAACGCATGGTCTATTTTGAGTTCAGAGTTATAAGAGTTTGAATTTTATATGGGAATTGATGGAACATTTATTTATTAATATGTTACAATAATTATTACGTGTCATATTTTCCACGGTACACGGTATATATCCGTATCCGTGAGTCAGTTAATATCGTTGCATGTTGCAGTTTCTTAAGTCATGAAATATGTTTGCGAATGAATGAATAAAACTAATATCATTCAGTCTATAATTCCCAACAATTTTTTCAGAAACTTTATCTGAAAGTGCGTGATAAGGTTTTAGAACATCAATATATTGTGTATATTATTATAAAGCTCCACACACTCTAGGTCCTGACTTGGTAATGCAAGGGGTGTTTGCTTACTTTTCTAACTACATTAAATATTAAACAGCTCGTTTTGAATTATTTACGAAACGTAACCGAACAAAGAACACATAATTCCTTCTTGGATGAAAAAAATTGGTTTGGAAAATTAATAGCAGTGAAATATTTATAAATGTACACGTATGGACATATGTTGTCGCTAGCGTTGTCAATATTTAACTTTTTTCTATTCTCAGAATATGTTATTATATGTAAAAAAATATATTATTTTACCAGGTCAGGGAATAGGTTTTGATGGATTTCAACGCACTATAGCAGGCGCCTACTTTGAAGTACAATACAAGGAAGGATAGAGTTTAAAATATGCGATTTAGTGATACCGATTTAACTGTTTTTGGACATAGAAATCAAACATTTTCAATTAACATATTGTGGATCCATTCAGTCCTCTCATAAAATTTACTGTTTTAAGACATTATGATTTGTTGAAGGCGCCTATTAGCTGCGTATCTTGATTTGATTTTACCTATGCAAAAGAAATTCAAGCAACAAAAACAATTTGCTTTATCATATTCCGTTGCTACGTATACATTAGGTTGTCACGAATAAAAGTTTGGTTTCTTTTAACCTGTTAAAATTTGTATTACATTTTGCAGCGACTCCTGACCAATTGTTGCAACTTTCCCCCTGGTCACTTTTTAATTCTTCTAATGCGTTCCTCACACACTACTACGATTTACTATAGAGTTAAGTAACACCGCATAAAGACGTTTAAGCTGCAAGATCTTGCTGGTCTAGACGTTTCACGCAATGTTGTATTACACATCTGCAAACATCTTAAGGTCTTGTCCATGGTTTGACTTGCAATATGCTCCGAAGCAACATCTTGTTAAAATAGTGGATTATTTTTCAATATTCAATTTCAGAATATTCAGGATCAATGACAGCAGTCTACTTTTTTTCCTTACGGGTTGAGGTGCCAGAACCCCATTGTACTGAAGTTTAAGCTTATTATATCTAGCCATCTCAGTAGTCCCGTACCTCCTAAAAAGGCGAGTGTATGGTTGATGGGAGCTCTGACTATTTCTTCCGGGGTGGCAAATGACCCCCCCTAAGTATGAAGGCCTTCCGGCCAACGAGGCTGGGCATTTACATAGCATATGGTAAGAATTTTCCTCACCACCTATCCTGCACTCTGGATTGTTCCTTACCCATCTATTGGTTAGGTATTTGTTGAGTGCAGTAATCTCTCCTACTTTGTGCACTTGGGTCAGTTGCTTGTTGTTACTGTTAGATGATAAGAGAGAGCTAAATTTTCTCCAACTGCGCTCCTAAGTATTTGGCGTCGAGTCTTTAAAGAAGGACTTCTTTAAGGGATTTCTTGATTCTTGAGTAGCCTTGACTCAATAAGACGATATTATTTGCTACCAATTGCCGTGACTTTGGTAAAGAGACCCCTACAGGTTACTAACCTCCGGATCATTGGGAACTTGGAGCTCGTGTGTAGTAAGACTATCTGCCAAGAGAGTGCTTAAAACAGGTAGAAACAATGTTTCGAATTTTTATTGAAAATTGTGAAAATTGGATGATTCTGATTCAAATCCATGTGATGGCGAAAAATCTACTTCATCTGCAATGTTTTCATTGTTACCTACGAACTCAGAAGAGAGATATTTCGATCAATGTTGTGGTAAGAAAAAAATGGAGAATATTGATGACAAGCTATTGTTGGCTAATGGAAATCTACAACATAGAAGTCTTCATTGTGAACTAATTATTCAATGTTGAGGACAGTGGTATGTATGTGCAAAAATGTAGTTAGTGAATACACCAAACCAATCGTTCTCCTGAATGGAAAAGCCGCAGGATAACAAGCTAATGAAGTCCAAAGCATTGGCAACAAAAACAAATGTTTAAAAGACCGAATATTATGACAACTCTTTGTTGATGAAGATAAGGAAGTATAAACAAAATCTGCAATTCTTTACTTCCAATTTGTAATAATTTTAGAACTATGCCCAAATACACAGCTATATTTCTTTGGCTACCAGATAATGAACAATCTACAACTGCTTCCGCATGCTTTATTACATGTAGGGCAATATTCACATTAAAGCATCTCGGTGGTTGAAAACCAACTGTCGTTGAATATGCGACAGTTTCTAGTTTCATTACAAAAAATATCACTATGCAAATTTTTGGCAAAACTATGATTCTCGCTGTTCTTAAAATAATACCACAGTATTCTCGTCTTTACAAAAACTGCTAGGATTACATGTATTTTTTTTTTATTAGTGAAACTTGATCCCTTTCGGTTAGATTGGAAGGAAATTTTTTCTCATAATAATCGCTCCTCCCTCCTGTGAATCAAATAATATCCAAAATAAATAATTGGGGGATGACGATATAACTTTACGCTTTTAAAATTTTTGTATGTATGTATGTAAATATATGTAGAAGCAAGCAACAAAATCAAGTTTTATCATAGAATCAACACTTGATTTGTTCAGTCATATAGATTGGCTAGAAATACATTCGCCTTATTAAAAATTAAAAATGAAGTCAATAAGGCTGGTTTAACTACATTATTATATTATCCTCTCATATACACAACTCTTCACTATAATATTATCATCTAGTGGTAGAAGTTAACAGAGTATATTATGCAAAAAAGAATTATCTTCAATTAATCCTACATGCATTCTAGTATTAAAAAACTATTAAATAGAAAAATGTTTCTATTCTGTTGAGGAATTCTGTACTGCAAGAAATAAATATATAAAACATTCATAATTATTCTATGTATGTGTGTGTGTATTGTGTGTACATATAGTATTTCACGTTTTTTATGTAAGTAAATTTTTTTTTGTTTTTAGTTACATATTGTTTTTGTAATTTATCAGTTTTTTATGTAGGTATTTCTGTATAATCAACGAAACCTTTTCTATTCTCTTGTAACATTTTTATGGTAAATAAATGTTTTCTATTTCTATTTCACTAATTATTTCAAAATGTCTACTGTCTACAACTCCCAATATAAACATATATCGTCGAATAGTTTGTATAGTTCTTTAAATTGATGAGGAAATCTTCATCACCCACATTATAATATAAGCAGAAAGAATCGTGGTAAAGGAAGTAGGTCCCCACTATGCACGTCACTGTCAATGAGTCTACCATCTTGCAAATGCAATTTTAAACAGTGTTTAGCTCTGTGCGACAAACAAGACAGCGAAGCTTCAACAAGGCGCAGCAGCAGCACGGAATCTAAACGACACTGTGCTGTATATCTTTACGGGCAGATAGAAAATGTAGAGAATTCTGTATTCTGTAAATAATAGCATTGTGGAATCGTGTACGGTCGTAGTGGCAATAACTAACAGCCCGATACTACTTGCTAAAATATTTATATGGCAATAGATGAGTTACATACTAGAGATTGGTCTGATATGGATGCTGTACGAATGTATCGCAGCTGGACGGGATGAGCGGGACGCTGTACCTCGCATACCTACTTGCAGATTGTCGATCAAACTATCTGTCTGATCTCGACCTCAACTTTGTTCGCAGAGTGAAAGTGCGCGACAGGATTTTCGTCATTAAAAGTGTAGTAGGCACTGACAAGGTGGTTTTCCTTATTCACTTTTTACAAAACGTTATAAATAGGAATTACTACAAGGAGGAATTGACCCTGCTAATGTTTTCTAGGTCAGGGAAAATTTTACCTGAAAAAATCATATACAGAGTGTTCCACATAAAGTGAACGCAGAATTTCCTGGCATTAGTTGTTGCGATTACTTTCCAACAGTAATATGATAACAAATGAAAGCCCATTTTTTGAAGTCATTGATTGCAACAATCAAATATCATTATTAAGGATAGGATTTTGCAGAGTGAGTGGGAAATATGCGTTTATTTTCGGTTTATTATAAATATTTAAAAAAATCGTAAACGGTAGAATCTTTAAAATAGTTTCAGGTACTTCCCATTGCTCTAAGGAATACAACCATATACAATTTTTACAAAAAATGTTGTATCTAGGTAAATGCCATACTTTAATAATGCAATTAGGAACTATTTTCACTTATAATATCACAAGAGCTTAAATTATTTCCGAAAATTTTCTTAAAATATTCGTGCCCGAAAGAAAATTTCCCGGAATAATTTAAGCTTGCGTGGTATTCGGTAAGAAAATTTCACACCACTTAACACCATAATTTGGAAAAAAATTATTAATCCAACCTGACATTTTAAATTAATTTCACTGCTTGTCAAGTTGGCCAGGGTATTGTTGTTTTTGACATAATATGTTGATTTGTCATTTTTGTTTAACCGGTTCTGTCACAAAGCTTAATAATTACTAGTTTAAAAGGTCTGTCGTTAAGTTTAATAAGTGTATAGGGAAATGTCGCGATTTGGTAAAGAAAATCAACAAGTAATTAGACAAGAAATTCAAAATATAACACCAGATAACACCTGAAAATCAAAATCAAGTGTATGGAAACAGTTTGTTGAATTTTGTGAGTTGTATAATATTCATGAGTGTATGAGTGTAGTACAGGTGGCTACTATACTGGAGGACTACGCATTTAATATGAAAAAGAAAAATTTTGAAGATTATAAGGAAAGTGTGGTCAAAGTGATGTGGAACTCTACTGCTAAGCAGTTACAAGAAATTTATTACGAAAAATATAAAATAAAATTAAATCTGTTTTCTGATGTGGAATTTGCGACTGCCAGAGCTGCACGCAATGCTAAGCGCAAAAAATTACAGAGAGACCCATTAAAAAGAAAAGTGAGTGCTTCAGCCTTAACCAGCGACGAATACAAAAAAATTATTGAAATGTGGGATGAAAATACTCCAGATGGATTGCAGCGTAAATTTTTTCACATAGTTTCACATGAGCTGGCATGGAGAGGAGGGGAAGGATATTCTGCGTGTATCCAATACTTCAAAGAAGAAACTGATAATTTCGGAAACCCAAAAGGTCGGATAGAATATAATCCAATATTCTCCACAACCACACAAGGTGGTTCTAAAAAACTGTCGGATAGTAAATGGTTGATTACAAATTTCGATAATCCACAAATGTGTCCGGTTCGTTTGTTTAAGAAGTTGATGGAAAAAAGGGGAAATCTTATTCAGACCGCTAGATTATTCTTAACACCAAACCCATACTGGAGTCAACCCAATTCGAAAGGATGATACAAGAATAGCTCAGTTGGTAAGAACATTGTATCTTCATGGTTTAAATCAGGAGCCTCTGATATAGGAATTGACACTAAAAAAGTAAAAATAACTAATCATTCTGCAAGAGCAACAGCTGTTTCGAAATTGGCCAAGGAAGGAGTTGGTGAACAACAGCTCATTAAAATTACTGGACACAGTAATAGTCAGTCAATCAAACCTTACTTACAATTGGACGTTGAACATCATCATCAGATGATTGAATCCACGAGGAGAATTTCATCAAGTACTAGCAAGTTTAATCATGATCAGAGCACAATGCAAAATAAAACAGAAAGTACCCAGATTCAACCCACCAATTCAAGCCAGCCCACAAACATTTATAATAATTGTGTTTTTAATATTAATAAAACCTATAATAATTAAATTTATTTCGTTATTATTTTGCTTATTAGTCGATATCATTAGAGATTTGCCAATGAAGATATTAGTTCAACATGAAATAAATTCTAAAAAAATCATATAGGTATATCCACCATATTTCGTTAAATAAAAAAAAAATACCAACTTTAGTTACACCAAATGCTAAAACTCAGATGGGTATTAGTTTATCGCCCTTTCATAATTTTAGGTTACTAAAGGTGGTAGAAATGTATTTTTTGTTAAAGTAATCCATAACACTTCTAATTTAAAAAATATAATATTAACATGGTTTGTTGCAGTAGGTGGCCGTGATATAGGCGGCCATGCTTTTACAGATGAGGTTTATATTGGTAAATTACATTAAGTTACTGTATAGTAAACCAGCAAACAAAGATATTTTTATGTAAAACATTTCTTGTAAGCATTTGCATTAAACAATTTGAGAAAAATGGAATGCTTTGAAAAGTACAATTTATGTAAATACTGCAAAGAGTTGAGTCAAGCGCAAATATGTCATCCAAGATTAATATATTTAACGAATTTAATGGAAGATTGCGATCAGGAAGCGTTAGAGTCGAATGGTTTGTTTACGAAAATCCAAGAAAGTCTGCTGCAGATGTCAAGTAAATATGGCCTTTTGCGTTAAAGAGATTTGAACAAAATTGTTTCAAAATATTACATATATGTCTTAAAACACAGACATCTAATTAATTCGTCACCTTCCTATTCACCATTAAGAAGAGAGGATGGGTTAGAATTCAAGCATCATTTAAATCTTACTATGTTTGTACATCCTACGTTTTTTGAATTATAAATTGTTAATGCATAATAATTTAACAAATTTGTGTTTTCTGTTTAATGAAACTTTATAGCGAATAATAAATAATGTTAATTCAGAAATTTTGCATTATTTACAGGTATATCTACATTATTTAATGGTTGTAGATCATATGTTTACCTTTTCAACTGTCAAAAAATTTTCACTTAAATATCGTGGCGCCTCGAAAAAATTTCCCGAAATTTTTTTAATTGCCATGGTAACTAGTCAAAATTAAGGTATCTTATTGGTTAAAAAGTAGAGGTGTGAAATTTTCATTGACAAATTAAAATATTCAAGTACAGCAGAAATTTACGATAAAAAACATATATAGTTATATTCGTTAGAACGATAGCAAATATCTAAAATAGTTTTAAAGACTATGCTATGTTTGGTTTTTTAAATATTTATAATAAACCGAAAATAAACGCATATTTCCATCTCACTCTGCAAAATGCTATCATTAATGGTAAAATAAGTAGTTTTAATAGCACAACCATGCAGTTTTGCCCAATGACAAAATAACACAAATTACAAAAAAATATTACAAACTGCAGAATGCATGTTCCATAAAGTCTAAAGTATAAAAAAGTTAACGTAATTTAGATGAAATGGTAAGAATAAATGTCACCAGAAAATTTGAAACCTAGACCTATAAATAACATAGGTAGGTACTTAATCTAAAACTAAAAAACTAAAAAAGAAAAAAATCATCAAGAAGTATTACATTTGAAGAAAAGAAAATTAAATAAAGGCAAACATGAACAAACATGCACATGCATATATGAACAATTGAAAAAATTACATCCTTCTTCATTAATCAGAAGCTGAGATATCGTATCTTTCCTGTTTCGTGCATTTATTTCCGTACGTATATATTTTGAGTTGAAATTGGCATATTATGTGAGAACTTTAGTGTATGCATAAAATAAATTTTAATCGTTAATATACCTACAATTACACATGTATGCGCGCGCGACTGCCACTACAAGAATATTTCCCCCACTCTCATTATCAAGGCTTCGAGATTCTAGGAAAACGCGCGGAGATGATATCCATTCATTCTATTTACTCATCTAGAGTGCTCAAACAAAGTCAAACACGTTTTGCGAAACATCAGATAATGTCATTTTTTTGTACGTTTCTGCTGGATATCACCATTGCAAAGCTCGTTCAAAAAGCTAGAATTTAAGACAAAAAAATTCTTAGTGTGACCAAATGGCAGTTTTTTATGAAGCTTCAAAAATTTTTCAAACATCTCGTTTTTTAGAAAAAATAATAATATAAATATTTGTAAGATTCCGTAACAGGTTGTACGTACAGGATCTATAATTTCTGAGTTTCATTAAAAAAGAATTTTTTAGTAATTTCGGTTTATGTAAAATAGGAAACTTTCGTGATTTTTATTTTTCTGGAAAAAAAATACAAAATGGCAGATTCGATTTGGCCCCATGCAGTTTTGTTCATAATTGATTTACAAACATTTTCTGTTTGGCCTGATCCGAAGAAGAGAACCCGAGATATTAAAACGAATCAAAAATGTGTTTTTCAAAATTAAAACTTAATTTATTAAAAACGCTCCACTCCCAGACTGGACAAAACTTTACTGTCACATCCTGATAACATATTGCACTTCCAGAAAAAAATCGGAGCTGATGGGCTCATCAATTTTCAAAAAAAGACCCGTATTTTCTCTCTGTCTGCTAGTTACTACCCCCGTGTGCTGGTCCAGAACCGCCCTCGTGAAATGAGGCCGTTCCGAATTCATTAATTATGGTAAATTCAGCTTCATCATAGGATGATAAAATGGAATATTCGTTGACTGTGCTGCAGCTATTTACCTCTGTTACTTGTATCACTTAAAAAAATTCAAAATAATTTACAAAATACACACAAGTAGAAAGCAACGGTAAGTTGTAACAAAACTAACATTCTTGTAATGGAAAACAAATTGACAGGTGCTTTACTTATCCAAATTAATATTATAAAGACACCATGTTGAGATTCAGTTAGATAATATACGGTCTTTGGGTGTTAATATTGACAGTTATCAGAAATGGGTGTTCTATGGGTACGCCCCTAATTTAATGAAAATATGTAGAAGTTCAATAAATAAATTTAAATATTTTAAAAAATTCCTCAGCATGAAGCAAATCCGGATTGTATTCACACTTGTTGTGTCTAATATTATCTATCGATAATTGTTTGAGCAGATAATATACAGAAACAGTTCTTTTTCATTTTGTCTGAAAAATCTATTTATAGACGCAGTCCAAAATTGGAAATCAAAACAACACGCCTCTTCTGTTTCGCACGTCATTGGTCGCCGCTCCTATTTTTTAACAATCAGTTAAATCCACATTTTGGGTACCATCTTAAGCTTTAGCGGCCCCAGTAAACATGCAGGGTGTAATTCGTTTCATGTCATTTAAAAAACCTGGTAGTAGGGAGTGACCAGGCAAACAAAAAACCTTATATAACATGGAGTCTATAGCCTATAGTTTTGTAGAAATAAAAAGAAATTTGAATAACATTGGTTGAGAACTTCTGGTATAGTTGACTACACACTTATTATGCGTGTAAAAAATGGCTGTCTTTGACTGTTTATAATAATATAATAATAATAACAATTTTATTCACCACTGAGATAGAGAAATGTACATATGGCAAGTCAGTTTTGTAAGATATAATATAAAATAATAAACAATTAACAGTCATTTGCACCGTTTACATTTTCAGCGATGAATAACTAATTGAGGTTTAATATTTAAACCAGGTTTAACTTGCGTCTTATTGCACAGTGCTTTATTGCTTGTGGTTTTAAGTTGATAGTTAACTTGTGATTTTGGGAATTTGTTATTCTGCTAACTTCTCTTTCAAAATTATAACCTTATATCTGTCAACTATTGTCAATTATTTGTTCTTTTCAGAAAAAACGTGGTTCTGTGTGTGAACATTTTTACTACTATTTATCTGTTTACAAGATCTTTATAAATATGGAAAACCATAATAAATAAAAGAGCAAGATCCGTTAATTTTTCATTAGAGGAAAAACTTTTGCTAATAAACAGGCCAGAAAATGCAAGCATGTATTAGAAAATAAACAAACAAATAACGTAACGTCTCAAGAAAAGGTAAATATTTGGGTAAAAATAAAAATAAAACGTCAAAAGAACGAAAATATACTAAAAATTGAGGTTAAGCACAACATCGACGACTGCGCAGAAATTACGATTAAATTTAGTCGCTCTTTAAGCGGCCAACCTTGGGGGGTTTAAGTTAACGCAAGTTTAAGCTAATTTCATCAAGAATTAAAGAATGGTGCAAAGCAAATTTTAAATTTAACGGCGGTTTAAGATTAATCCTCTGTTAAACAATGGTGCAAGCGGCTGTAAATAGATAATTACTACAATATAAAATTAAAATTAAACAGAACTATGTAATGATTAGTCAAATTGTATAAAATAACATAAAACAAATAAAGAACATAACACTATTATATCATAGACAAACAATTTTGAGAATATCCAAGGATAATTTCGGTCCCTAATTTTACCTATTAAAATACTCATTTGTACTATAGTAACCACCTTCTAAAAGCAAGTCTTTTACTGGGTTTTTATAACTATTATAATGTGAAATCATTCTGAGTAGGTTATTAAACAATACTATACAGTTGTATCGTGGAGAGTGTTTATATGTTGTCGTCAAGTGATTTGGTATGCTCAACAAATCACCATGCCTTGTGTTATATGGATGATATTGATTTCTTTTGACAAGAAGTTCCATATTTTTTTTTATATAACAGAGGCATTTAAACATAAAAATTCATGGTGTCGTGAGGATTATTTGTTTTTGTATGTTACTCTGCAACTCTCACTATAACCCATCCATATTAAATATTAACCATATGATCTTCTTTATTTCCCATTACCAGTATTTTTTTAGTGGCATGATACTTATTACACCCTGTATCTGCAGCCATATTCAAAGGGACCTCTCTTTCTATGTTTGATTGTAGAATCATCTCCCGAACTATATCAACGGTATTTTCGGACTGTTTAGTGTAAGGATACATTTTTTTTATCAAGTTGATGCCACTGAGGACAGTTATATTATTTTCATTATGTGTTATTTACTGAATGAATAAATGATTATTATAGCATATAATGCCGTGCTTTCAAATTTTCTGAATAATATTTTAGTTTAAATGTCGTTAGATTTTTATATTCATACTATCGACGTACACTACAAGTTGAGAGTCATTTTATTTTAAAGTCTATTTGAAATTGAAAAATTATTGTTCTTGCCAACACGCTAAAATTAAGTAACACAACACGAATGTGTTTAAATTTTGTATTGAAAATATGGCCGCGTAATGAATTATGCAATATATTTATTTTTAGAGCTAATATATTCTGTTAGCTAGTTTAAATAAAACTAAGAATAAAAATTCATATTCAGGCACATAAATATACACAGATAATCAGTGAATTATTATTGAATGGCAAAGTCTTTGCCTCTTATGAAAGGTAAAATTGTAAATAGAATAATTATTTTAATGGATTATTAAATTCATGGGAGAATAGCTATTTACAATACAAGCGTGAAAAAATTGACAATTACTGAAAGCCCAACAAATGTTTGCGAAAATTCGTTGATTTAGCGCGCAAACAATTTTTTTGCACGCTCAGGTAATTCGACACCTTTACTGAATTGATTAAGACAGTTGTAAGTGACGTTTACAAATTAGCGATCGGTAAGTAATTACTTACCAATCAGGAGGCGGTAAGTAAACTAATAAATATAGAAATTTAAAAATCAAGTTTTATTAAAGACAAAATTAAAATTATAATTTGAACAATTCTTAATATTTATTGGAGCAATAGAATCCGGTTTTAAAACAACGTACTCTTCTGCACGCCCCTGCTATCCCAAATATCATTCCTACTTTTATATTTAAATAGACCTCATCAGAAAAATTATATAAAAACTTGAAGATGTGTTTCTTGGTAAAGATTCTTGATTTTTTCAATTTGTGTCCAATATTTTTCCTGTTAAGAAAAGCAATTAACGTAGCATATTTTGAAATATCAACAACTTTATACAAGCTTCCTCATTTCTTGAAACAAAATAGGCTAGCATTATTTCTTGTGTTTTTTGGGTATTTTGCCACTGTAAAAATATTTAAAAAATTTTTAATGAAATAAACCTCTACGCCAAAAGGATCAGACAGAGGCTGGTTTTTATACTTCTATTACAAAATGTCTCACACCTAAAAATATATAAACTGAAACAAACTTTTTAAATGGTAAATAGAAAAATTAAAACGAAGGCAGTTGACGTTTCGGAAAATAGTTCTTTTTCCGCTATCAAAACTTTCACCTTTGAGCTTGTCAAAGTGAATCAAGACCATTTACGTATGTTGTTATTCTTCCTCTTCTGTAGAGAAAAATTCTTCTACGTCATGTCAACAGGAGCAACATAGTCTTCCTTTCCTAGAACAGTGTCAGGATTCGAGCACCACAATTCATTACAACATTCACAAATATAGATAATTGAATACTATAATGAATTTTCCTACAACTGTAAATCTTCCTTGTGTAATCCTTAAGACATATACATCATACAATGTGAAGTAGGTGATGGTGAAGTTTCTTTGTCTGTCATGATAGAAGCCAGCCCACTCGTGGTGCAAGGAAGCTAGATTCAAATTGTTTTTACTCAGTGATTTTGCAAAAAGCAGATATTTCACTACCATCAAACAGCTGAAGAATAGATTGTTTTCTAGTTTTGATCTCAGCAATTCTCCTACGTTTAGCATTAGCATCTTTAAAAACAAAAGCAACTTCTTGCAGTTCTGCACCTTTTTGAACTAATTTGACGGATTTTAGTCCCCTGCTTGAAAATCGTTGAAATTCAACAAATAAGTTGAGATACTCGTAATAACTTTTCAACACAAAACTGCTGATGCTAACAGTATTTTCATTTATTACTTCTACATCCAGATATTCACTACCGGTGTGGCATATCGTTTTATGGGTTTTTGGGGTACACGATTTCAAATATTATATTAATAAAGTTCTATGAACAATTATTTCCACATAGTGGAGTGCAAATATAGTATCGAAATTGTTTTCGTTGTAAGAGATTTAAATAGGGGATGTTGAAATCGTTATTCTTAGACAGAGGTATTTTCATTTAGTTCCACAACCAGCCCTCAAACGACTACCTAAAATAAATTTAGGATGTTAGGCATGTTTTCATGACCACCTACTACCTGTTAAAACAATTACGAGAAGTAATAAGGAGTATTTAAGGTTTTCCAGAGACATCAGACTCAAACATCTAAACGTTTCTAGTTTGCATATAATTATTTGAACTGATTCCATCCCAAATTAAACAATCATTAATCTCTGGTAAAATTACATATAAAGTAGGCACGTGGTTTCGGTTTCACAATGAAACCTACCTACATCTTCATAATGTTCGACTATCCATAATCTACCCCTAAGTACTTTGCATATGCACTTTTAATTTATTTATGCAGATCGTGCCAATTTAAATATTGTTATTGTACCTATTGAATATAACAGCTTTCAATAAAATATAGCCCCATTTTCATTAAAATGAAGGCGTTTACAAAGTATCGGCATGACATGACGTTCGGTGATATCTACGACCATGGTGTTGCAGACAGACAGCATGCTTTAGATTTTAATACTGGTACAGTTCGTCAAGAATATGCACGAACCAGAAACCATCTTGATACAAGTTTGAGAACTGATATAATAAATGCTTACTCATTTGATCTCTCGGTTTACTTTGTAGTGAAATATTTGTTTATGTGTCTCATTGTAATATTAATTATAATAATATTAATTACAGCCTATATACATGGTGCATTTAGTTAAAAACATTGTGAAATATTAATATTAAAAAATTTTGTAGATTTTAAACTTAAGTAAATCATGGTTAGAGAGTATTATTTAGGTATTAAGCAAATCACAACTTACACACTTCTTTATTTATTACGAAATTACCTATTTTCTGTATATTGTTGCCTAATCTGTAATGTAATTCAATACTTCGTCAGTATTAGCTAGAAGAGTAGTTGTTTTGACTGGTTCTCTAATAATGAGTGTTTTAAAGTATTTACCTAACTAGTATATTTGCGTGCCCAGATTAGGACAACAATATACAGAAAGTAGGTAATTTCGTAATAAATAAAAAAGTGTGTAAGTTGTGATTTGCTTAATACCTAAATAATATTCCTTAATCATGATAAAAGCAAATAAATAAAAAATAATTAGTTCTAAAAATTAAGTAAATCAGTTTTAAATTACTGTAATTTTTTCTTATTATTAAAAGTTTTTACTTAACTTGCAATGTTTGTATGTGGGTTTGTATGTTTGTTTGTTAGTTTAGGTCAAATCTTGCAAGCTGAATTTCGACTAGTTCTAATTAAGCTAGAGCTTTGAAATTTGGCACACGTGTATAAGTCCGGTGGCAATGCAACATAGTATAGCCATTATCGGTCTAAATCCAATATGGTGGACGTCCCAAGATGGCGGATCGGCTTTTTAGTCACAACCCCCTTGACATGGATCTCAAATGAAAGGATTTAAAGAGTAAAATACGATAAACGATGTGACGTCATTGTAAATCCAATATGGCGGACGTCCCAAGATGGCGGATCGGCTTTTTAGTCACAACCCCCTTGATATGGGTATCAAATGAAAGGGTTTGACGAGTAAAATACGATGAAGTATGTGACGTCATTCTAAATTCAATATGACGGACGTGGGAGAGGTGAAAAGAGGTGGGGAAGGGGTGGGAAGAGGTGGAGAATGGGTGGGAAATGGGTGGGAAGAGGTGGAGAAGGGAGGAGGTGGGAAAGGGTGGGTGGGTGGTAAGAGGTAGAAGAGGGGTGGGGAAAGGGGTGGTAAGAGATGGGAAGAGGTGAGAAGGGGTGGGTAGAGGTGGGAATGGAGTGGAAAGAGGTGGGGAGAGATGGGAAAAGGCAAGGGAAGGGGCGGGAAAAGGTGGGAAGAAGTGGGAAGTAGTGTTAGATAGGTGAGAAGACGGGAGAGGGAAGGAGTGGATGGCGGTGGCAAATGAAAGGGTTTTGTCTGTAAAATAAGTAGACTAAAAAGTAAAAAATAAAATTATATAAAAAAAAATATTTTTAAGAAAAAGCTTTTATTTGAAAAAACTACTAAAAAGTAAAAATAATTTTTTGAAATTCATACACCTGAAACCAAAAGCTTTGGGGGCGGTCAATTGAGCAAATTAACTATGCAATAGCGCTATATGACCGTCCCCAAAGCTTTTGGTTTCCAGGTGTATGAATTTTAAAAAAATTATTTTTACTTTTTAGTAGTTTTTTCAAATAAAAGCTTTTTTTTTTAATATTTTTTTTATATAATTTTATTTTATGGTTCTGAATTTATGCCGTGCATTTTTTAACATTCTGGTTGATTTCATACCAAGAAAATAGTCATGACGAGATCTAAATAATAGTTTATCTCACTCACGATTGAAAATTCATACTCTTTGATTGTCTTTTCAGCTTGAAATGCATCACGTTAACGCATTGGTATGATAAGAACTTCGCTTTTCGCACTATAGTCTATCCACTTTAAAAATGAAGTACTTCTGAGATCGGCTTAGATGCGCTGCAACTTAAAAAATTTGAATCGGTTACTGTTCAAGTCGATTCATTCCCCGCTGCAAACCCGTTTCCGTTTATTTATTTTATTTAATAAAAAAAACCTTTTCGACACCAGCCCTTGGATGTTTCATTGTGTCAATTGAAAATTATTACTTGTAAATTAGTGGTTTTAAAAATTACAGAAATCGTTGTAATTTTATTATTTTCACTAGAATGCCATGAAACGTCGAGATTTTAAGTTTGAGCAAAAAAAATTCTGTCTGCCTGTCTAACTTTTTTGTGCGCACGATTACTTTGGAACGGTTTATGATATTAATTTGAATCATATGTATTATAACGAGATCTGGAACCAGATTATATTTTGATCTTATTCCGTTGAAGGGTTGGGGGGTAAATGGGGGTAAATCATCATCATCTGCCACCTCTTATCACCCCCCATTACCAGCCCCATCTCATTATTAACTGAGTTAAGAAAATAAAATTGTGACTTAGCGTGTGTGTTTGTACAAAAACCAAAGGCCTGAATTTTTTTTTAAGGCACCCCCGCTATCGATGTGGCATATGGTTTTATGGGTTTTTGGGGTAGACGATTTCAAATATTATAATATTAAAGTTCTATGAACAATTATTTCTCTACAGTGGAGTGCAAATATAGTATAAATTTGTTGTTGTAAGAGACTTTGATAGAAAATCTGAATGTGGAAGTGGTAATTCCTCAGTCAGCGGTTTTTAAAGTTAATGATGAAATGTACAGTTTCTTGCAAAATGCTTACAAGCCTGTGAGTAAATATCACAAAAATCTCGCAATTGAATGGCATTGACAAAGTAAACTTATAAATCCACACAAAATATAAACAACTTTTAATGCAAAATAATACGGAATCGAGATTAGACCAGTTGATCGTAGACCAATGAGAAGCTAGGAATAGTCCCCTACCCAAATTATTATAGCTGAGCTACGAAGGTGTTACAGTGAAAAGTGGGTAACACTTTACTTTGTATAAAATGTGTACCGTGAATTAGTATAGGTTGTCTAACATAGTACGACACTCAAATTGTGGTTTTTTATGGAATTCTAAAATCCGTTGTTAGGTTTTAGTAATTTCCTTCATAGTTTGTGCAAAAAAACAATTTTTTTGCAGCAAAAAACGAAAAAACAACAAAAAAACAAATAATTTGTTCAAGAAACGATACAAATATATTTCATACTTTCTTAAAATACAAAAAAAACTGTGTTTTGGTGCAAGGTTGCTCTACAATAATATGTTGCCCAAAAATAATACAATCTTCGGTTTACGAACATACACAAATTTTTAATGTTGAAATTTGGCACTTATTTACGTTCATAAGAAGTATCCCAGCTTTCCGAAAATTTCATCCAACTAAACGAATTAGCAAGATAAGTAATTTTAAAAAAGAAGAATTATTGAGGTTATGTAATTCACTTAAAAATTTAAAACACTTGAAGGAAGATATGCCGTGCCCCCTATCAAGATGGTTTTTGACCCATTTCGATCCGACTTCTACAACCTGAAAAATTTCAAAAGGGGAACAAAAATTAAAAGCGTTTTTTCAAAAACTGAAAAAGGAATGTTTTCCGTTTCGTGAACAAAATAAAGAATTAATTTGTTTACAGACATTATATGATGCTCAGAAAAAGTTAAAGTTAAATAATAAAAATTTTAAAAAAATTTCACATTTTTAAAATTTAAAACAATTTCTTTTTCACAAAAAATTTCTCTAATTTGACTCCATTATAATCTGGCCCTCCTCAAACTCACTTAAAAAAATACAGTTTAACAGTAGTTGTAGATTATATTGTTTCCGCCAACAACAAAAACAAAGCAATCCTGTTATTTCTATTGTCATTGGCTGTGGTAACCAACAAATCTGGTAAATATTTAAATGCTGTGATATGCAAATAACCCTTCAATTAATGATGCACCTTGAAGCCATATTTATCTAGGGCCTAGGCATAACAAAATTTACCTAAGACGGCACGTGATAAAAAAATTAAATAGGCACTTGTTCCTGTCGACCTTGTCGTGTGCTGCAAATTTTTGCATAATACTTCTACATATTTTGACCTAGTACAAAAAGTGTGGTTAAAGACTCCAACTTGATGCTCAGCAACCCTTCTTGAAGCATAAAATACCTTATTAAACGACCCAAACCGATAATAAATTTGCATGACTAAAATGTTTATTTATGTGGTTTCGTTGCCGTTAAATGAACGTCATTGTGTATTTATTCACCTATCTATATAATTACATACTTTAGTTGTCATTTGTTTAAAATATAGGACACAGCCAATTTAACTGTTTGTTAAAAATAATGGTCATAAACGTAAATAATTTATTAATTTCCTCTCAAACATTATTTTAAAATCGTGAAATTGTAATAATTCATCGAGAGACGTGAATAATTTAGTATTTTTAAAAAATATTTACTAATTGAGGTATTGTCTGAACAGAGAGATAAAACCTCGCGTTTCAACGAATATAATAGAACTAGTTGTAAATATTATATTCTTGGAGGGTTTGTTTTTTGTATAATTGTTGCACATTTTAAAGGCTACTTGCAATTTTTTTTTAAATAAATTAATATTTCAAGTATGTATGTCTAATTTTTAATTTTGCTCAAACTTAACTGCCCTTACATCAGCAACGAGAATAATCAGTAGGCAGCTATCGGCGAGGGCCTGAAGATGGCAGATGTGCCCAAAACGTGTTTAAACAACCTTTGCCTCTTTAAGGGCCTACAGACAACGTGAAACTACATTGGAAATCCGTTAGCACTTCATATTACAACCGCAAAGACTTAATATTTATTCAACAATTTATCGACGGTATTACCGTGAAAAATGGGACAAACTGTATACATATTTAAATAATTTTGCAGCCATTGACACTTTCTGACAAAAGCAGAGAAAGTTAAGTTAAGAACGATGGAAAATTATTATTTTTTACTATCTTAAAGTGCACGAAAGCGTATATTTTGACGTAAGGGTCGTTACTTCCACTGGACGTGGAAGTAAAACTGATAAATGGAAATAAATAAACTGATATGTTGAATGGAATATAATAATTCGCCACTTTGTGACTTGGTGTAAATGATCATATTTTGTGATTTTTATTTAATTTAATGTGTTATGCCAAAATCTGTATGTTCTGAAGAGAAGTAAGTTTATTGTAATATCCACCATCGGACTAGGTCATTTTCCAGTGAAGCAATTGTGTAAAAATAGGAACGTAGAAATAAAAAAAAGTGGATTTGTGTACATGTATTTATAACTAAACCCAAGCAATTTCATACATTACATTAAATTATAATAACCAAAGTATGACTAACACATCCAGATACTTTTGTTGGGTATGAGTACCTCATTTACCTATTGACAAAGAAGTACATTTCATGGTAAATTTGTATCTTCATCTAATGAAACCAAGACGAAGACTATAAGATTGATAACACAAAAAAGTATTAAAAAGACTATCTATTCTCTTACGAAGCTTGTATATTATTACGTTTAAAGTCACTCGTTAAAAGAAAAAATATATTAAACGGAAACTAATGTAGAACAGATTGATATAAGTTTTTACAAAACATAGTTAAAAACGAGGCCCAAGTGAATTAGGTGGAGTTAATTCTCGAAAATAAAAAAAATATTAAACGAAAACTAATGTAGAACGAATTGATACTAGTTTTTACTAAACGTAGTTAAAATTCACAAATAGTGTAACTATTGGTGCATAACGTATTTCTGAGTCATCCGTTAATGAGGTTGATTTCTTAAGATATGTTAATTACTTCCACATCCAGTGGAAGTATAGTAACGACAAAACAATTTTAAAAAATTTTTATTGTTCAAATAGGCTTAGAATGTCACGAAACGTCGAGATTTTAAGTTTGAACGAAAAAAAATTTCTGTCTGTCGGTCTGTCTGTCTGTCTGTCTGTCGGTCTGTCTGTCTGTCGGTCTGACTGTAACTTTTTTTGTGCGCACGTTTATTCTGGAACCATTTGAGATATTGACTTGAAATTTGGTACACATATGTACCTTAACGAGATCTAGAACTAGATTATATTTTCATCTTATTCCGTCGAAGGGTTGGGGGGTAAATTGGGGTACATTTGGGGAAAATAGGTAAATCAAGCAGGTAAGAGTCCATAAAATTGGTATTTAGTATATACAAGAGAAGATAAGGTACCAAAAAAAGTTTTGGCATTAGCCACCCCCATTACCACCCGCACCCCTTAAAGGGGAAGAAAAAAAAATGTGATTTAGTGTGTGTACAAGAACCAGAAACCTCAAAATATTTGTTTACTTCATCCACCCCCACTACCACCCCCCATCACCACCCCCACCCCGCTACCGATGTGGGGTATCGTTTTATGGGTTTTTGGGGTAGAGGATTTCAAATATTATATTATTAAAGTTCCATAAACAATTATTTCCACATACAAATTTTCTTCGTTGTGAGTGACTTGGATAAAAAATTTGGATGTGGAAGTAGTGATTCCTTGGGCAGCGATTTTTTTAGATCATGTAGTGTACGGGATATGCACGTATATGCTTGCGATTTTGCGAAATTGCTTGCTCAGGTATGGGTTTCGTAAAATATCACTACTGTTCAGAAGGTTTGACATAATGTTTCGATTTGTTGAAATCAAATATCATTATTTTGCAATTTTGTCGCCTAAATTCGTTAAAGGGCGTCCTCGCGCATCCGTATCAACATACAATGAATCACACAAGTCATAACTCTCTTTGAATAGCAGGGTTGGGCAAAATCTGTTTTATATTAAAAAATCAAAAAAATCATAATTTATTTGATTTTTTTTAAAGGAAATTCGAATATTTCCTTGCTTACATTTTTACCCAGCTATTTTGTTGATTTCTCTATTTAGTGATACACATATTGCTTTGTCAATTTATATTGTTTCTGTTCATTATTTATAAGCATAGCAAATTATTTATCGCAACACACTATATTTAGCATAATTTGTTGTAGTATACAGGATGTAGGATTTCCCCTAAATATACACAAAACGTTTAGCAAGACTTTGTAAATAAACAGAAGAATATTTTCATACACGTCATTAGAATTGAACTGATTTAATATGATTTCTATTTGTTGAAAAATTGTTCCGGGAAATCTCTCAGCAACGGCGGTTGATTTTCAACTGGTAAATCGCCCAGATCATTCATTTTTTTATTAGTATAGGATTTTGCAGAGTGAGAGGGAAATTAGTTTATTTTCGATTTATTATAAAAATTTAAAAAACAAACACTGTATAATCTTTAAAACTGTTTTAGATTCTTGTTATTATTCTAACGAATACAACTATATATATTTTTTATTGTAAATTTCTGTTGTACTGTCGTGCGCAAAAAAATAACGTATTTTTGCTAAAATCTAGTTGTGTACATCTAAATTTAATTTTTGTGACATTGTCAGTTATTTGTCAAAATTCATTACAAGTGTGCAAATAGAGACAGATTGACATTAGAAAAAAATAGTTATCCTATTTTTTTTGCTCACGACAGTACTTGAATATTGCAGTTTGTCAATGAAAATAGTTCCTAATTTCATTATTAAAGCATGGCATTTAACCAGAGCTGTGCCGAGTACCAAAAAAATACTTGCAAAAATTCGAGTACGTGTACCCGATTCATTTTACTTATGAGTACAATACTCGTAAGTATTTTATTAATAAGAAAGTATAAGTACGAGTAATACTCGCAAAACCATCATAAATTCGAGTAACGACTACGAGTACCCATAACCATTAAAATAAGTTAATATTTTCTCTTCATAGTCTTTGGATAGAACTTTTTAACTATATAGATAAGAACAGATAAAAAGACACTCAGTGAAGTTTAAAATAAAATAAAACCTTTTATTTAATAAAACAAATTTAACGAAATAACCACCAGGCATTATGGTTCACAGAAAATAAAAACATTATTTATAACATAGGCATAGGATATCTCAGTTTTTATTAGCAGAACTTCATAGAAGACCTCATTTTGAAATAAGTCTCTTCAAACGTTGCTCCCTATTATCATCTTTGTAAATAATCGCTCATAAAAAAAAAAGTGATATTGCTTCGAATGACTTAGTATTTCGTAGCAAATAATTCAATACTGAAAATCATCACCTATCTATTATATTATTTCTGGTGGCAAAAATGATTTATTTTAATAATAAAAAATGATCGCCGAATTGAAATTTTCCACACATTTTCAAAAAATATGAAATGGCATTCAATGTTATCCCAAAAGTAAATAAAATAAAATAAAATAATAAATAAGACAATGTAAAACCATGATTTGGCTTCTAATCAGTAATGTCGCTTTTTCTTGAAAACGATGCGTCCTATCGATTTCTGGCAAAAGGGCATTTTCTAAATAAAATTGAATGCTGTTTAATATTTTTTGAAAATATTTGCAAAATTTCAATTCGGCGATAATTTTTTTTTAAGTTTCATGAATAGTAAATATCTCTCCATCTTTGTATCTTCTCAATTGGTAATAATAGGAAATCAATGGTTTTCAGTATTGAATTATTTGCTCTCAAAGAAGTCATTCGCAGCAATATCACGAATTTTTTGAGAGCGGTTATTTTAAAAAATAATAATAATAAAAATGTATTTACAAATACAATGCCCTGTGTCACAGAAACGAAGCATCTTAGGATCGATGATATGGACACTTTTATTCTCAAAGTTAGGTCTTTTACCTAATGAAGTCATGCTAATAAAAAGTGAGACACCCTGTATTATATCAAATATATATAATATACACTGCTTAGCTGACGACAGATGACAATTGACTAGTTAGTGCCTGAGCCCTTAGAGGTAAACTAATGACTACACACTAAAGTAAACTAAACCTCTGAGACTACTGTACCAGAGAAATAGAGGGGGTTGAGTACTCGTGGAAAGTAACAATTTTTGACGAATACTTTGTACGAGTAATTTTTAATGTGCTGCAAATACGAGTATTAAGTCCTCTAAACCAAAAAGTACTTACGAATAATTAAAAAAGAGTACTTTTAGTACTCGAGTACAAAATACGAGTAAAGTATCCGTGTACTCGCCCAGCTCTGGTACTGTCGTGCGCAAAAAAAATAGGACAAGTGTTATAATTAATATACCCCATATAAACGATTTAGTTAAAGCTGGAGTTATTGCCAAAGCAGAAGATGGTCAGTGAGACGAATTGCACTGCGTTATGATATTAACAAAAATTCGGTGTGTAACATTTTAAAAAGTGGAGAATAAACGGTACGATTAGTAGAAACCCTAGATCAGGGCGACGAAGGATATTAACTCAACAAGATTTGCAATTGGTAAATACATTAGTAGAAAATCAATTTTACTCAGTTATTCAGGCTGCTGAAGAAACGAATTTTCCTGGATCGAGTAGTACTGGTCGCCGGCGAGTAAGAGAATCGGAGCTACGCCGTCATCCAGCAGCACAGACATACTTACTTAAAGCTGAGCATAAAGAAGCTCGACTAGGATTTGTACTTTTTGTATTTTTAGTGCATAATGTAAATTTTTGGAACAATGTAGTTTTTACAGACAAAAAAATTTCGATGAGAAATATATATCTAACAATGACAAAAGTGGTAGATTTTCCGTTAATAAGCAGGCTTGGATATCTGCACGTGGTCCTGGTGTTTTGTGGCATATCGAGGAACGATTTAATAGTGAAACGTATTTTAGGATTTTAGATAATATTATGCTCCCTTCCGTGTCACAATTATTTCCTAATAATTAATTCATATTTCAACAAGATAATTGTTCCGTGTATACTGCTCATACCGTAACTAGCTGGTTTCAAGATAACAACATTAATGTTCTTAACTGGCTCAGTCGTAGTCCAGATCTTAACCCTATGGAGGGACTACTCGTAAGAAGTATCCAAAAACTAAATGTGAGGCCACGGAATGCCCAAGAATCACTGAGAATAATAAATAATGCATGGGAAAATATTATTATTGATGATTATTGTATAAGGTTATTTAATTCTATGCCAAACAGACTTTTAGAAGTTATAAATAGAAATGGTGCAATAACGAAATATTAATAGTTAGTTTCTTGTTAAGTTGGATATCCTTTGTCCCCCGATCAAGGATTTATACTTATTGTGCCGTTTATTCTCCACTTTTTTAAAATATTAAACACCAAATTTTTGTTAATGTTATAACGCAGTGCAACTTGTCTCATTTACCATCCATCATTTACTATAGCAATAACTACAGCATTACAATAAAAAATAAAATAAAAGTGCTTAGTTACTGTTTTATTTCGGCTACTCATTACTATTCAAATAGAGACAGATTTACATTAGAAAAAAATAGTTATCCTATTTTTTTTGCTCACGACAGTACTACGAGTAAAATTTGACAATATTTAAAATATATATAGGTATTGATCAATTGTGAAATAAATTTAATTTAAGTTAAGATTTCATTCAGGTAAGTTATTAATTATAAATAATAATTTCCTATTTTTTAAATCACGCAAGAAATTAAAAAGTACAAAAAATACTACGTAAATACATAAAACACTGTAAAGATTTCTTTACCTTCTGTACTTACTTTGAACACGATAAAAATATACATTTATTATAGATGTATTACCTACAACAATAAACAGTAAGTGAATAAACTATAAATTAAGGCATAATAATCACAGTGGTAATAATTACGCGTTATCTCCCTAATTGTTTCACTTACCGGCGAGAGATAATACTCATCAAGCGGCTTATCTAATAACGATAAAACATTACCACTCCAGCATCAGCTCAATCAGATAAGATAACTTAATTACCGGCCCTGAAAAACACAATAATACCGAATCATATTCTCTTAATGAAAAAACTTTGAAAGAAGAACCGAAGAAGCTCAATCAGTCGCGTTGAAAAAATGGAATTGTTGCAAAGCACAGAAAACGGCTCGAAACTTATTTCGCGTCCGTTCAACCGCGCTGCCGTACCCCACTCCGGCCCCCACTCTCCCAGGTGTTTCAGAGTGGGGGTGTTATCCCCTCCTGGTCCCGCCCCTCATTGGCTGTCAACATTTATGCACAAAACAGTTGAAGCTCAAAGTCGGACCGGTAATGTTGTCCGCGTCAAGATATCATACGTTATAATTGTTACACTTAATGAACACCTGTATAGTTTAACTACTGTTTTATTGTGTTATATTAACGAAAAGGATAATCTGTGTTGTGTTAAGGACTTTTATTTGTTTTGTGTTAGTGTTTCATGTGTTTTTAATTTGATTTGCAAGAGTTTTAGTGACTCAGGTGTTAAGGATTTATACTTATACTCAATAGGAATGTTTACAGGTAAATTATCATCCCTGATCTTCGTATGCAAATTTCAAGTGCGGCAGGTAAAAACTGGCGAATTCAAAGCGGGCACGTGTCGGGATCGAACTAAACTATTGAAAAGCTAAACGGCGTAGGATGTAATGCATAGCAAGCGCGTGCGGTTTTTGCATATTCAATTGTTTAACGGTTTACCGATGAGACACGGCGCAAAAAGTTTGAGAAGGCAAAAACGCCGCGCGTCGTGTCGTGAGCCTTCCAGCTTTAGGCGGTCGGCAAAAAACTTGCTGGAGATAAGAGTGGTAATTCCAATAACAGGAGATAAAGGATGTAGGAGGCTTAGAAATTACAAGCACACAGTTGCTGAAATTGTCCGGGATGGATTTCTATCACGTCTCTAGCAAACGTACACATCGCGTACCTAGGACAATTATTTGAACGGATGGCAGGCACATATTTCAGTTGTCAGTTTGGTTAAAAATTTGCCTAAATATTCTTTTAACTTATGTTACCAAAACGCAGTTAACTTATAACAAATAACAGGGTATTTAAGAATGTTACGGGGCAAAACAGAGAAAAGATAAATTATCAAATTCTAAGAAAAATACCTACAAAAAGGTACCTGACACTGAAAGTGTGAATAAAGAGTTAGGGTACCTACATCGGCTACGCACCACGAATAGTGTAAGGGAAATTAAATGAATGGCTAGCTAAAAATATTAAATCCAATAAGTTAAACTATGATCTCTACATTTTTCACTTGTCAGTTCGGTTAAAAATTTGCCTAAAGATTCTTCTAACTTATGTTACCAAAACGCAGTAAACTTATAACAAATAACAGGGTATTTAAGTAAATACCTTCGAATGTTACTTACGAGGCAAAACAGAGAAAAGATAAATTATCAGTTTCTAAGAAAAATACCTACAAAAAGGTATCTGACACTAAAAGTGTGAATAAAGTGTTAGGGTACCTACATTGGCTACGCACAACGAATAGTGTAAGGAAAATTAAATGAATGGCTAGCTAAAAATACCTATTAAATCCAATAAGTTAAGAAACTACCTATGATCTCTACATTTTACACTTGTCAGTTCGGTTAAAAATGTGCCTAAAGATTCTTCTAACTTATGTTATCAAAACGCAGTAAACTTATAATAAATAACAGGGTATTTAAGTAAATGCCTTCGAATGTTACTTACCGGGCAAAACAGAGAAAAGATAAATCAATAAATTTTGACAAAATACCTACAAAAATGCAACTGACACTGAAAGTGTGAATAAATTGGTACGGCTACGCACAACGAATAGTGTAAGGAACATTAAAGAATGGCTAGTTAAGAATATTAAATCCAATAAGTTAATACAAAACACCAAAATCTTCTAAGGGATTTGTTTAAAAATACAGCTATCGCTAGAAATGACAAGTTTATTTCAACTAGGATTATTAATAATTTGACAGCGCTACTTTATAAATAAAGTGTTTATTAAATATCTGAAAGGCGGTACCTTTACTTGTCAAAACTTGAGATATAAATAAGTGATTGCAAAGTGATTTATCCACTTATAAATGTGTAAAGATCTGATATGAGTCAAAGTATCTCGCCGGATTCAGTGAAGATCTGGCAAATTCTAGAAAAAAAATAATAATGGTACCTACCTAGACAGTGTAAATAACAAATGTCTTGTTATTTATAGAAGGAAAACAAACAAAAAAAATGCCACTTACGAGAGGTTAGACACCGCAGTCAGATTTCATTGATTAAAAAAGTATGATTATAGTGAGAATCAGCGTGTTTTTTTTTCTTCCGCACCTATCCTGAAGTAGAAACAGTGAACTGGTTTTTTGTTATTATTATTATAACACCTTCAAACAGGATGAAATTGTTAAAGAAGTATTGATGTAGTCGATACGAATAAATACACACAGATATCCGCGACATTATGTGTGCAGAAATTCCAACGAGGTGTTTTGCCATGTCATTTTACGCCTCACTCTGCATTGGCGCGCTTTTCCGTAAAAAAATAAATACAAATAGTTTAGCTTGTTTAGTTTATTTTAGATAAGCCCAGTGAGCAAATAAATACAGCAAATTCCAAGGAAATAACACGCTGCATAAATAATGTTCAAATGAAAAAAGTAAATATACCTACTTACCAGATAAAACTTTATGCGTACTTACCGATTTCGTGTTGCGGGTTCGCGTAAAATGGAGATAAAGAAGGTGTAAAAATTTACAAAATTGTGATTGTATTGTTGATTTGTTATGGGTTATCGCACTTAAAAACAATACGTAGTAATTCTTTAGTGATATGTTCTTTCACGACGGACGGTGACAAATAGAAGAGAGTTAATATTTTGACTTGTAATGTACACTACGCCGACATTGATCGTTTGTGATGAAAATTAAGTTTGTCGAACCACCACAAGCTTGGTCATTTTGTTTAGAATATATGTCTGGAGAAATTCAAACCCGTCACTTTATGTATCGTTAATGTCACCCGCCCGTAATTTTAAACAGGTATACAAAATAATATTGTTGCTAGTGCCAAGGCCAATGATAATCCTATCGGATAGCATAATCTTCAGAATTAAAATATGTAACACTGAGTGCAAAATCTTAGCGGGTGTTAGGGGACTAAGAAACGATGCATTTTACAATAGCCTTTTTGACAATGATATCAAACAACTAAACCTAGAATTCTGTATTGTCAGACTTGCCGGTTTTGCATACCCAACACTTGTAATTTCTTTGATAGTACCCACCTACAACGTCATAAAATACTCTTGAAAATATGCGCCTTTGTTGCCGATATTTTTTGTTATGAGATTGTTAGTGTATTTTCTCATAGGCACAAAATTGATATGTAGGAAATAGATAAATAGACAATTTTTTTTCGACTGCGCTACATACAAATACGTTACGTCCTAAAAGATTATCTACCTAAGTGTACATAGTAAAAATCTATTTTATTTTAGTAAAATACATACCAAAAAACACTACCAACAAACAAGAGATAAAATTAAAAAACCTTAAATACCTAAGTGACAAGAGAAATTGCAAATACTTGTGTATATATCTATTTTCGTATAATATAAGTACCTAAAAGAGTACCTAAACGTGGTGTACACAAGATAAAGAAACCTTAATACTTATGATTATACAGGGCCTTCGTACATGATATTGCACGTTAATTTTAAAGTTCAAAAAATTCAAGCGTTTAAAACTTGAGTTTATTTTATAATCTTAAGCCTAACAAATTTCTTACTGATTTTGTTAGATGAAAATCATGGCTGTAATTGGTCTGCCGACTTAGTATTATAATCGTTATTAATCTATATACGTGAGTGGACCATGAATTTTATTTCTATTAATTCGCAAGACTGTATTAAGTATTAAAACTTGTATAAAGATAAAATTGGCAATATTTTTAAATCAAATACAAATGTTCAATTTTGATTTTCTCTTAATAAGAAAAAACTTAGTAGAAATAATTTCTCTATAGATATGGTTTATTAAGTGTACCTATTTAAACATTAAACTGATATAGGTAATTCCATACACCATACACCACAAAGTTTAAAAATTTAAAAAAAAGCGGTCTTGTAGGTATGTTATTTCTAAATTTATTACATCAAAATTCATAAACTACTTTTAAAGCGAACCAGGACCATACCTTAATATTTTTTATATTGTGCTTATAGGTACATTTTTTTTACCTTATTTCCGAGCTTATTTCTTATTTATGCGCCTCTGGCGATTACCCTATATGACGCGTATGATCCAACTTTAATAGAGAGTATTCTACCATGCCATTTTAGATATATAAGTACCAGATTTGAAAGAAAAATTTTGAGTCTGAGAGAAGTTACCTGTCGTATTTACAATTTACAAGACACAGAGACATTTTTTATTAATGATTTGAGTTCTCCGGATAAAAACTACTGTCAAAGCGAGCCTTAACCATACCTTAACGTTTTTTATATTACATTTGCAAATCATTTTTTAACCCCATGTAGAAAAAATACTCGAAAAAATAACTTTCAAAGATGCTCGCATTTATAAAGAAACTTGCTTAAAAAAATCATTAAATTGTTTAAATAATTGTATATCGTATAGGTTGTATGGAGAATTGATTTAGTATATAAATTCAATAATGTCTTTAGTTATTAAAAGTGACGGTTGGCTAGGATTGACGTAGCCGTTTCAATTTCGTTCAAAATTCAAATTGGTTCTTAGATAAAAGACAATTTCCTTTATTGCCGAAAGAAACAGTTAAGAATGTTGTTTTTTCAATCCTACAAATTTCAAAACCAGTGGTCATTTTAGAAAAAATGGCAATCTTCGGATCCGAAACAAATTGAAATTTGGAAAGAAACGTCTTACAGAACATAAGTATAACCTTTGGTACAACATGTAAGAATGTTTGCAGAAAAGAAGTGAACCTGTATGTGCTTACGATCGTACCCAGACAGCGTGGGTTTTGTCTAAAGAAACAATTCAGACATTTCTAGCAAATCAATAGGCAAATCTGTTCGTAGTAAATAAATATTATTTCTAAGTATAGGAAGTTATTATTCAATTCAATAAAAAAATAATATAATTAAATAATTCTCCGTAAAAATGTTAACCCAAGGGTTAACCGATTTATATTTTTTTTGACGTGCTATTTAATAAAAATACATCCCAACATTATACTTCTAAGCCTGCTTCCTCGGTGTTAAATTTTGATACATTTTGGGACCAAGATTGTTATATATTTTTGCGATTATATTTCTTCTTAAACCGCTATTTATATATGTACCTGAAGTTTCGAACGTTCACTTGAACGAATCTCATATGAAAAATTCCAATTAATCGACTTATGCGCACAATTTTGCTGGTAATATTTACTGACAACGATAGTATCGTTGCTAGCAAATATTAGCAGAAAAATAGTACGCCTACGATTTGTACTTTTTATTAATTTTTCCGTTTCATATGAAATTCGTTCGAGTGAACGTTCGAAACTTCAGATACATATTTATATTTATTTCCAACGTGTGTCTAGAATTATAAAAACTAATAAATATCACTTTGTTGCTCTAGAATCTCTAAGGCAACTTAACACAAGCAGTTTTCGAATCGTGGATATGTCAGACCAATTTTTCAAAGTCTTTTCAATTTGTATCATTAAGCAGGGAAAAAGTTTGTACAAAATTTGGTGTCCATGAGACATTGCGAAAACATAGCTCACACTGCGTAAAGTTGGAAATACGATCAAAGTATCTAAAATAAAGATAAAAAAAAATGTTGAGGCATTCAAATGACGCATAAGAAATAACCTCGTACAAAACTTCGGACAAACCAGAGATTAATGACATGATTAATTAAAGTTTTAAAAATGGGCAACTAATGGGAAGCGAATGAAACCTCCCCACCAAATGTTTGTAAAAATTAGTTAATTTAATAAATAAGTCGGCGCAGCGCTGGGCTATGCGATGCAGAAAAAAGTGAATTGTGATATATTGTTGAAATCAGAGTAACATCTAGGTGGTTTAATAAAAATGGATATTAAGTTGAAACATGAAAATCTCCAAATTTTCCAGAAGGTAAATAAACATCATTCGATCTGCACCTTTTTTTCACTAAAATCGGTTCGATAGTTTCGGCGCTAGCATATGTACATACATACAGACATTTTTTAAAATTCACATTTTCGTATTCCTGGGATCTCAAAATGTAAAGAGCCTGCAGTAGTAGTCAGGGTTGGCATGTTTAAAACAAAATGTTTTAAACAAGGTGTTTAAAATATGTTTAAAACATCGCACCATGTTTATAAATAAATGTTTAAAACATATTTAAAACACAGTGCCATGTTTTAAACAAATGTATTATTTTGGAGATTGTGGAAAAGCAGGAAAAATGCCGATGATGGGACATTCCGATAAATAATTCCAATATACCTAAACAGTAAACACACTAACAAAAAAAAGAATCTGTAGTCTTACTTTTATGAGTCAAATGGTCAGTGATCACTTGCACTAAACTGAACGTTTTATTTGTAGAGTGCTGTAAAATCCGTTTAAGAGCGTCATCTGGAATCAAGTAGTAGTAGTAGTAGAAGACACAGTAACTTGGCGCCATTTTATTTTATTTTAATGGAGTTTTTTTAAACGATTTAAACATATTTTAAACATACCATTTGAAACATTGAAAAAAAAAACTGTTTAAAACAAAAATTTGTTTAAAATAAAATAAAAACATTTTTATTGTTTAAAATGAAACAAAACTGTTTTTTTCCAACCCTGCCGTAGTAGGCAGAAATAAACGCAATGAAACTGGTGGTGGTTCTTTTGGAAGGTTCTGCCTTAGCACTTTTCGTGAAATCTGTAGTCTCATTAATTTTTTACAATTATTGGTATATAAAATAGGAATCTATTTTTCTTGAAGAGCACATTTCAATGGATAAATACAATACTGGACGTTTGTATATTTCCTGAGTAATTTATGTGTAAAAGCTATCTTACAAGTTCTATTAAAGCTCCCAATTGTCAATTTTTGAAAGATATTTATTAATATACGATCGATTGAAAAATAAGTTTGCTTAAAAAATTTCCAATGGTTGGAAGGTACCTGAAGTTTCGAACGTTCACTTGAACGAATTTCATATGAAAATTTCCAATTAAACGACTTAGGCGTGCAATTTTTCTTGTAATATTTGCTGGCAACGATAGTATCGTTGCCAGCAAATATTACCAGAAAAATGGTACGCCAAGTCGATTTGTAGTTTTTATTAATTTTTCCTTCTCGTATGAAATTCGTTCAAGTGAACGTTCGAAACTTCAGGTACATATGGTTGGATCAGGGCGATAAAAAAATGTGTATCATTTTTTGACGATTCAGTGGAATTCGATGCCAAAAAGGTAAATGGTGGAAGCGTTGTTGATAGCAAAATTTAGATACTTAAACTGTGTAAAGAAAATTACGCTGTGTCTAAAAATATTCCAGTTTCCAAAGGATTTTTTAAGCATTTTTCAGTGCGTGCCCACGGGCCTCTTTAAGCCCTCTCTAGATAGATGGAATACACTCGCGAGAGTGATTACAAATATTTTTAGTAACATGCATAACAGTTTGCAAAATCAACAGAAAAACTGACAGAGGCTGTATGACCATTAATCAAAAATCTCGTTGGTTTAAAAAAAAATAGCAAACTATGCTTCTGATATGAATGACTGCTGGTCAAAGTTTAAAGACATTCTAGTCCGTTCTAGACCTTGAAGCGCCAGATAATAGCACAGAATATGCGGATAAGTTGAAGAAGCGCCCATCATGAACTGCTGGATACTGTAAAAATTGTTTTGTAATTGGCAATAAGTCCTCATTCGATGACAGTTGAGAGAGTGATTTTACATTATAACAAAATAAAGACTCTATCAAGAAGAACTTTGAAGAAGATACATTGAATCATAAATTGGTCATTGCATTAATGGCGTTGGAACTGCAAATTTTTACCCAGGCGCAGGTGGTCGCAGAATTTTTCGGAAGAATGAATGAAATTTAGGGATCTCCACGTTAAGAGTATTGAAACACGTGATTCTTTTTAGAGCCGGTTTTGAGATTTTTTAGAAAACTGATAAATATTGCCCACCTTACATGTTGGTTGCATGTAGTAGTTTTGTTATTTAAGTGTCATTGATGACGTTATTAATGAATTTATGTTCATATTTTATTGCGTGGAATTTTAATTCTATTTATTAAGCCTTGTATTAAAGACCCGAAATTCTGTACCCTTTTTGTTATTATTGGGTGTTCGTTCATTTTAAAGTCCTGAGTGTCGGATTGGGCACAAAAAAGGCACTTTAAAAACGCAGTTTCATACTACAATAATCTAAAAATTCCTTCATGAATGTCTAAATAAAGACTCGTAAACGATTGTCTGTAGGACGCACTAAAGGGCAACGGAACTGTAGCTGACCTTAGATCTGTGCCTAATCGCAAAATTTTTTAAAAAGAAAATACCGCCGATCCAGAGAGCCAGCATCAAAATGTCATCATTCGAGATTCATTACAAAATTCTGCAGAAAAGAGGCGCAGTTTTATTTTTTTTTTGCATATGGATTTGAGAGCAATTTTTTTCACTTTGTTTCCGAGTTTATTTTTAATTTTTAATTTTTCAGATAATTAAATAAAGTCTACTTAGTTGTGTAAAAAAACCGGCTGTGTGCTCATTTTCGCTTCTTATGCTCCATTTTGTGTGGCCTTTTTTTTTACAGTATCTCCACTTCTGCGGCCCGCAAATCCACTTAGACATGTTTATGTGTACCTTAAAAAATGTCTTGCCAGTTTGAATTAATAAGGGACCCTAGTTAGAAATGTTTTTTCAGGAGGTTTTGCATTGCTCGGGGTTTCTTTTCATTTTAAACAGTTTTTTTTGTATTAAACAGTTTTTTCAATGCTCTAAATGGTATATTTAAAACAGGTTTAAAACGTTTAAAACTCTATTAAACTAGAATTAAATGGTGCCAAGTTACTGTGTCTGCTACTACTACTTGACGCCAGATGACGCTCTTAAACGGGTTTTACTGCACTCTACAAATAAAACGTTCAGTTTAGTGCAAGTGACCACTCACCATTTGACTCATAAGAGTAAAACTACAGAGCCTATTTTTTTGTGAGTGTGTTTAGTGTTTATATTGGAATTATTTATCGGAATGGATCATCATCGGCACTTTTCCTGCTTTCCCACAATCTCCAAAATAATACATTTGTTTAAAACATCGCACTGTGTTTTAAACTGTCTTTTAAACATCGCATTGTGTATTAAACAGGTTTTAAAGATTTATTTAAAACATGGTGCGATGTTTTAAACATGCCAACCCTGGCATTGCTGTGAATTTTCTTTACTAGAACAGTTCTATATCTGGAAAGATAAGACAGCTTCAAGGCAGGATTCGAAATAGCCAAACAGTTAAAAGCTATAACAATGCTGCTGAAAGAGAACGTTTCATTTGGTAGAATAGTTTAATGAAATAAAGAACAAAATAGTATGAGGTGCACATACTTACGAAATACCGTCGACCATTTCCTGATACTATGAAAGTAACTTTGGCAAAGTAGTGTTAAAACAATTTGCTAAAATTATTACATCAGCAATTTTTACTTTAAACTGTGAATTTCTATATCTAAATCACATTACAATGTAACATTTTGTGAATAAATTACATTTTCCTTTGTTTAAACCAAAACATTTTTGGGAGCAAACTAATTGTCTGGGTTTTAGCCACAATTTATAAGTTTTAGATAAATTCATTTTATTGCATAGTGTGGCGACAGTGCGCAGCGCCCTCTTCTGGTTGTTCCACTGAATTGAAATTTTGTACATTTTTTTCTCAGCTAATAAAGAAAAGTTACGGAAAAATCTAAAGTCGAAAAAAGGACCCACCCCTCGACCCACCCTAATACGATGGGATCCCTTCATTTTGCGTCAGATGGAAAATAATACGTGTAGTGCGTAAATTATTGATACTAGCCGACAATTCTGAAGCTGTAATAACCTTGTTTGTGGTTTCCAAATTTTTTCCTATCCAATAACGTGCGTCAGAACCGGACGGATTCATAAATAACCAGGCATTTTAACCTACTGGAAGGCATTGTTTGTAAGGTAAATAAGTGACAATCGCTCACGCAACCCTTGTTCGTAGGACACTGCGACGTCCGATAACAGAATTGCAACCCTCAATAGATCGCAACAGTGTGCATATTGTTTCTCAGGCCTCAATTATATGGGGGTAAAAACTAAAGGGGGTGATTTATCATTAATTTACTTGCGTATTTCACTAGTTCGATTGATGATTCATTGATGGAGCGACATCTTTTACGGAATTATGAGTGATGAATTTTCGGACCTTTTCAGTAATTTTGCAGAGTAATCGGATTAAGAGGCATCGCAAAAGTGGCAGGGGGAGGGTGAAAAATAATTAGAAATCCAGATGGAATTGTGATTCGTGAAATTAATCAGTAGGATCATTACGATTAGGTTATTTTTCTTGCGTTAATGCCATTTAATTTGGGGTTGTTTATCCCGAATTATGCCGAGGCATGACAAAGTACCTACCTGTTTTTTAAAAGTATGTTTTTTTACGAAGTGACATTTCATCTCTAGGCACAACGAATTTCAAGATAAATTTCGAAGTATATAACGTTTGCTTGAATTTCTAAGACACAGGGTTGGCATGTTTAAAACAAAATGATTTAAACAAGATGTTTAAAACATGTTTAAAACATCGCACCATGTTTTAAACAAGATATTTAAAACATGTTTAAAACATCGCACCGTGTTTTAAACAAATGTTTAAAACATATTTAATACAGAATGCAATGTTTTAAACATTCGTTTAAAACAAGGTGCGATGTTTTAAACAAATGTATTATTTTGGAGATTGTGGAAAGCAGGAAAAGTGCCGATGATAGTCCATTCTGATAAATAATTCCAATATAAACAGTAAACACATACAAGAAATATCTTCTGTAGACTTACTCTTATGAGTCAAATGGTCAGTGGTCATTTGCACTAAACTGAACGTTTTATTTGTAGAGTGCTGTAAAATCCGTTTAAGAACGTCATCTGGCATCAAGTAGTAGTAGCAGACACAGAAACTTGGCACCGTTTAATTTTAATTTAATAGAGTTTTAAACGTTTTAAATCTGTTTTAAACATACCATTTAAAACATTGAAAAAACTGTTTAAAACAAGAAAAAAAACAGTTTTTTTGTTTAAAATGAAAAAAACCTTTTTTTTCCAACCCTGCTAAGACACAGGCGGTACTTACTGTGTTGATATTAATTCCCATTGTAAAAAATCGCTGGGCAACTATTGGTTGCACATTGTACGTTACTTTGCAATAGATTTAGTCTTTAATTCTCATTTGAGCATTTAGCGAAATTGCTTTTTTTCATCCGTTTTTGTCGAGAACGATGAGCAGCATAATTAAAATGTTATTGCGAGACCGATTCATGATGTAATAAACGATGTATGCAATGATATATCCATTTGGCGTCCTTTTGACGACTTTGATAACATGGAACGATGTGTGCAACCTATCATACATCAACCAATAATGTCGTGAAAACAAAGAAATACGTACGGCATCAATTACCAATTATTATTAAGCCAATTATTAATTAGCAATTATCAATCACCAATTATTATTAAGCCAATTATTAATTAGTAAATATTAATCTGAATACATCGACAAAATCACGCTGTTCCACGACAGTAGAATAGTGAATAAACTATTTTATTATACAATTTTCTTGGAGTCCGGACCTGCTGCACATGATCAGAGCGGCTAAACTCTAAGCTTTTTCATCCGTTTTTTTTGCATAAACATAAAAATCAAAAACAGTTGCAGAGTCTTATATTCTGATAGACTTTAGTTAGCTAGTGATAACGTCAACAAAGTGTGCGAAAGCGCATTCAAAATAAATTCGGCAAAGCAAAAATAGGACTAATATCAGAGAGTATAGCTGTTAATGAAGGAGTAGCATTGGAGATTGAAGAAAAGGTAAAACGGGAGGGAATGTATACAACTTGCTTAATGATGCAGAACGTGAACCTCTAGTAAAAACTAATTGCAGTACCGGACCACCAATGACCAAAGAGGAAATCGTAGACTCACATCTAATTTTCTCGAAAACTGCTAATTCTAGAAAAATAAGTTTCATATAAAAAGTTGCCTGCATCCTTTGGTTTTATTTCTTCGCAATATGCTTGGTATCTAGTTCTAAAGAAAAATTTTCTCGCTTGCCATACTTACCCCTGCAAATTCTAACATATTATCGACATAGCCTCAGAAAAAAAATCATATTTTCCACACCAGAACGACAGAAATAATCCACGACAACTCATGACGGTGTTAAATAATTATTTCTAATAATTAAGCTACTCAATGGATCATTACTCGGATCATTATGAAATTCAATTCTATTCTAATAGTAGACGTACCTAGTGACTAAAAAAAAAATCAAGTGGATCCGTTAAAGATTGCGTCCTGTTCGAGGTCCTGTTTTAGTACGTACGTACCGAGGTACGTACAGACCAATAGTTTTCCGAGTAGAGTCAAAATTAGACATCAATGAATGTCTTAAACTTTTTTTATTCAGTACCTGCTGAAGACGAAAACGATACTATTTAGACCTGGGTAATCGAATGATCAATATGTTTAAAATAAAATACTCATACATCATTTAATACAGTGGAACCAACAGTAAAACGAATGGTGCTTACCTACAATTTTTGGTCGAAACACTTCAAGAAACTATGATGAATATAAACAAAGTTATACAGAAATACATTTTCTCCAAAAAAATAATTGAATGGCGTTGAATTTCCTTTTGTTGTAAAATGTTACTTTGTTAAAGAAGACCTGAAAAACTGATTGCCAAATTAGTTACTCTGGAGAACGTTTTTCAATAATAAAATGCTTTTTCCATAGATAATTCAATAATGGGAGCAGCGAAACATTTGAATATTTTGAAATTTTGGAAATATTCGCAAAAGTTCGCCACCTAAATTCGCGAATATTCGCAGAGACACGACTGCACACTACTGGACACTTCTGTGCAATAAAATCCCGCACACTTGAAAAATCAAGTAATCCAGTTTTTACTAATATTAAGTGATGTGAATCAGTCTTTTTGGAATTTAGATTTTTCATTATCATATAGGTTATAAAAAAGTGACAAAAAAGTGAAATGTCATAAGTAAGGTATTTGGAAAAATGTTAATGATTTAATGATTTCGATTTATAACAAATGTAAAAATTGACTTTTTCGTCGGTAAACACAACATTGTTCCAAAACTCCAACGAGCGATAGACACCAGGATAGACATAATTTAAACAAAACAGAATGCGGGCTTGCTTATGTTCTTCTGTTGATATGGTCTTGGCACTTACACAGTTTTTTAATTCCGATTTTCCTATCCTTCGGCTAGCTGTTGACCTCGATGCTGGAAAATTTGACATGGACACAGCGTCTACTACTGTTTGAAACGGATTTTCTTTCAAATAGCCAAGGAGCGCTTCATCTTGAGCGAAATTTGAACTTCTCGGTCGGCCTGAACTGTCTTTTCTCTTTATGATACCTTCCTCCTCCCACTTTTGTTCACACTCATAATGTTACTTTTACTTAAGTGATAATGATTAGCAACTGCTCTGATAGACCATCCCTCTACAATTTTAGAGAGAATTAGAATTTTTTCATGCTCAGTTAATTTCGGCATTTCGAAAATATGACACTGACACTGACACTGACAAATAAATAAAGAATGTATAAATATAGCTAAAAATAGATGTACGGGATTTTATTGCACAGAAGTGTACATAGCACGGAGCACAGTAAATCGCGGCCGCGCCGTCTGCCCCACCAAATTGTTAGACCGTTAGACAACTTAGAATCAGCTGATAAATATTACGCCCTCAGTAGTTGCCGAAATTTTCAGGGTTGAAAAAAAAACAGTTCTTTTTTTCATTTTAAACAAAAAAACTGTTTTTTTTGTTTTGTCAGTTTTTTTGTTGTTTAAAACAGTTTTTTCAATGTTTTAAATGGTTTGTTTAAAACAGGTTTAAAACGTTTAAAATCTATTCAACTAAAATTAAACGGTGTGTATGCTACTACTACTTGATGACAGATGGCGCTCTTAAACGGATTTTACTGCATTCTACAAATAAAATGCTCAGTTTAGTGCATGTGACCACTGACCATTTGACTCATATGAGTAAGACTACAGACTACTATTTTTTATGAGTGTGTTTATTGTTTATATCAGAATTGACCACCATCGGCACTTTTCCTGCTTTTCCACAAACTCCAAAATAATACATTTGTTTAAAACATCGCACTGCGTTTTAAACTATTTTAAACAATTGTTTAAAACATGGCATTGTGTATTAAATATGTTTTAAACATTTGTTTTAAAACACAGTGCGATATTTTGAACGTGTTTTAAACATTTTGTTTAATTTTGTTTTAAACATGCCAACTCTGCGAATTTTACGTGTATTTTTTCATAAACTTTTGCCACTATGGGAAAAACTAAATGTAAAATATGGAATTACTTTAAAAAAATTAATGAGGAAACAAAAAAACAGGGAAAAGTGATTGATAGTTCTACTTACGCATCCACCGAGACATCCACATTCTGTTCGAATAAATGTTTATTTTATGAAGTTTCAATATCAACAAATCATTTTTCCACAAAGATCATTCATGTCTTTATTATTAACATCAATAAACAGCTTTTTTTAATGCTCCCATATATTACCGAATATTCGGCGGTAATTTCAATACTTGGGAAATTTTACATCACTCAGAGAATTATAATTTTAACAGATGTTTCAAAAATACTTTTACTTTTCCACCATACGTTAGGCAAGTTTTGAAAGTGACGTTTGCGCCAACTAGTCAATTTTTCTAGAATCTTCCAGGTGATATGTGGATGCGGAAATTCAGGTTTAAAACTTGTCTATGTAGTGGCATAAATCTAAGAGTTCATATAATCTGAACAGAAGTTGTCTCACAATAGAATTTTTTTTCTTGGAGCTTGTAAACATTATAAGAAGTGTAACAAAAAATGTTGGAAATCGAATTTATGCAGTAAAATGGATTCATGCAGCAAGTAGGCACCGGGTCTCGTTTAAGAATATATGTGAGCAACTTGTAAAATAAATGATTTTTGAATCTCCGTCAAGGTATTCATTGGCAAACTATTTTGCTAAGTATACCAGTAACTAACGAAAATATTCTAACAGGTTTTTGTTACAGAACGTGTTTTCGATCTTAGTAAAAAACGAGACAAGGTGTTATCAATAAAAGGGTCAAGCAAATTTAATTATATAGATATTCTATTTTATCATTATCAAAAACATCCTCCGCCTAAAAGTGTATTTGTAATAAAATTCAAAGGCTGACTCACACACTTACCGTTGATCTGGCTATAGAGGTCAATCATAGTCAGTTAAATTATAGCAAAATAAAGATATAACGTAAAATAGCTTAACTTATTAATTTTCTGTAATTTTCTCATAATTTGGGTTGGCATGTTTACCATACCTACTACTACTACTACTCACAGTGCGATGTTTTAAACAAATTTATTATTTTGGAGAATGTGGAAAAGCAAGAAAAGTGTCGATGATAGTCCATTCTGATAAATAATTCCGATATAGACAGTAAACACACTCACAAAAAAATAGCCTGTGTAGTCTTACTTATATGAGTCAAATGGTCAGTGGTCACATGAAAAAATTGAACATTTTATTTGTAGAGTGCTGTAAAATCCGTTTAAGAGCGTCATCTGGTATCAAGTAGTAGTAGCAGGCACAGTAACTTGGCACCATTTAATTTCAGTTTAATAGAACTTTAAGAGTTTTAAACGTACCATTTAAAACATTGAAAAAACTGTTTTAAATAAAAAAACTGTTTAAAACAAAAAAAAAGTTTCTTTGTTTAAAATGAAAAAAAACTCCTTTTTTCCAACCCTGTTCATAATAGTTACTAATTAAAGGCAAACCAGAATTAATATTATTTTTTTGCATGTCAGAAATGGTCCTTCTTGTGAATTATAACAACTAATGTGTCAATTTAAATAAATTAAAAAAATGCACCTAAAAAAGCAGATTGCATGCAAATATTAATATTTTTTTACAAGTAAATTGTTATATTTACGTCAGTAGATGTCCATCAAGCGACTGAATTTGCAGAGAATTTAAAGGCAAGTAACAATTTACTTCGCTTGTAGCGCCGGCGTCGGCACACGCTATTATTTGGTAGCTTCGAGGTGCTGGTCACTTAATGACATTTAATTTTTAAGTAGTTGCAAAATTTGACAGTGGTAGGAAATTCTTGGCATATTTTGCATTTTAAGTAATTGATTTTTCTCCTGTTCATCAGAACACGTTTGTTCTGTCAGAGTTCGAGAATATATATTATGACCTGATATGAAAATAACATTCCGTTATCATCACAAATATGATAAATATCAAAAACAAAAACTCGCATTTAAACCATAAATATTTGAGTCAGGATTAATTCGTAAAACGACAAATTTGAAATGAGTATTGGGGAGAAGTCTGCTTCTGTGCGTGGATAGTGTCCCGATTCCATAATATAACTAAATAACCAAAACACGGGGGGTAACTCACACGAAAACTGCGGGACGAAATATCGCCTCTCTCTATGGTCAATATCTTCCCCCAGTCGCCTCCAGATCGCTCAGTATTGCCTCGGATCGTCTCAGATCCCCAGATCGCCCTGGATCGTCTCGGCAAGGGACGAAAAATCGCCCCGTGACTTACCCCTCGCCAAAACATCAGATGCTATGTCGGCGCTTCAGTTGGAGCCATTGAAGCAATTACTAGTACAATGATTGAAACCGATTCTAATAATGGTATTCGTCGGTGATGGCCTTGGTAGCGGAAATAGGCCGACGTTAAATTAAAAAAAAAATGGTAATGATGATTTGCCTCTTATTAGACTGTTTAAGAAAAATATCAATGGGAAAAATTGGCAATTATTACTCTCGGTTTTTTAAACTGTTTTTAAATAGAATACTTATGTGTATCTTCAGATGAATTAAAAAAAAATAAACATCGAAAATACCAAACAAGTGATATCGAATCTTTTGATATTTATATAAAATGTGATATTTTCGATTCCTCCCTAAAGTTCTAAAAAGGATTAGATAGAAAGGAAGGTTCTATAAGGCCGCAATGTATTTTTCCATACAAGAGTTTCAGTGCTCGTTGCGGAAAATTTAAAGTCAAGGGCGTCGAGCCAGCACTCCCTGTAGGTCTAATGCATAACTAACTCCCCCACCACTCTTATTGGACGATGTAAACTCAGAAATATCAGGCATGTGACAATAAATTTCTTAAAAATTGAAGGAAGCAAATGTAAAGAAATATGCATTATTTTAGTAAATTTACATTTTGTATTGCACATTTAACTAGAATGCAAATATTTCAACTAAAGAGTAAGTAAATATAAATATGATACTTATACAGATATTCGCATTCTATTTACACTCAATTTTACGCTAAAACATACAATTATCTGCATTAAGTATATGTATATATTTGAAAAGAACAGGTCACCAATTTCGCTTCTGACGTTGTCTCTGATTGCCACACTTAACCACAATTAAGTAAAGACTTTATATTATTATCACAAAAATACTAATATTATGAAAAGTTCAATTGGTCCTTATTTAACACTTTCGATTTGTCTTTCCCGAAGTTTTCCTAAAGTCTGAGATCTATCAAGCCTTGTGACGTAGCGATATAGATATTTGGCGTGTGTATGCGAGGATGTGCGTATTCCAGTATTTCTCGAGGTATTTCGGCATCCAAGCCTAATCCAACCTGACACGATGTAGTTGCCGTGTACGCGAACCTTCCGCTCTATCCAATCCTCTTTGGTCTGACCCATTTCTTCGTATCGCGGACCGCGGTTTACATGTTGTCTTTCCGTTTTTCCAAATCAAATCTGATCAATTATTATTATCGATTAAACCTTGACTTCTGAGGTACTGAACCAAGCCTTTCCCAATTTTTTTCAAGCAGCACCTCATAACGTCTTGTTGCAACGGGTTCAAAAACATGGTACAAAATTTTAAGAGACTATGCCTTGCTGTTAAGAAGTTACATCAGTTTTTGATCATGTTCCTTACGTTCTTGTTCTTTTGATTTATGCTCGAATTTATGTATCTTTTCCAGGACCTTTTGGGATTTCTAGGCTAGAGCAAAGTATAGCGGACGCAGCCCTAAGGGTGACTCCTGACTGTCTAATTGTAAGCTCTTCGCTAATTTCTCAGTGGCTAGCAGAAAATAAAATTGAACTTACGTTTGTTTGTCGAGTTTGTGCTGAAGTCTAAAATCACTAGAAATGACATTTTACAAGATTTCCGTGAATAGCAAAACCTCGAGCAAAACATAAAAATGAAGATGATTATTTTTTAAAATATAAGTAACTGAATAATAACTTTTTTACGAGCTTTTTATTTACAAATAGATTTTGTTAAAAAAATGAAATTCTTCCTCTAGCACTAAATTACTATTCAAATTTTAGTACGATCGGACTTTTTGTTTTTCATCCTTGTAAGAAACGTGACGAACCGATGAACGAACACACAGACGGAGAGGCGGTCGGACATTTTGAAAGTTGTTCAGAATATCCTCTTCGTTTTCGTATCTTTACAAATAGTATATGAAATAGCATGCAAATTCGACGACAAGTGGTTACCATCTGTCAGTCGATAATCGAAGAGACCATAAATACAATTTTTTTTTCTCTCTGGAACTTTTTGGTATGGTGGGGGGATAGGGAGGGGGGGGCATTTATTTTTAAATCGAATAATTGTCGATATCTGTCCGCATAGGTAGTTAGTATATGTACTTCACATACCCCAATTACGCTGGCAGACGAAACTTCCGAACGGCGCGCGCGCTAACCGGAAAAGGAAACTAAAAATTTTTTTTTCTATGCGGACAGATATCGATAATCATTCTACTTAAAAATAAATGCCCCCCCTCCCTATCCCCCCACCATACCAAAAAGTTCCAGAGAGAAAACATTTTTGTATTTCTATGGTCTCTTCGATTACCGACTGGCAGACGGTAACCACTCGTCGTCGAATTTGCACGCTATTTCCTAGACTAAAAGAGTATAATTAATGCTGTAGAAAACTATCATGGTATATTCTTTATTCCAGAGACTCCGTAAACATGGCGTCTATTAAATTTTCAATATTCATTCCAGTAAAAATAAATTTATATCTACTCCTCGACGTACTTCCCTAGCTGCTAGGTACCTACATAAAAATAAAATCATTGATGGAAATAATAGTATTTACAAGTATCAAGTACCTCTGCGATAGTGTTTTTATGACGCCAGTAAGTTTTATGTATTGAACGTGGTGAGACAATTCTATTTTCACTTTATATTTTTATAGTTATTCTTTTCAAATAGTCTGCTTGATGGGAAATCGATATTTAGGTGTATGTCTTACACACTATTTTCGAAGTCGAGAGTTTCCGAGGCAGTTCAGGTGTAAGCTTCAGAACAAAAAATAGAAAACTACGGTGTTGGCTTCCTTAAAGTCCGTATTTTGATTTAGAGGAACTATCTAGGGTTAGGGTTCGGGTTGTGGGTGAAAATTATACATGTACATGATATTCTGTTTGTTGGGCAGATGGGCATTTATAGGGCATCGCTAACATTTTACCGAGCGTTTTATATGCATGACTTTAAAAATAAACACAGCACAATTACTTCATTCTTGCGAGAAATATGTTTATAGGTGATCAAGGCGGACTTCTAATTTAACAGTGTTTAATAGGCATACGAACAATTTTTTTTTTACTTAAAGTTTAATTTTCAACTTAGTTCTCGATTTTAGGTATCTGTGCATTGATATCTGTCCTTTGTTGTGTAGCGTGTCTGACGTCATCACGCCATCTGTCGCGATTGTCTATTAGGCGCATAGTCTCACCAGAGCCTTTCCCCATCAACTCCTTGGTGGCATCAGCCCAACCTTTTGGATGGCCTCCTCTCTTAATAATAGTAATAATAATATTAATCTTTATTTGTCCAACGGAATAAACCCAATTACAGGACGAAACAAAATAAAGTATCAGTATCAGTACTTTATAAAAATAATAATTAAAAGCAATACATGAATGACAAAAACTGCAATATTTTAATGGCTTAATGGCTTAATTTATATGTGATTCACAGCCGTATCTAATAGTTGTTTTTTCTAACATATATTAGTATCACAGAAAATACTTATTTTATTAATGTTCTGACACATTTGTAATGGTTGACTTCAACTGCACATAAATTCTAGAGTTACTGCAACAGAATGTACTGTGTTGTTCCTAGTCTAGGTACCAGGAAATTTATTTGAGCAACAAGTCAGGCCAGTCAATTTCAATTTTATCGACGGCATCTTTTTGATAATTATAACATGGATTCCAGATTATGGAACCATATTCGAGTTGGGATATTACAAATGAATAGTAAAAAAATGTCAAAGCTTATAAGTTATTAAATTTTGTACAGTTTTTTTTATAATGAAACGAAGCATTAGCTTCCGGCGTTTTTTAGTTTAGTTGGGCAGTTCTACAAAGCTTGGTCGATTCATATAAGTGACTTACTGATCAAAAATTGGTCCAAGCTACAACCCGTGTCCAATATTCGCTTAGATGAGTCTTACCGCACCTTGTTATAATAAAAAACTTGAGCTAAATTACGACAAAAATAAAATATTGGCTGTTTTACTCCTAAAACTCAAGACCGTCACGCGTAACTCCATACAGATTGACACTTGTTTTGGCTGAAATTTTGTTACCAGAGAAATGGTTAGTGTCCATCTCTGCTATAATTATTACAGAATATCCAAAATTTGTTGACAAGATACAACTTTCATGTTTTAAAGTCTAGGATTTAATATATAAACTGTTAAAGTCGCGTAACTTGGTTAATACTCACGACCGTCACAGCGCTCATTATTAGTTAATAAGTTGAATGCTAGGACTACCAGCGACTCAGAAACACATAGAAATTTAATTTTCGTTGTGAAATCATGTGAGATACAATAACCAAGTGCTGTTTCCCAAAACATTTTGAATTTCCAGTAATTTATATGGTAAGTCTAATATATGGCCCTGTGCTCTCTCATGACCGTCATGTTGTGTATTTTAGCATTTATCAACTTATTAATATCCAAATACGTTTTTATTTTGAGGTATCCAGTACACTGTCTTCTCCTAACCTTACTTTAATAATAGCTTAGGGTGAATATAATTCTTAGTCATTTTTGTCTAGCGGCCCTCACGACCATCACACTCATGACCGTCACATGGTACAAATTTGAGTGTGATGGTTTTAAGACTCTAGTGACGGTCATGAGAAATTTCATTGGCATTACTCTCCTTCACTCTTGTAACTTTTGAATGGTTGAATGGATTTTTTTCAAATTTGGTGTAGTGATATGGGATGAAATTTCCAATTATATGATGTAAAAAAACCAACTTCTGACTTCCGGTTTCGAGGCAAATGACGTGAAAATCAAATTTTTTAAATGGGACAACTTGTATATTTTTTCATATTTGGTTCCTACTAGCCAAAATACATATGATCTGACCCTCAAATATTATTTTTATTTTCAAAAATTTGGCACAACCTCAGCCAGCAATTACACGACCTTTTTAAGAATCTCAACCATCTCATGCCACTCACGACCGTCACGCGTAACTCACAGTACCTCATTCACAATGGTGTCATAAATATTATTTATCTCGTTAGGACCATTGTCCTTTAAATTATGAACAAAACTGGTTGTCGGTAACAAAATTTAGACACAAAAAGGTAATTTGAGTCAATACAGTTAACTGAATTTCGATAGTATTATTCTCAAATAAGAAAGAAACATATACTTCCAGTTATCACTTTTTATTTTATTCATGGATATTATTACGACCAAAATTTTCTCTAATATCTTGTAGGACATATTTTTCACTTCAAAGAACCAACTTTTTCATAATCCATTTAGCATATTTATATTAATACACAGCACAAATATAAATATGACGGTCGTGTGTTTTGTTATACGTTTAACTAAGGAAAAACAGCTGGATCATTTTAGTCACGGGAAAAAAGCTGGTGCCACAAGGCATACCTGAAAAGTAGACAGTTTAACCATTTTAAAAATGTGTGCCATCAATAGATTCCTGACATTTTATTTTTTAACATTGTCAATGTGAAATCGACCATGCTTTGTAGAACTACCCAGTTAATACTTTTTTCTTTTTTTAAATGAAAGCTGATTACCAAATTATGCCTAGATCTTTATACCTGTGCATCGGGATAAAATAACACCATTAATATTATAGTCATAATTAAACCTCTAGTTATTCCATTAGTGAACGATAAAACTTTGCATTTATTAATATTCAAATGAAGTTTATTTACCAACCAGTCTTGCAACTTCTAAGCTACCACAATCAACGTCAGACTATTAAATATTTTCAAATCAGCGGCAAACTTGGACAAAAAGTAGTTTGTTACAGATTGCACAAACCATTAATAAAAAGTAAAAACAGTACAGGTCCAAGATTAGAGCCTTGTGGAACACTAGAAGTGGTTACGAAAACTTCCGATCTGTAGCTATTGTACCGGACGAATTGCTTTCTGTCTAATCAATACAATGTAAAAGATAATATTAGAGAGGCTAAGCCGGAAATTTTGTAATTTATTTAATAACAATGTATGATCAATTTTATCAAATGCCTTCAATAAGTCTGTGGTCTGTGTACACCGCATCAACCTGTCCTCGCCCCTTGCCATCGAGTGTTTGTCAGATAGCACTGTACAGTCATTTTTGTCCCAATCTGTATATTCATAGAATAAGTTTGCTTGCTTTTTTATTTCTACATACCTAATTTGTTTTAGCTCTAGATAAGTACACCTAAAAGCTAAAAATATTTTTTACGCGTTTTTTCATGAACAAGAACTTGAAAATAGATATAAAATTGCTCAGTATAAATGACATTCTCCATGGTAATTATAGATAACTGTTTGTAAGCTTTTTTCGAAACGTACTGTTGGTTATCTGTAGGGAAAACGAGGTATAGATAAAACAAATAGCCTTACCGTTTCAGCAAGTATTCTGTTCCATTTACCCATACCTATAAAATATAGAACTTCTTTGAGTATTTAACATAGTTATATACCTAATTGTTTTGTTGGCATTGCGTCATGTTGGGAAGGAATTTTGAAAAAAACTGGATTGGTCTCGACGAAGTACTGGCGACGCGCTAGCCAAGGCATTTAACACTGATGTTGAGTTCTGCAGAGGCAAAGGTGATTTGAATCGGAAATGTTTTTTTGTTGCGAAAGTTTATTTACAACAATTTGTCTTACGATAAAGGAGATGTATGATAGAGGCTGATATTAAATTTTTAATACAAATAAAGTTAAAATCTAACCGAAGAACCGGATCAGGTTTAAAAAAAAACAACCATTTTTTTGCAGAGAAGTTAAGTTAAAGTATACATTTTCAAGTCGATCAGAAATTGAGAATAGGCGTTAGAAAATGTATGAATTATGTGTTTTGTTTTATACCTTTGTATTTTAGTCAATTTGTAAATGTACTCTGTGTACTCTACTCGGTATTTTATTTTGTATTTAGAAACTGAACAGAAAAATAAAAGCAACTAGGTAACAAGAGTAAGTTTTGGACTGAGTTTTTCAGTCTTTTTTTGTATCCAATGAAACAATTGCATTTTTAAAGCAATTCACTATATGTACCAGATTGTGACTGTTTTCATCAATTTTCAATTCTGAGGACCACTTTTTTATGCGCATTAGCAGATTCGCGGGAGTATAGTTCATTGTAGAGATATAAGAAATGTAAAAACCGCTACCCAAGGAATCACTACTTCCACATCTAGATTTTTTATCCAAGTCACACACAACGAAAAAATTTTGCATGTGGAAATAATTGCTTATAGAACTTTGATAATATAATATTTGAAATCCTCTACCTCAAAAGCCCATAAAACGATACCCCACATCGGTAGCGGGGTGGGGGTGGTAGTGGGGGGGTGGATGAAGTAAAAAAACATTTTGAGGTTTCTGGTTCTTGTACACACACTAAATCACAATTTTTTTTCATTCCTTTAATAATGGGGTGGGGGTGGTAATGGGGGTGGCTAATGCCAAAATTTTTTTTGAGACCTTAGCTTCTCTTGTATATCCTAAATACCAATTTTATGGATTCTTACCTGCTTGATTTACCTATTTTCCCCAAATTTACCCCAATTTACCCCCCAACCCTTCGACGGAACAAGATGAAAATATAATCTAGTTCTAGATCTCGTCAAAGTACCTACATATGTGTACCAAATTTCAAGTCAATATCTCAAACGGTTCCAGAGTAAACGTGCGCACAAAAAAAGTTAGACAGACAGACCGACAGACAGAAATTTTTTTTCGCTCAAACTTAAAATCTCGACGTTTCGTGACATTCTAAGCCTATTTGAACATTAAAAATTTTTAAAAATATTTTTGTCGTTACTATACTTCCACTGGATGTAGAAGTAAAACTACATACTTTCATCATTGATAACTCTCTGCTCACGGGAGATATGAAAGTACGCTCTACGGTTGTTCATGAAATAAGGCGTTAGCGAGGGTGTGACAATATTAGATCTTCCTAGTGAACTTCTTAAAAATACATAATAATAACACACCAGAAGTAAACTCTTGCCAAAGTCAGTTGGGAAATCATAAAAAAAGGCCGACAAAGCCACGACGTGACAAGTCTCCTTATCTGTCTATCATGCAGTCCGTATGTTCGCATTAACATGCCATTTTGTTTTTAATACATGGGGTATTTACCTACTTAATTTATCTAATAAAATTAAAATGTAGATTGGCCTCATTACGAGAAGATGTGATCATTCTTTGCCAAGAAGGGTGGGATTAGGACTGAGATTACAATTATAATGCTGTGCCTGGTATGGTGTCAGGATTATTAAAGATGGGATTACATACTTGTATGAAATTTAATCAATTTCTTTCACTACTAAAGATAAATAAAGTAACACAATTACTATAAATTAAATAAAACAAATGCAAAATTTCAGTTTTGTGATTTTCGTCGAATAAATCTAGCATTTACGAAACACTAAAATACAAAACTATTTACTAAACTCCTTGTACTGTCACTTTCCTATGAGTCTTCGTTAGGATTCGTTATTAAGTAGTCTTGATTGTGATTAATGGTTCATCAATATGGTCAATTTGTATTCATATTCATAGCATTGCATCACGGACATCAAGCTGTCGCGACCCCATATGCAGATATTCCACAGTCGATATTTAGTTTTAATTTTATTTTATTCATCTAGGTATACTATAAATGGCAATGTAACAGGGTTGAAAAAAAAAAACAGTATTTTTTTTCATTTTAAACAAAAAAAAAACTGTTTTTTATAAGTAAGACTACAGACTACTATCTTTTGTGAGTGGGTTTACTGTTTATATCAAAATTATTTATCGAAATGGACCATCATCGGCACTTCTGCTTTTCCACAAACTGCAAAACAATGCATTTGTTTCAACATCGCACTGTGTTTTAGACAGTTGTTTAAAACATCGCATTGTGTATTAAATATGTTTTGAACATTTGTTTAAAACACGGTGTGATGTTTTAAACTTGTTTTATATCTTTAGACAGTTGTTTAAAACATCGCATTGTGTATTAAATATGTTTTGAACATTTGTTTAAAACACGGTGTGATGTTTTAAACTTGTTTTATATCTTGTTTAAAACATTACAACCCTGTAATGTAACGGACTATATCTGTGTGTCCGTATGAATTGTTTGCTTCTAAATAAACAAGGAATTTGAAAATTTTCAAGTAGATAAGGATTAACCTCAAATCATCAAGGAAATTAGAAAACTCAAAATGGCGGTTCTAATATGGCGGCCTAAAGTTGAGTAACGTGGACCGATTTTATATCTGAAAGGAGTTTTGGATATAGAAACTAAACATCTGCCACAAAACTCACAAAATATATACAGTAATTTTTAAATTAACGAAGTTGGTGTTATTTCCGTTTATAGGTACTGGAACAGATTTCTTTTACACTGGATGGTCAGCGTATGGTCATCGATATTGTCCAAGTATAAAAATCACTTCTTCTAAAAACCTATCGAATGATGTATCACTTTACAGGAAGTGAAATGACTATTTCGAAAATATCTACGATTGGTGTGAGTTATTAAAGATAGCTTGAATGCTGTCTTTTAAGTAAATATCAAATTTCAACTTATTTTCACTATTTCTAATTACTAATGTATTTAAAAATGGTAGTTGTTCATTGGTTTCTATTTCATATATAAACTTTCCTGAAATGAAACTGCTATTTAATTTCGAAACAAAGTTGTCTACATCTACAACCTTTGTATTGGATACTGCGAATATATATCATTCACATATGTCAGCCATGTCCTAGAACTCGAATTCTTCCTTTACCTATGTTTCGAACCTGCCCATGAATAAACTAGCAATGAAAGGTGATAGAGTGTCCCGTTGTAGTGCCTTCATGTTGTTCGAGGAACATATTATTGAATTGGTTAGAATTTTGATTCATGCACAGTTTAATAACATCATATTCCTTAACTACTCCTTGACTGATATTATTTAATTTGAGTAAATTCCTTATATACTCCAAGGTTTATGGGATTGGTACACTTGAAAACAGAGATCAAAATTTAACCTTCTTGCAATTGTATCTTGTTAATTTTATTCATGAAATGATTAGAACTAATTACTGAAAAAATAGATTACGTACCGACCTTCCTGATTTATGTACCTTTGACAAATAGTATAACCTATTCTGTAGGGTTATACACACGAATTTTTTATGCCTGGTATAATAAGGTTCTTACAATTTTTTTTTAAAGTAGTGATCATTTTCGGTAGTGAATTTCTATCAAGGTTTTTGAGAGACCATTACTAATAAGGTTATCAGCTTTGAAGTATAAGCAATTTTTCTCACGTAACCATTTGATAATTTTTCTTTCTTTAGTGGATTTTTATTCCTTCCTGTCAGATATTGGGTACATTTAGGGAACGCAACGGTTGGCAACGGTTGCAAGCAGTAGTTCCCTAAACGACAATGCCCAAAATGTGCTAAGTGCAACTGTTGAGTGTTTTATACCAAAAACAAAAATTCACGGTAAGTTTAGTCAGCGGTGAAACTTAATTTATTATCAACTTGCTTTACACCGTTTAGCAATTGACTAGAATCAAAAAGTAATTAGAGTGATTATTCTCAGCGGTTGCATTCCTTAAACGTGCCCATTGTCTTCTGCATGCCTTTCTAACAAAACCCTGAAAAGAACTAATTAGGTACTGAATTATACTTTCAACATTTACTATAATTTCTTCTAAAACTTCGTCAGAAGAAGGTAGAGATTTTAATCCATTATTCAGGAGACCAAGTTCCCCTTTATAAAACGACTGTGAGGAATGATTTTCCACAATGTTGATGACTTCCTAAGGAAGACTGTTTGTTGAATGTTGATCAACTATTAGCGGTTAATTTGTTGAGCTTATTTTGCGAAAATATTTTCTTTATAAATTTAACGTTAATTGCTACAAACATATTCCTCTAAATACTAACGCATTGCTCATAACTTTTTAATCGAAAGTATTTGGCTTAGTAGTTTAGTTTGAAAACTTTTGTTTACAGTCGAACTACTGTTACCAAAGGCAAGACGTTTTAGCGTTCCCTGTATAAGGAAAATCCTCAGGAATATCTATAAAATAAATATTTAATCGAAACTCGAATACCACACCATTTCCTCAGACTACCTATTATAATAATGAGCCGTTTTACTCCATTTTACCGGTTACTCAATAATTAACCAAGTCCCCATTAATTATTAATTACCTTGAAGAAAATACATTAATTAAACGACACAGAACTAACAGTAGACTCTTCCAACAAATACAATAAATAATTCTCGGGTAATTATAAATTTATCTGACCTTGTTCCAGCCATTTAAAGACTCTAAATCAATCAGTAAGTAAAGAGGCAACATATGCACATTACTGGATGCAATGCTACCTTTTAGTACTAATACGAGTAATGACAATTCGAAATGATTATACTTCTAATTATTGCCTGACACGCAACCACGTTTACACGCAGATTGTGTCTTCGAATTCCCCCGAGCGAGCGGCTAGTCCGTCACCCTACAAGTTTGGTCGCAGTAAACAGGGGATGATTTTTTGTTGTGCGACGCTACGGAATTGATTCACGTATTTTATGTATCCGCAGTCTAGAGTAGAGTCCCCTAATTAATTATTGAAAGCGATATTACTGAAACGCGTTTCTGTTACATAAGGTAATAACATCAGCAGTTGACATTGTGGTAAAAAATTTACATTTTAGACTGTAATAAGTTTTTTCTGAGATATAATATTGGAAACACCGCTGGATGTGTGCTTTATTAACTGTCAGCGCCCTTAGTTTCGCTGATAAAAGCAGTTTTTAATTGGTTAATTTTGCAAGGAATCGATTTTTGTTATAGCTTTTTAAAAAGGGAAGATTCTATTCTGAAAAATGGTACCATTTTTAGATTAATTTGAACTTTTATTAAGTTCTAATATTGCTATTGAAATTTGCAATACGTCTCCGTCACTTGTACGTACGTACGTACGGGAACAATCTTTAGCAGATCCACTTGATTTTTTTTAATCCTTCGTCAACTATCAGACTACGACGACGGAACAAAACCGACCTACAAAGAGCAGACATCTGTTGGTTTACGGACGGCTCCAAAACCCGTGAGGGAGTTGGAGCTGGAGCATACAGTTGCAACCCAAAGGTAAGAATTACTTCAAGCCTGGGTAGTTATGCGACTGTCTTTCAGTTTGAAGTCCATGCCATTGAACTGCGCACGAGGAGGCTTGAACAGATGCATCCTAGACACAGATCAATAAGAATCTTTTCAGACAGCCAAGCAGCTCTCAAAGCTCTTGGCTCACATTGGTGCAACTCTAAATTCTAGAATTGCCAAAACGCTCTATTCCGATTGGGCAATATAACAAATTAACTCGGGTTTGGATACCGGGCCACTCTGACATGAAGGGCAATGAAATAGCCGATTCCTTAGCCAGGGAAGGTGCAGTATCAAAATTTATTGGACCAGAACCAGTGCTTGGCATATCGGCAAGCACTGCGAAAACAACCATCTTAGCCGAGAGGAAAATCCTCCAGTACTGGCAAGAACTACCAGGTTTAGTTCATTCAAAGGAGTTTATTACATACCCTCTGAAATCAAGAACTAAAAAACTACTAGAGTGAAATAGGTTACATCTAAGAACTCTAGTTGGCCTATAAACTGGTCACTGCAGACTAAATCACCACCCACACAGACTCGGAATAACGGACAACGCTGAATGCCGACTGTGTCTGAAAGAGGATGAAACGGTAGCGCACATTCTATGTACCAGAAAGAACCAGATTCTCACTTTTTGTCAAAAGGCAACTGCTGCCAGAGGACCTGGATGACCTCTCACCCAATAAGTTAGGCGGCTTTATTAAAAAGCTGAAACTATTGGGTGAAATATAATTAGTGAGCCACAATGTGGAGGGTCTGTTACTAGCCCACTCATATCAACCTAACCTAACTTAACCTGTCAGACTAGAACCCCATTAAATTTCGTGATGATCCATGCCGAGTAGTCTAATTATTATAAATAGTATATTACATATATAATGAGATTCAACATACAAACCTCTAGGATATTGCCAATGCCTTTGCTACTTTCTTTCAAACTGCATATGTAAAACCCAATAATAACGAAGATCAATATATTTCTTACGAAGATACCAGCAATAGTACCACTGTGTCATTAACAGCATTTTGTGAAATGAAAGTACTTAAATCAAATCTAAGTTTACCAGATGACCAGACAACAATCCTGCATTTACCGTCAAAGATTGTGTAGTCATATTCACCGGCCCACTGACGATAATATTTAATTTGTCATTAAAATCGTGTATATTTTCTGATGTATGGAAATATTCTTATTTTTAAACAAAATTCAATAAGAGCTTAACTGAAAATTAATAGTCCCATTACAATTATCTGCAAAATCGCTAAAATGTCACGTATAGGGCTAAATTGTTAGTAACCAACAAACATGTTTCTGGTAGATCCGCTGAGACCAACCTAGCATGTATCACACAATTCATTTCTAGACAGTTGGATGCAAACAAACCGGTTGATACCATTTACACAGATTTTTCGAACATTTGATCTCCTAGATCATGGTGTTCTATTAGAGAAATTGAGTAAAGGGTTATCGGTGGCACAATTAAATTTTTTCTCTTGATATTTAGAGCGTAAAATATCGTGGTTTCAGATCTTTTGATATCATGACCATTTCTGACATTCCCCAAGGACCTGTGCTGGGCCCCTTTGTGTTTGTTGTTTTTATAAATGTTATTGCAGTTGATCTTAATGCAGAAAGCCTTTTATATGTGTTAAAAAATATATACTACTACTACACTGTAGCCGTTAAAGTGAAACACCGGACTCGTAACAAACTTATATATTGAGTGACTTAACAACCGCTAAAATGCAACATGCAACACTTTTTCTAAAATGCATAACTTGATCGAGTGCAACTGTAAATATAAACAGCCAAATATTGCGAAGGCCTAAGACAGTAAAGAATCTAAGAGGTATCTTTGATAAATGTCTGACTTTTAAAGAGCATATTAAATTTACCATTGCATCAGCGTTAAAAACCTAGGTTTTTATAATAAGAAACTGCAACGAGCTTAGTGCATATTCAGAAATAAATTTAAAAATTACCACTAATTCAATGGCACTGATTTTAATTTTGGTACTTAGATAACTCTTCAACAATGCATTACTAACCGAGATTACTAACAGTAAAATATCAAAAAATACCCGATTGTCCAAAGATGCAACAAAAAATATAAATGTTTTTTTTTTTCGATTTTTTAATTTCTGTTACAATTTATTATAAAATTAATACATCAATCGTAAAATCATTTAAATAACATCTCTTTTTTATTAGCTTTCCAACAAGGTAAAATTTTATGAAAAAAAAAAAACTAATTCCACGAAAAAGTTCAATGACAGGTGAGCAGATAGAGCGCGTTCATTGTTTGGTATTTTAGGGAGAGCCCCATTCACCTGCTTTAAACGGTACTACGGGTATTTAAATACTTCGGCAAGCTTCGGGATTAGTCGGGACTGTCCTTTGACATAACGTTAAAAATCACTAACCAGTTAGATTCAGTTTTAGTGAAGTACTACGCAGTTCCTCCACTTTATTTTTTTCATTGTTATTCAATTCTTCAACGTTGAATTTAATTATTATTATTATTATTATTATTTTCGAATCATAATACGTCAGTGGCTGGATGAAGAGTATCCAAATAATTGGATCGGTAGGGGAGGACCGATTCCTTGGCCTGCGAGATGCCCTGACTTAACTCCATTGGATTTTCTTCTGGGAGCATATAAGACACTAGTGAACTCCGTAGAACAATTGAGGCAAAGGATAGTCGACAGGGTGGAGCACATAGAAAACAATTTCACTTCAAGAGTGACCAAAACAAAAGTGAGGAAGAGACTTCTCATTTTGAACAAGATTTGTAATAATAAATATATTGGTTCATTTAACTGTCAACATAAGCTCCTTTGAAAAACGAACGAGTTCTACCTGCTCACCTGTTATTGAACATTTTCGTGGAACTAGTTTTTTTTTTCTCATAATATTTGTACCTTGTTGGAAAGCTAACAAAGATTTTTACGATTAATATATTAATAAATTTTTGTAATAAATCGCCGTCATTGCAACAAAAATTAAAAAATCGAAAAAAATGTATTTTTATTTTTTATTGCATCTTTAGACAATTGGGTATGTTTTGACATTTGTCAGTAATATAGCAATGCATTGTTGAAGAATTATCTAAGTACGAAAATTAAAATCACTGCCATTGAATTAGTGATAATTTTTAAATTTAATTTTGAATATGCAATTTTGAGTTTTTTCAATAAAGAATTAAAAATTGAAATATCTCGAAAACTAAAATTTTTTTCATAATGTAAGTAGCACATGTGAGTTGAAATGATGACAAATTAGGTCCTCTACCACCCCTCGACGGGAATACGTTGAGTTACCAATGAATGACCCTATATAACTCAAGCTACCGAGCTACCCTTATGAGATTATCCGAGTAGGCTTTTTAAATTTTCAATAATTTTATTAAAAATGAATAATTGGCCATTGGCTTTTCTACGATTGTGTTGAAAGTCAAATTTTCTAACTTCAAAATGACTGCGGAAAATGTCACAAAAGAATTTGCCACCCGCCTATTTATATTTACACGTTTATTTTTGTAAAAAAACAATTTGTTTTGTTTGTTAGTCATGACAACCGTTTGAGCAGTACCTACTTGATCATTATAATTTTAAATAAAATCTGACAAGCAGCAAATTTAAGATTTTGGAAAGACTTTAAGGGAAATAACTAACTTCACAACCGTAGAAAAAATAGTATGTAACACACGTGGGAAGCTTTAGTGCAAAAATCGTATGATAGGAACATGAGCGCAGCGTTTTCATACACCGTTTTGCAATGAAGCCCTTGTCACACTTGTATTACAATATACTAGGTATTATAGTTGAAGTATTCTTAAAGTATGACGTTATGCGGGGCGAGACGAATGATGGTCGGCAAATAGATCTCCCGTCTTTACTCCACTTACCACAGCTTTTACGTGAGAGAGAAGATATTAGTCATCTGACGTGGCGTGTAGGAAGGCGTAGACTCTGCGTTCTGCAGCCAATGTATCTAAACGACAACGCCTAAATAGGCGGTACGTCGATCACTATTGCGAATGCTTGCACTAAAGCTTACCTTATCCCGTGCTTCCGTCCAAAGCTCTTGTCGCCAGATAGAAATAACTCTTGTTGAAAACCGTCGTTTGCAAAATAGCATTTTTTGTGAATTTTTTTTTTAAGTTGACATTAAGGTGGTTTGGAAAATTGTCATTTTTATTACTTTAATCAATTTTTGGATTCTGGGTTCTACATCATTACCACTACATATTTGTTAACAAAACACCAAAACGTGAACACTACACTCGAACAGTATCACTATACGCGTTTCTCCAACCATGTTGCCATCATCTTAAAATTTCATTTTTGTATTCATTTATTCTTAATTTTTTTAACACTTAGAGCTTACTATTTAAATGTTCTACAGGTGTATGAGCTCATCCTCGCTAGTATGGTATCATGTGCAAATCTCAAATTAGAAATATTACTTCCGCCCACGGCTCCGCCTATAGCTACCATACAGTTCTTCACCACACGTCGCATCAGGTGTTCACGATGAATGTTTAAGAGGATTGGTGACAACATACAGTGCCTGACGCCTTTACCAACTTTATATTTGTCGGAATAAGTGTTGTCGATTTTCACCAAACCAGTTTTTATCATATAGACAACGAATAATAATGATAATAATAATAGTTCATCGAAAATGTGAATGAAGCAATTAGGCGATTTAGTAAAATGAAGTCGATACCAAGAAAATTTGGAAGAGGACGACGACCTAAGAGCATTGTAATTCCTGAAAATGGCAAGCGTTAATGTCTCCTCACAGCAACAAATATCAATAGACTTAAAATATCCAGAAGACCAACAGGGATGAATGTGAAGGAATGTGAAAATGTTTTCAAAAACTTCAAATATCAGCTATTACGTTGCTGCTATATTAACAATTTTCAGGTGCCGATGTTCGAATATTGATTTTCCAAGGCAAGATTTTTACTCTTTAAGAATTTCAAGAAAGTCAAAATAACTATTAAAGAGGAAGAAAAAATCCACCTGAATCTCAATTCGCTGGATTACTTAATTTGGAACGTCATGCGAAGAAAATTTTATTTTCGAAAGAATTACATGATGAAATGAGGAGGTCATGTTTGTCATGTCGTACTTTCTTAATCACCCCAGAGGGTTAACTCACGCGAAAACTGCGGGACGAAACATCGCCCCTCGGATCGTCTGTATATTACCTTGGATTGCCCCATATCGCCCCCCATTACCTCACCCCTGATCGCCCTGGATCGCCTCGGTAAGGGATCACCTCTCAAATCGCCAGGTCCACTCCTTGAAGACGCAGTATCTTGTGTTAGGCAGAGAAACAAGTCCCTACAGTTTTAGTGAAATCCGAATCCCTTCTTTGAGACAATTTTACAATTAAAATTAGTTCGCAATAAGCACTGCTCGAACCAGCTTCGCTAGGTATCTCAATTTGCAAACTGAACGATTTGTCATAGCTCTTTTTTCATTATTTACACTGACATGTCGAAGCTGTATTTCATGAGGGTGTATCATGTTGCATACATTATCAAACCAATGCGTGATGCGCCTTGGCAGCCATTAGAAGGCAAAAACCACCACAGACAGCTTTACACTGTTTAATTATTTCGTGCCGTCCGCGTCCGTACGAATACAGGAAAATACTCGGGAAAATATGTAATTTAAAGACCTGTTTTTAAAATTTGATTGTCATAAACATAAAAACAGTTTGCTTGAAGAACAGATCTGTGTTAAGTTTGTTTTTATTTTATGTTATTCACGATGTTCCTTAGGTATTTGGGGATGTGGTTTTGGGGAAGGATGTTTGGAGGAGGCAAGCTAAATGCGTTTACTACGGAGCTACCACCACCCTTATATTAAGCGGCTATAAATCAGTAAGAGGTATAACCGCCGAAATGTTCACCACCTACTAAATATGTCTTTGATTTTTTACAGTAATAAAATATATGGTAAGACTGTGATTGCACGATAAATAGAGCATCAAAAAGATAAAAGTTGAACTTAGTCGTATGTCTCGCGTCAAAATATGATCAATCCAATCTACTTCATTACACGTTACACCTAATGTTCGCAATATCAGTAATATAAAAGTACTTAGTCGATTCGCAGATACATAAGTATGCAAATTACAGTTAATAACATGGAATAATGAATACCTAACCGATGTCGGTATATTTTCGAAAGAGTCTGAGAGAATGACATCCGATGACAGTACAATTGCCTTGTACCATTCTTACTTTTTTTTAATATACAAGCACGCCGGTTCATTTACAAGTTATCTAACAGGAGAGGTAATGTTTTAATGAATAGCAATGTGAGTAGGCGCAGAGGTGCATTGCATTCATTTCAGTCTATTATGATGTGTCTAGACATATTAGAGAAATGGCGGTAAGAGTATTAGATGAATTACTTAATTGGCGAAGCACATGGCAGTGTTTCGGTGGTTGTAGAAACATCAGATAGTTAAGTACATCAGTGCTTCAACTAAGGTTTCAAACGGCGTCAAAATAATAAATGAGAGTACCTGGGTTATTGTTACAATAGGACCAATTTGGAGTAACACAATTTAAAAGAAAAACAAGGTTTTGAATACTTTTGAAAAAAATGTATGTCAACTTATAGGTCGTACAGTAGGATGTGACGATTAGTAAAGCTCAACGTATTATTTTTAAGTTTTTCAAAAATTCATATCCACGCCAATGACCGAAATGACACTCTAATGATTAACTGACAAGTATATTGTTTCAAGTATTTATATTCAAAGTAAAAGCATATTCAAGTACTAATACAAAAATAGACAACATATCATTTCAATACAGCAAGCATATTTTGTCAACTTCTTCAGAATTTGGTTCTTGCTTGGGCATATAGAAAATGTATAATTCTAAAATAAATGTTAAATATTGGAAAATATCATTGGAGTGGACATTGTCTCATTAGCGTGGACAAAAGAATCCTCGCTAACGACGATAAAAATATCCACGTTAACGAGGTAACCTTCAAATTTTGTTTTGACATTAAATGGATTTATGTAGATGAATGAAACTATGCATTTCTTATAACTCATCACAGGTTATCAAGTAAGTCCAATATTATTCTTATATATTTTATAAAGAAATAATTCTCACTAACACGTTAATGACGCTGAATAAACATACGCGCATACTTCAAACTTCACAGATCCACTGGCCACGCTAAAACTAGTAACTTCTTTAAAATTGTTTATTTATACTATCCAATGCCAATATTACAAACAGCTAAATTTCAGGTAGGCGGAAATTTTTCTACAATTGAAAACCACTGGAATTTCCAGATCAAGATTATAAGCTGCAAAATAGTGTCATTCATTAGGTTGGGGACATCCATGTTAATGACATATTATTCACCACCAAAATTTCAAAATATTCGGATATCAGACGAACAAGATATGGGGGTGGCTCCATGGAAAGTGGGATACACTGTACACATACACATACATATATACGTATTTTATTATTGGCATTGACACTAAAGTATAGCACTTTTAATACTTACATTTAAACTTAAAATTTAAACTAACTAAAAGCAGAACCAATAATATTACGAAGATGAACCTAGCGACGTAGCAGAAAATGGCATAATAATGCTAAGCCTCTATTTAAAATGATTGAGTAAAGGTTTAGTCTTAATGAATTATTTTAAATGTTTTTGTTTAGTATATAAAATTTCGTGTATTTCTATTTTTCTACAAATTATTTAATATTTTCATTTATAACCAGTTCTGGATATTGTTCTTGAACTATAAAGCTGAATTTGAACCTCTTATCTCCGTAGGAATAATATTGTACAGTCTAGATATAATATAGGAAAAATATTTTTATGCTGTTTTTCCGGCTGTTGGAAGTATTAATAATAATTCTTAATTATTTCTCAGCCTGGCGTTATATTAATGGCAAATTTCTACGTATTTACCTACTTACGTCTGTATTTATAGTGGTAATTTAGTAATGTTTTACAATTAAGTAATTTAATATCGAGTATTTTGCTTCATTAAGTAGTAATTTGGAGGGATACTGAATGCTTAACGTTATTTTTATCAAGCGTTTATGTCATATGTTTAAATTTTTTAAATTAAAATATTGGTAATAAATATCTAAATGCTGGTTGTTGCTTTTTCTTAATTTGTCTGTTTTTCTAGCCACATGTATTTTCTGGTAAAACAATGTTTGTGAAATCTCCAAAATATTACACCTATCCAGTAATTTACTGGAAAATAACCTCTGCGTCTGTGACTTTTACGTCAAAGGAAAAGTATGAGGGCATTTTAATAAATGGCGAATAAGAACAAGAATATAAAAATGATATATTTTGCTTTTCGGAAACCGAATCCGAAACCGTTTCCTTTCTCAAAGCATTTATTACGAACATGTTTATGTGCTGTGCACATTAAATACACGGCCTCGTACACGGCTTTAATAATATACTGTTATATTCCATATCTATCGATACCTACGACTTCTGATGTTGCTGTTTGAACTGAACTCTCTTCTGAACTATACTGTATTCACTCGGCTTCTCCATACCTTTATATACCTAAAGATGAGAGCTCTAGAACGTTTTCTCCTCATTCTGTCATTTTTTAGTAGGCTCTCTGCAATTTCTTTGCCGATTGCCAAACTAACTAACTTAATCGTTTTCTTTTACTTATAAATGTAGCTTAGCGAGAATTCCTATAGATGTCTCTGGGAGTGCAAATATGTAACACAATTGTGACGTGTTTCCACCCCTAGGAACCACCCTTGCAAAGTCCATGGGTTCCAAAAATTATAACAAGAGATAACCACTAACACACTTTATTAAATAATTTACTGGATATTTCATTATTAACTTAAATGCAGTTTGCTGACTAAAAATAACAATGTTTATCACTTTGTAGTCTTAACCTCACTTATCAATATGTCAATTCAAAAACTTCTTCCCGCCGAGAATGCGGCCTTTTATACCTAAAAATGACAGATCCCGATTTTTCTGTGATGACGCCACCATTCTCTAGATAGTTCCAGATGTCATCATTCTAGAGCTTCTAGTAGGTTCTTTCTCTAGTAGGTGCAAATCCTACATTCAGACATCCGAACTAATTACTGAATTCTGTGTTGCCTACATTCTGGGGTTACAACACATCACACAATGTTAAGTTTGTTAAGTTCTTCTTTTAACATTGGTAACCAAGTTGTGCAAACATCTAAACAATTCGACACTTATGTATGCTCATTCAACAATATGATTGCTTATTCTGTAATTTTTCTTTTCTTTCTTTTATCAAAATTTTTACCGAGTCTCCGTTTATTCTATGTCCTCCCAAGCGTGCTCGCAAATCTTCGATTTCTGAATTTCATTCATACAGGTTTGTTTACATTGCGAAGAATGAAATTCAGAAACCTAAGATTTGCGAACACACTTGGGAGAACGAACATAGAATGAATTGGGACTTGGCAAGTTCTGTGTAAGTAGTCAGTATCTATGTATATTGAATATAATATATTCTTAAAGCTGTGTATTTAATATACACATCACATAAACATTTTCGTAATAAAAGTTTGAGAAAGGGAACAGGTTTGGCTTCCGAACCGTTAGCAAAATATATTATTTTTATATTTTTGCTCTTACCTATTCATTATTTGTCAATAATGTTCTTTAACTGTTCCTTTGATGTAAAAGTCACAGGCGTAGAGGTTACTTTCCAGTATTTTTTAGATTTTACGAACATTGTTTTAGAAGAAAATACATGTGGAAGAAGTAGAGGATCCCAACAAAAAAAAAACAAAAAAAAAATGTAATACCTAAATATAACGAATTAAAATTATTAAATACTGAGTTCAAATAATAGCCCGCCTTGGTATAGAATATGAACGTCAAACTTGACGATATGATGGTCATCACTAACTGCCTTAGTTAATAATATCAGTTGTTGATATTCCAAAGCCGGATAGGTTAAGGTAAAGTATATTCGGAAAAAAGAACACCGGGCACCGCATCCGAGTTGGCTTAGCTTGGTGTGAAGTGGCGAGTGCAGACAGCGATCCCGCTTCTCGCTTGTTCGAAACAAATGGCGCGTCAGGAGCATAGCACCCAGAGATCGAGCCGCAACCTGTTCGTCTAGATTCCGATACGATAATTATAAAATTTGGTATAGCTGTTTTCGAAGTTGCAACTTAAAATTTATCTCTGAAACACGTGTATGGCGCGAAATTAATTTCACAACAATCGCAACTCATTTGTTTGCGCCGGGAATGTCATACTTTCACGGCAAACTGCGTTCCGTGGAATTCTCTGACCGGTATTCAGACGCGGTGGAGATTTAATAGTCCAAGAGACAACTGCACGAAACGTAACGTTATCAAAATTTCGATTAATTCATGACAAATTCGAAAAAATATATAGCAAAAAAACACTAAACCCGAGGCTAAACCGTTGATCTATGCCTAAGCATATCCTGGCAGGAAGCCTTTAGTTAAGCTAATTAATGATAATAATGCTTATCGGTTCTCAGAAATATTGCATTTATATACAAATCACAGCAAGAAAAGTACAATTACAAAATAAATTGTATAACATTTTACATTTAAAATTGACAATTTAAGATTTTAAAATTTACACATTTAAAAATTTAAAATTCAAATATTGCATTGAGGTATTAAAATAATGTTTATACAGTTAAATTATAAAATAAAATATTTCACGTCCATTTTATTGCGTGTGTCATATTGAAGTATATCGAATAATCAAAAAGAGATTTTCTTACATGTAGCAGGTTTTGATAAGCGATTGAAAAAAAGCAGAGACCTTGAATATTGGTCTACAACTATTATCATGCATCGCTCATATTCTTTACAGCTAATTTGTGTGTGAGTTGCTGTGTATGAGGAATAAAACACAAAAAATAGTAATTTGTGCAAGAAGTGCATAAAGTGGTACTTTTTTTCACGAATGGGAAGTTTGACAATCCTATCAGTGAAAAGAAGGCACATTATGCATGAGTTTCACAGAATATTTTTTCTACGATAAATAAATTTTAAAATCAGTTTAAAGTCAAAACAAATCCATAATTTGATGTTTCTAAAGCAAAGATCGTGAGACAACTTCAATTGTTTTCAATGCACTCGTGGATTCGTCTATACATAACCAGGGCTCGGAAATTTTATCTCGGCGCCAGAGAGGGCCTCATTATATTGTAAACATCTACGGAAACATTCAGAAAAACGACGAAATGGTGAAATATTCAGCATTGCCAGCTACAATGTGTTTTTGGTAATAAATTTAAACTAAAAACGGCAATGGTTCTTACAAAAACAGGTCATGCATATCAAGCAAATAAAAACAATTTTGAATCAATCACATACTTTGCTGTCCTGTCCTGTCCTGTTTAATATGTGTAGCATGTTTATTATATTTATTTTCATAACAATTAAATATAAAAACCCTGCTGCCAACATACAATATTTTTTTCTCAATAAAGTAAACCATTTTCATATAATATTGAATAACAAACAAAGTTAAGGATTAGTGGCATAAAACTACCATGTACCGTGTGCACTACTAATGTACACAACGTGTTGAAGTGAATTTTATTTCATTTTAAAACGTACTGACAATTACCTAAAGACGTAGTTGATTCTTTTACAATTGCAGTGTTCAAGGCATTCGATGTACGTCGGTACTTTTATATGTTTTTTTACTAATACGCAGGGGCGGACTGGAAAAGGAAAGGCCAGGGTTCGGAGGCCCGGGAGGCGCGTGGTGGAAGGCTTTAAAAGGTCCGAGAAAATTTCCCATATGAAGGCCCCTTTTTTTTCTCGAAATTGAAAATCGATGAGCGGGGCAGGAGAAAATCGGAAAAAATATTTTTCCCGAGATTTTTCCTTATAAATGAAAATTGATGAGCGAGGGGGTGAAATTAAGAAAAACAAAATTTGACACAAGCAAAAAATTTTACTTGTGAGGGGACCAGCAGCGCGTGCCTGAGGCCCGGTGAGGAGAATTTGCCTCCCTGCCACCCAGCCAGTCCGCCCCTGCTAATGCGGTTTTATTATCTCCTTTAATTAGGCGATGCCGCCGAAATTGTGAAACTTTGGATATTATGGAATTCCCTAAAGAAAGTAATGATATTGTGTCATACTTGCATAAAAATCTTTCCGCGCTGACCTAGAACCAATCCTGATTTTTAACGTCACAGAGATAAAATTCCCGAGCTCTGTACATAACCATGAAATAATATTACTTTTTTTTGACGATTTTTACTTTTTCTTAGTATTACCATAAACATATGTTTTACGCACTAAAGATAATGAAAAAAGTACAGTTTTTTTAACAGTCGCAATAGAAAATATTTAAAAAGTATTGCATTGTAACATTAATACCTCGATTTATACATATTCATCTGAATCATGAATGTTAATCTTTTTTAACTCATCGCTCAATTCCGTTTCAGTGCATTCTTCATCGTTCAGAATAATATCTTCAATACGTAATGGTGTTGGTTCTCCTCTTTATCAAAATAGTAGAAGTTTATTATCTTTCAAAAACCAACCACAATCTTCTAGAGAAAAAATAATCCAATGTGAATTGGCTGCATTCCGACAAATCGAATTAATGAAAATAGTTTTGGAATTTTTTTTGTCAAACGCCAGCAAGGGGGATAATTGAATTAAAATTGCTAAGATTGTCAATAAAACTGTCATCGTTGTTGCCCGTTGCATAGAATTGTTGGAAAATATCTCGGAAAATATCAAAACGGGCAGAATTTACCCTTTTCAGTTTTTAACGTCATATATAATCGAATGGTATATTGTTGAACCATTTTTATCTGTATCAACGAAAATATCACTTGGATTTGTAGGTGTTCAAAGACGATTTGAGGCTTCATTCTGAACTAATGTGTAGGGTTTTACTTTTCCTTTTTTAAAAAAATTGTTTGTGAAACCATGAATGCTGGTGAAGAACGGCATGTTTATTTTATGTTCCAAGATTTTTTATTATGAGGAACGAGGGGTAACTCATGCGAAAACTGCAGGACGAAATATCGCCTAACACATGCAAAACAAGTTAAATAAATATTAAATATGTATATACAGTGTCCGCCAAAAAGTCTGCACAATATGGAAAACTCTTTTATTGACTTTCTGAAAAATTTTTATTTTTGATAGAAGTTAGTGCATGTTCTCAAACGAAAAACCTCACAAATGTGTCTTACTCGGCGGAAAATTAATTTTTTTGAAATTGTTTCAAGAGTTAAACTACCTTTATTTTTGAAGATATCGAAAAATGTTATTTAAAGAAGTTGCTTATAATCCAGTTATATTCATATATCAAATATGGTTATTCCATTTTAAAAATTAATATTTTCCACTTTTTGCGCATAAATCCTGAACTATATTTTTAAATATTTTTCTGTCATTAATAATCCTCTCTATTTAATATTTTTTGCCTCAGCAATTGATTAAAATCCACTTTGAAGAACTTTTAGCACTGCTTTTTTTACCAAATAAATATTTTGGGAAAAAATGCTGAATTTCTTGGAGCATAGTTGTCCATGTTTTTTTCTAGTGTTAATTTTTTCAAAATTTTTAATATAGATCGCTAAGTGAAACTCTTTTTAAGAGATTTGTATTAAAACATTTCGAAAAAGTTCACGCTGGAAAAAAGAGAACATCAAGATATTCAGCATTTTTTCCCAAAATATTTATTTGGTCAAAAAAGTACTGATAAAAGTTCTTTAAAGTGGATTTCAATCTATTACTTAGGCTGAAACTATTAGAGAGAATTATTGATAACAGATAAATATTTAAAAATATAGTTCAAGAATTATGCGTAAAAAAGTGGGAAATTTTTATTTTTTAAATAGAACAACCAAATTTGATATCTGGATATTACTTCACTACTTCGCATTACAAGCAACTTCTTTAAATAACATTTTTCGATATCTTCAAAAATAAAGGTGGTATACTCTAGAGACAATTTAAAAAAATAATAATTTTGCGACCTAAGCGCCAGGACTAACACATATCTGTGCTGCTCCTTTTTCGTTTGAGAACATGCACTAACTTTTATCAAAAATAAAATTTCTCAAAAAGTCAATAACAACCGAGTTTCCCATATGGTGCAGACTTTTTGGCGGACGCTGTATATATTATAAAAGCTTGTAGAAAAGAAAAACAAAACAATGATGTTCGATGAAGTAGGCAAACTGCTGAAAATGTGTCTGTTTATGGGCCGGTCTGCCGGGCAGTTCTACCAAGATGAAGCAAAGCAAACTAAGGTAATTTTGAACTATTAATATTTCTTAATAATCTATTTAGCCGGATGTTTTGCAACGTAAGAAAAATACCTTCCTATGCTCCGTAATTAGCTTGATTAAAGGCCTCCCATCAAGATATACTTAGGCACACGAAAGGTTTAGTGTTTTTTATATATACAATATTCTTTGGAATTTATCTTGAATTAATAAGATATTCGATGACGTAGAATTTCATGCAGTTGTCTCTCGGTCTATAACGTTCATGGGTTTTTTGAAAGCTCGCATTTATCTAATTCGCCGGAAATAGACGCGAAGAACTCGCCTTGTATCAATATTATGTACGTTCGTGTCGGTACAATTATATTTTGCATACCCGAGCACTACCCGGTCATATAAACACGTTATGTACCCGCCGAGTGGCATGATATATGTTCACACCTCCAGCATAGAACAAGGATGTATTTTATCGAGGTGGTTTCAGTTCTAATGCTTCTCTTATCTCGTTAAAAGAAAATTTAAAATGCCTACTGCTTGAAAGATATTTCGAATTAATCCTCGCAGGAGTTATTTCAGGAGGGGAGTTGAAGCGCTGTGGGCTATAATGTCACTTCTCATTCATTCAGAGTGCAGGAGGAGCTAATAAGGTTTTGATTTCATCACAAGTCTTTCTCAAGTACAGAGAAACAGTAAAAACGAAATTAATATTTCATATAAAGTTTAAACATTATTTATTTATAACAAACCTACCTATATTATTATTTAGGTTAACAAAAAATCATTTGCAGTCGGGCAATTAGTGTATGTGAATTATCTTTTTCTTATTCGCAATGCCGTGGCAGACATTTTATGACAAATACATTATTCTAATCGGCGTCCCGTTGCCGTATGGCACGTCTAATAGGATCATGGCATTTGTGATTACTTGTTAAGCTAACTACTTCAACAAAAATTGCGTGTGAAACTAACTAATTAGTCATAACTGAATATAGAAGTGTTCACTTTCTTTCCGTCTTTCCCTTCTTACTGTTATTCATGTTGTAGAACTTTTTAACATAAATATGATAAAAAGCAGTTGGAAATAATCATAGCAGCAAAAGGTAACAGTGTTAACTTCTGTAAAAGAATGTATAATATTGTTATTGTAAACTCCCTGTATCGTGGATCCGGAAATGATAACACCAGGGTAACACTAAACACTAATTTATTAACTTACGTACTAATTACAACAACTAATTACTTCACTAATATTACACTGTGTACTGTAATTCAATATGTCAGTCACTTTATCACTTTTTTTTTACTCCTTGATCCGTTTTCACTAACTCAACTGAACTGAACTACTATTATATACCCAAAGATGAGGGCTCCAGAATATTCTTAACTAATCTGCAACTTTCTAGTTTATGACACCGCGCGCTATCTCTGGGATGATGGCTAAACTAACCAACCAACTTAATTCTCTGTTACTTACACATGGAACTTGTTAGAAACTCCCATAGATGTCTCTGGGGGTAGAACATGTAACAATATTTTCAAAGTTCTTACTATCTAAATAATCCTGTATATCCACAAAATTATCCGTTAAGTATTGGTAATCAGTGATCACTAAATTAGATAACAACACTCCAAGCCTTTTCTTTGAAACTTGCAATTTGATCCAGTTTCCGTATCGTTTGGTAACTTACTTAAATAGAGTAGTATTACTATGAGAAATGCTTGCAAAAGAAAATGCGCAGAAACGAGTTTGTGTGTATCCATTATTCTAAGCCAATAAGAAGCGAAAGGTGTCAATTCCAGAGAATTTTGTTTTCAAGTAAATATGTTTTAGTAAATCTCTTTTTTGAAGAGATAAAAATTCTTATCGTACAGCAAGTGGAGGTCAGCTAGAATAATCTTCATAACGTCTGGCAAGGTGTGAATAAGAAGAAAAAGAAGAAGAAGAGATTTGTGTATTCTGGATTTTATAACCAAAATTCGAATAACTTTCGGCATATGGTGGAAAATGTTGACGTTGTTTTTACTGTTTTCCATTCGGCTGCATACGATACATACAAAAACGGAAAAATACAATTTTTCAAAGTTCAAATCAAACCACCGTTTGTAACTCTTGAAATAGTTTTGTTTAACAATTCTATGTAGAACTAAATACTTTGCTAGAAAAAGGATCAGTGTACTTGTTTAAATTTTATTATCTCAGATTTTAGTTTGGATACGTTACCAAATGTCACCGAATCTAGATATAATTTATAATCTACAGGTTACGAGGAATTGGTCGATCACCCTGTACAACGTACGATTATATTTTATAGATATATAACGCCTTCTGGGCACAATCTCAAGACCAAATATAATTTACTTAACTACATCCTGGACAAACGTGGGTGGATGATTTGTTGAGCTTTAGACCGTTAGTTTTTGGATGGGTTAAAAAAATTCAGTCAGTATTTTAAAATGATTTATATAATATGATATTTAATATTTTATAAAGGTTAGCTTAGGTTATTGAATCAAATATAATTATTATTAGAGAATATTATTTAGGTATTGAGCAAATCACAACTCACAACTTTTTATTTATTAGGAAATTACCTCCATTCTGTATATTGTTGCCCTAATCTGGGCACGTTAATATACAGTTGGATAAATACTTTAGAACACTCATTAATGGGAACCAATCAAAACAACTACTCTTCTAGCTAATACTGACGAAGTATTGAATTACATGATAGGATTCCTAGCATTTTAAAGCAAAAAATATATATTGCAAATAATTAAATTATTTATTTAAATTCAGTCATTCACTCTTTTTCATTTAATATGAAATTATCTACTTTCTGTATATTGGTACCTTAATCTGGTCACGCTGATATACTACTTAGGAAAACACTTTAAAACACTCATCATTGGAGAACCAATCAAAACAACTACTCTTCTAGCTAATACTAACAAAGTATTGAATTACATAATAGGATTCCTAGCATTTTAAAGCAAAAAAATATATTGAAAATAATTAAATCATTTATTTAAATTTAGTCATTCACAACACTTACTGGACATTACATTCTATTTCAACTCTAGAAAAGTTGTACAAGTTTTTTCGAATTCGTTAGTTCTCATCAGTAGAGTATAGAAACATTCGTTCATTATTTACAAGCCTATTCTTGATTTATTTTTACAATTATTTTTTATTTAGTTGCTTTCATCATGATTAGAGAATATTATTTAGGTATTGAGCAAATCAAAACTCAATACCTAAAATTAATTTTGTCTGTAGTAATTTACGTTCAAGCGTGTTTGGGACTTAGTCTATGGAGTTTTTGAACAAATATGGAAGCAATGCGTCATTTATCAGAATCTGATTCCAATAGGGTCATTGGTATGTTCCAATGTTTGCGTCAAATCTATGATAATGTTACAGAATTAGGAGTAGTAAGCCAAGTAGTAATAAGGCTGCTCAGTGGTTAGCGCATCTAACTTGCACTCCGAGCGTAACTAACGATGTGAGTTTCAGCCCCCATTAACCAATCTGATGTAACATAGCGAAAAAAATTTGCAAAGTAAATTTTCCCCAAGAAATGGTTCGTACTCCACTATAACCTGTAGGGACCTGTCTCCTTTACTCAGGCAAATTTAGATCTCCGAGACTTAGGAGGGTCATTGAGGTGACATGGAAGGCAGTTAAAACACATTTTAAAGTGTTATTAGTAGGCTTTGGATTTGAAGTTTATACAAGAACGGCTCAAAAGTAGTCGACCCTGATCTACAACACCGCAATAAGACTTACAATAAGAGAAATTCATACCCTTTACGTTCTCAAGTAAAAAGCATCTTCTCTGCAACACGTGGAGTAAGTGTCCAATCACTACGCAATAAATTCAGGGAGTCAGGCATGTCAAGTCGTTCTTCATATCTCGGTTCAGTTTTATTAGGCGATGTCTCGTTTCGGCTTGCACGGGGATAGCGGACGTCTACGAGTTATGGAGACATCAGAAGAGAGATTTATCCGATCCATAGTAGCTTTAACAGGAGGCAGTGTTAAGGCATGGAGAAGAATGTGTTGGAGGACGCACCGATTTGTACATCTCCAGGAGGACCATGACAAAATGTATGCCACTATTCTCGACAACATTATGACGACTTTTCAAGGTGTTGTTTTTGGCTTACATTTTATTTTTATTGATTATAGTGCTCACCCCATCCTACTCGGCAAATATTCGACGTCTTTGAAACCCACCAAATTATTCATGGTACTCTTCCACCACATTCTCCTGACTTGAATCTCATTGAACATATGTGAGATTTATTGGGTAAGGTCCTTCAAAACCATCAACTGCCTCCAGAGGATATTAGGAAACTGATGTTAGATTTTTCCCATTTAATGGGCACACATTCTACAATATGTGGTTGACCACACCATCTGAAGCATGCCCAGGCGTGTAATTGAGTTAATTAGAGTGAGGGGCCAGAGGTATTGATGTTGGGTGTAGGGTATTGTTGGTTCCCTACGGTTAAACAGTCTTAAACTAACGTTTTCCGCAACCATATTCAAAAAGATAGAAGTTGTCAGTCGCCTCCATAACAAATTTTTATTTTTATTCCTTTTATGGAATTATGAAATATCCTTAACTTCTTGTGCACAGTGTATATCGTTTTGTATATTCTCTGTATTGTGTTTATTTCCCTTGATTTTATCAATTCTCATTTACGTGTTCAAGCTTACCTATCATATCTGTAAGAATGTAAGGCACACGTGAATAAAAGATTTTTATTTATTTACTTATTTATTTATGTTCTCGACACTATCAAGAGAAAATACAAAATAAAATATAATACCATTTATTATTCCAGACGTAACAGTAATAAATAAAACATTATTTTTGCCCATCTAAATTGCATAAAGTACTTTTTGTCGGCCTTTAGTTTGTCCGGATAATTAGATAAGCATTTCAACGTGCGTGTTTTCTGTTGTCGTTTAAAAGTGAAAACGCTGGCAAAGACAGATCTATCAAGCTGAAGAAAAGGCAATACACCATAGGCAGTTTGTGGCGTACAGCAGCGACTGTTTGTAGTTGATTGGGAACGGTCTGCAGTCCGTAAAGTGGCGTACAGTCGTAATTTTAATGCGAGCGATCGTAAAATGGGTACACAGACGATTTACAGTAATTAACGATTGCTTGTTTACACTACTGTGCGCCGACGGTTCGATATACACACATGAATTACATTATTTCGGTCTTGTGAGGAGCACTTGCCGACATTTCATTACGTAGTTGCTGGAAACGACATTGGGGACGTTAAAAACGTCATAAAAGATAATCAATCAATGAATTCCCTATGAAAAAATTTGTCGGAAATCCAACCTAGCGCAAGTTCAATCTGATCCTCAAGATTTACCTACGGAAGGCTAAATGTAGGTAGAGTGAAATTACTTAGAGAAGATAACATACGGCTTCGCGCATAGCGTATATTTGTGGACATGATACCACCAATGCCGGGTAAATGTATTATTTTTTAAATAAAATAAAACTATTACTTTTACTATTTTCGTTTATTAATATTGGACAGACGCAATTAAAATAAATTTCATTTCATCTGTTTTATTTGTAGAAACTGTGGAATATTCATTATAAATATATAATATATACCGAACACGAAAAACACTAGAATATGTATTCCTAGAATAACAAGCAGCGCAGCTACTCAACGCAACCATGCGACATCACTGCAATAGCAAAAACAAGTTCGTTGCCTAGTAAACCGGCACGCGCTACCGATATTAGTCTGTGCTCATTGTGACGTATTTTTTTTTGCATACAAGCCGAAACCATACAGCCACAGAAGAGAAATTACAAACCTACATCTAACCCAGACAATAAACAATAAATTACATGACATACTGTCAGACACAAAACAAAGGATGTACATAGGTCACAAACTTCTCGTCCAGAGATCTTTCAGGGCATTTTTCTAGCATACAAAATAAGACCACGGTTAGGAAATTATATACAGGGTGATCTACCATGACATGCGGAAAATTTATCAGGTTGTCTCCATCGAATGGAGTTAAAAAAATGAAAAATAAAAAAGTGACCAAAGAAATTACCTTATTTTTTTGTAGAAATTCGCCACCATGACTTCAACTAATCTGACGTAACGCGGTACAACTATATCACTTTATCAGACTTGGGATTGATACTATTGGCAGCAAAGCTGGAGAGGGTAGAAGTGACTTTTTGGTTTTAATCAAATCACACTATAAAAATGGCGAAATAAATCGGAAAGAGATTGGCCTTATGCTAGTCAACTCTGCAACAACAAGTAGATACAAGAAATATTTACTTAAACCCGTCAATAACACGCCAATGTCCTGATTGTTCGACCGAAAGCAAAAACGCGGCACTTTGAACGCACCCGCCGGCTTCACTTTTTATGCCAATTAAGGAAATGCAAACATCTCCAATATGTTCTTTCACAAGTAAGTTCGTCGTCCTATTACTGACTTAGTCAATATCAGTAGTGTATCTTTGTATATTTTAACCATATACTAAATTACCTTGGAGCTCTCTAAAATTTTGCAGGGGCTTTCCTACATTGAAGATAGAACACCATTTTATTTTCCGCATATCATGTTAAATCACGTTGTATAACACAGAGGTGTAGAACATAGGGAACAAAGCTAACCTATAATTACTTCCACATCCAGTGGAAGTATAGTAACGACAAAAAAATTTTAAAAAATTTTTATTGTTCAAATAGGCTTAGAATGTCATGAAACGTCGAGATTTTAAGTTTGAGCGAAAAAAAAATTTCTGTCTGTCGGTCTGTCTGTAACTTTTTTTGTGCGCACGTTTACTCTGGAACCGTTTAAGATATTGACTTGAAATTTGGTACACGTATGTATTTTAACGTGATCTGGAACTAGATTATATTTTCATCTTGTTCTATCGAAGGGTTGGGGGTAAATTGGGGTAAATTTGGGGTAATTAGGTAAATGAAGCAGGTAAGAGTCCAGAAAATTGGTATTTAGTATATTCAAGAGAAGCAAAGGTCTCGAAAAAATGTTTGGCATTAGCCACCCCCATTACCACCCCCACCCCATTATTAAAGGGGATGAAAAAAAATTGTGATTTAGTGTGTGTACAAGAACCAGAAACCTCAAAATATTTTTTTACTTCATCCACCCCCACTACCACCCCCTTATCACCACCCCCACCCTACTACCGATGTGGGGTATCGTTTTATAGGTTTTTGGGGTGGAGGATTTCAAATATTATATTATTAAAGTTCCTTAAGCAATTATTTCCACATACAAAATTTTTTCGTTGTGAGTGACTTGGATAGAAATTCTGGATGTGGAAGTAGTGATTCCTTAGGCAGCGGTTTTTAATTTTTGTCTCTTCCAAGAAATCCATGAGATAGTCAAAAATATTCTTTTTATTTAAGGATAATAGATATAGTATATTGGACGGTGTAGGAATGTTGCCATCATTATGACGTATGTTATCTTCTCCAAGTAATTTCACTCTACAAACTAAGTTAGTTTGGTTAGTTAGCTGTGTACATGGATTTAGGGTTAGTTGTGCAGGTTAAGTCGGTTTTCTTTTTTTTTGGAGATGCTTGCAGCTATTTTGATTGATATTTATTAATTAATGAAATAAGCAAAAAGAAAACCATCTTAAACTGAACAACTAATCTTAAGTCCATGTACTCATCTAAAACGTTTTAATATTTATAACTGTACATATATCAATTTCTTAATCTAACCCAAAAATTACATTGTTACCGGAATGTCATTTTCTTCTACTAAAATACAAATACCATTTAAGAACCCGAGAGGCAAAAAATCGCCTAATAATTTCGCTCGATAGACAAAGACAAAACATTGAAAAGCACGGAAATGTCTGCGTATTAGTTTGGCATTTCCGAGTTATCAAGAAGACTACGGGCCACACTCTTGTTTTCTGACAAATCCAAATTTTGCTGCAACAGGCGAGATAAGATGTACTGAGTACTCGAAAAAGATGCTTATTGAAACATACAGCAGGAGTAGCCTGTCGAGTAAATGTATATGAACTTTAAATTATATGTTCCTCAGATAATAAAGGAGAACATGTTAATCTTGATGTGAATATTATCAAAGGACTCAAATTTTATTAGCTACTTTCGCCTCCATGACACTCTTAAGTCTAGATTTAGATTTGGCTCAGTAAAGGAGGCAAGATCCTACAGTTTATAGTAAAATCCGAACCATTTATAGGTGATAATTTTCAATGAAAAACTATTTCGTGGTTTGTAGGGCTGCTTTGTAGGACCTTCTAGGTACAACCAGGGTGCAAGCTAAACATGCTAATCACTGAGCTAGCAGCCTACTCCTCCAACCCTTTTTTAGGTTAATAGCTGATCATCGATCAAAATTTGTTCAGAATCTTTGCTTTGATTACACTCGAAAAGTCATTCTAAGCAAAATAGCATTAGATTTCGATGCGAGGATGGACAAGCAAATTTTGTTAAAAAACTGTACAGTGTCCGTGCTTTTGAATTTTATTTATAATTTTTTTCTCGAGCTAAGTTACCAATATACTATACAATTCATGTAAATTGGCCGGTATATTATTAAAGATTATTTCATTAAGGTGATAGCCAATTAATGCCCGTTTTCTGACAACATTGCACCACCAATCAAATGTCATTAGTGGTAAACTAACTTAGATCTGCTTTTGACAGTAGCAACATGAAAAATGTATCGCCCTAATTTTCTGTATCGACGCATCGACAGATATGGCGGTAATATTAAACACACAAATGTACTTACGTACGGTAATCCATCACAAAATAATTATTAAACTACTCAGATTAAAAATTAGGATTAAATATATATTAATACACACTTTAGTATTCTAATTCTTGAAAAATTCATTCAATACATAGTTAATTGTAATGTAACGTTAGTAGATGGCGGTTATGTAACATTTCATCTGGTGTCGGCAACTTTGGAACGCAAAGGCGGGAGGTAGGTAAAATGCAGTAGTGATCTCTCCCCCCCCCTCTCTCTCTCTGTCTCTGTCTCTGTCTTTTCTCGTACTCGTAGTATGATTGGTCGAAGCGTGCTCGTGAACTCTTTACAGTGAAGACCAGTGTATGTGTTACAATACCTATAGTTTAACGTATATTGTTTTTCTTGATTGTCATTACATTTAAAGTTAAATATGTATACCTACTTTGTTCGCTACTTTTGTTTTTTGAAAATAAAGGTCAGTAAACTCTTAAAAATGGCAAGAAAATGTCTGAAGGTAATTAATTACTTAACTTAATATTAAATATGTCCTTAATGAATTATTTATTCTTGAAATATATTCTCCCCGAATACCACTCGTGCTTTTAAATTTTATATATAAATTTTTGTTCAAGCTAAGTTGTCGAAGGTAATAATATAATTCGTGTGAATTGGCAATTTATTATCAAAGACTAAATCTAAAATTTAACAAAAAAAATAAACTGTTAATTTACACTCTTTATATAACACACGATCCAGCGGCAGGGAGCCAGCCATGTCGACATGCTTTGAACTCATTCGTAAAAGTAAACTGGTCCGCTGGAATTCCAATTATCTTCAAAGCGTACCGACAATGTCGGGTCCCTGCCGCTGGATCGTGTGTAGACCCCTTTATTGGGCAATTGTGATCTCGAAAAAAATTCTAAGCACTGGTGATATTACATACGAAAATGATATTTTCGCACACACGCAAATCTTGATTGACAATGCTACATAGTTTAAATCATTTATATTATTTGTACTTGATATATTCACAGATACAGAATAACAATAGTACGACCTAGAACTGAGCCCTGAGGCACTCTTTGAAATGAATAAGCTGGAAAATTATTTACAACTACAGAGTGACAACGACTATTTTACACTAGATGTTAAATTGAAAATGTTCTTAGCACACACTTGATATTTTCTCGCATCCTGTATGAAATATTTGAATTTTGCTTTTTGGGTGTGAGCAGCTATTCGAACTAAATCTGCCTCAAGGAGGTCACATTAAAAGTTGCAGTTTCTCCAGATAAAGTGTGTGATGGTGTACGTTCGTTCTAGTCACATAGGTATATATAAGACAATTTATTTCTCTGCATTGCCTGATCTATTTCCTTTAAATCGACTTTTTCATCCACTCGATGCTTGTTAAAGAAGAATAAACTTAAATTGCCATGCACTCTCGAGCGTTCCAATGTATGCCATGTGTTTTTTAAATGTTATAGGAACGTTTAGAACTAAAGTCATGCGAAAATAAACGGTCCTAAAATACGAGCAAGTCAACTGGAAAATGAAGTTTTTACAACATTTTAAACTTTCCGAATAGTTAAATTTAAAAGATTCCCCTCTAAGAACTATCAAGACGATCTGATAAGCGCGTTCGTGATTCGAACTAATGTCTATTCGCGCCAACAACCATCTACATACATGCAGCTCGATAAAATCTAAATTGTTTTTCCAGATTGTCGTTTATTTTTGTGAGAGTGCAAATGAAATCAAATTGGCTTTGTCTTGTCAGTAATTGTTCGCCGGATAATTTAGATTTGTTGTTGGTATCTGATCGGACACGGAATTTGTTCATTTTTGGCTATTAACAATTAATGTTCCTTTGATTGTAACAAAAAAGCGGCAATTAGTGCCCACAATTTGTGTTGCGTAGGACTTTTTTAGGGAATAATTGAATTATTAGTACACGAACGTTGTTTAATAGTTTTTTGTCGTCATAATGACGAAATAATGAGGGCTGTAATTTCGGTCTTAATAATCAAATCGTTCTTGTTACAAAATTACGCACCTAGAGACATTTAATGTAATAATATTTCTTATGGCGTTTGGTTAGGCAAATTAATCCATACGCCAATTTGAGCCAGCCTTTTAGAAACGATGTGTAACTGTTTCCTATACACCTGCGTTAAGTTTTTATAATTAAATATAATTAATTTTTTAACACTTGCTCCTAAAATTAATTTTCGTTTGACCATGAAGTTTTAAATTTAGTTCCTTTAAAATTTAATTAAGAAAAAGTAAAACTTGCGGTTGTTGTTTTAGTTCAGAGTATTTTATAGGTCTGTTTTAATGATTTGACCAAAAAGTATATACCCAGTATGGTATTTTGCCATAATTTTATGTAAGTACTATAATTAACTTTTTGCTGCAAATTACAGTTTCTAATTTTACCGGTATAACAGCGGCCGCAAAAACATGTTAACAATAATAAGTTTAATTTCGTAAATGAAATATTAATATAATTTATTATAGAAAGTGTGAGCGGTCTGACTGATAGGAAATAACTTTATTAACTACTCAATACACACGTACGTTATTAGAACGCTAAAAACAACATTTTACACTAATTATTATTTATTATCTTTTGGGGTGATTATTTCGGTGTCAGTAATAGAATTCGCCAACAGTAATTCTAATAATTTCCAATCCAAAAAATGGTCTATGTCTATGAAATAGAATTCGAATATAGACATTCCCAAACATCGTTCTTTTAAGAGGTTTAATACATTTTTAATCATAGGAATTTTACATAGAGACAGAATCAATACTGGGTGATTTTTTCAAATGGGAACCCCCCTACATTTTTGTTAATATTGAATTTCCACTATAGGTTCTTTGGAACATTTTTATATTTTCGTACGTTTCCTTCTTAAGGTATGATATTTACATGAATGACTAACAGAGGTGCACAGACACACAGATAGACACATGAACATTGTGAAATTTGTCCAGTATTCGATGACTGACACATACTCTCTCCCCGAGTGATATTTACAACTTTAGAAAAGTGCCCGTCATACTCGCCGTCATATATAATATATTTTCATTTCTGCGAATAGTATAAGAAACATTCACCATAGATGGTTAAGACTACCCATAGACTACATGTAGGCATTGTACTCTTCGTCTGTTTATTGAAGTTTGTACGTAATTGTAGAACATTATACTCTATTCGAGACTCCATTTTAAAAAATTAAGTTATTTTTTTTTTAATAATTGCTATATTTGTAATTTTAATATCTCCCGATGATGGCAGCTTTATTGGTGAAACGCTCGTTATTGTGTAGTGCAGTATTTTCGTTTTTGTAGATTGTTATCAAAAGTTGCAATACTCTTCTGTAATTTTCTTTTGTTAAAGTGTCTCGTAACTTTTATATTTACTGACGGATTATTTTCAAAATAATAAGGTAGCTAACACGTAGTCTACACAATCGGACTTTTCATTCTTAAGCTAATTGTGCTTACTAGAAACGCGTCAGACGAGCGAATGGGCAGACAGACATTTTGAAAATTGTTCAGAATGACTAGTGCAATAATATGAATATTCAATAGACTCTTCGTTTCTGTAAAGAGTATAACAACATTAAATAATATACAGATCGGTTCATCGTAATGCGAACATTGTCATCACCTTATGTACAAAGAAACCGTACTAATTGACATCTGCCCGTTAAAGGCATTATTGCTTCTCATGGATTGTAGGTTTAGAGAGAGATGTACAAGCAGAGGAGAAGTCCCGGGGAACAGCGTTGAACACAAGCTTGTTAATTATCGCGTGTAGTACATCGTCGTATCCCGAATCCTCCAGCAGACGAAAGTCAACTGGACATGTTGCATCTATGTTCGTATTTGAATGGACTGATCTGTATGCTAATAAATGGCAACAATTTGGTAAAATCAATTTATGAAGTATTTATTTGAGTATTCATAAAGGACGAAGTGTCAGTTTGAAAACAAGCAAAAAATATGAAACATATAGTGGGTGAAAAACACCCTTAAACAATATAAATTAATAATGTTTATAAAGAAATTGGAGTGTTAAGTTCGAGTTATATGTCGTAATAACTTAACTTAACAATTATAAATACTGTAAGGGAAATTTCTTACTGAATAAAATACGCTTAAATTATACCAAATGCATATTGAGTACACTTACTGGCAGGAAAATTTCTTAGCAGCAGTCTGAGGGTGAAAAGCCCAGGAACCAAAATATTAATTTAAAAATACGCGAGACCTAGTACACGCTCCGGAAAAGTGAAAATTTTAGAAAAACAGATTTTTGCCTCATCCTCAGTGGTGGGTGGTTCTTGCTGAAGGGGCTCTACGTCATCTTCATCGTCGTCCTCGTCGTAAACAGGCACGCCGTTGAGGCATTTCCCTTGGCAGTGGAGGCACTCCGCAGAACAGTTCAGCATTGCTTTCCGGCATCCACATTTGCCACTACCACAATCCTTGGTGCAGCGGCAAAATATCGGTGGTGGATCTTCTCTTATAATTGGCACCAGGGTGTCTCCTACATGTTTCCACCCCCACTCTTAAGGGGGCAGCTCATTCCCGAGCTACTGCTGCCCTTGGTGGTAGGTGCGCCGGCAATGCTGTTTAGCTGCGCTCTCAGATGGTGGGAGGGAGCCGATGTTAGGCTTAATATTTGCCACTGACCTCATGAACGACTGGAAGCGGGGAGGTCTGTCTTGCTGGTGCCCCGTACCATTTGAGGAAGCAAATCTTCCCGGCCTCTTCAACCTCGCCTCGAGTGGAGGAGGGGTTGTAAAATATTACTGCCGCTTCCTTGATGATTTCTGACTTTAAGTACAATTTTGAGAAGCCCACCTTGCTTTTCACGATAAGGACGTCAACATCATCTTTGGCTTGGAGAGTCTGTATCTCTTTCTCCTGAAGCTTTATTTGTAGTAAGGAGATGAACTGACTTTTGTTGATAGGATTGGACAAAAAATCTTCAGCCGACCTCCTCAGTCTGTCGTCGCCTCTGTTCTTGTGACTTCGTACTGTTGGCTGAGTTTGCGTATCCATCAAATACCACAGCGCGACTCTTTCCAGGATAGTGGTGGTTGACGTATGTGATATATCCATCACAAATGGTGGCAATGGAGGCATCTTTTTGACAAATGCAGTAGGAATCTTCCGACTACTACTATGTTCATCTGAGACAGCTGAACAGACTTATCGGTAGGCTCGAACATGGTGTACAGGACAGATTTGGTTGTCTTCCTCATCCCGCTTTCATTGAACATTGCCAAGGGAATGTTTGATAAAAAATGTAAGGTAAAAATTTGTTTTTCGAAAATTTTCACTTTTCTGGAGCGTGTAGCTCGAAAACGATTGCGAATTCGAAAATAGTATATAAAATGAAAGTTGTAGAGAATTTCATGGGCTTTCATTTGATATATTTTTCCCTACGACGCACCGTTTTCGAGATATAAGCGAAAAAACCAAAAGTGGGACTTTCTTTGTGCCCCCCCCTCCGGCTCACCTCCTAGACGTCAGGACTTTCAGTATGTTCACTCCCTAAGCACCCTGGACAACTTTCTAAAGGAATCGCTTAAGTCCCTGCTTCTTTATTGACTGAACTAAAAGCACCACTCTCGCTATATAATTTTATTTCCATTTGGAAGTCCCTGCTCACGCACTCTATACCACCCTTTGGGCCATTCGTTGACTGGACTATTTCCAGAAGTTTTATATTTATATCCTATTTTTGTTCAACCCCATATGCATATTCTTGGCAATTGAAACAGTCCAGACCTGGTATCAAATAAAAATTGTGCCGCCTTGCTTTTAGTGCTATTATTGTAAAATGCATCCATCTTGAATATAAAGTTTGGAGGAACTATCAACGATGTAAAGGCCCTATAGCGTTACAAGAATTTCATGTTTTGAGGCAGAATCAAAGAGACTCATATATCGCAGTCATTGCAGTATCATTTGCAGGCTTTTTTCACCTGAAATATAAAATCATCACAAAACAACATGGTTTTATGAAGGGAAGATCCACAACTACTATAACGTGTATATAGCTAACATCTGTATTGCCCAATTTGATTCCATTGACGCCGAAGCCAATGAAATTTGCTATCGGCAGTTCCGAGTTACATTAAAATCGACTCAGATTTGTAAGAATTATTAACGTTTGAAATTGTCAATTTTTCTTCCGGGAATAATTTTAGTGTCATAGGTTACTATGTTAGAATTTGCTGTGGAGAAATCCAAATCTGGTTGTATATGTATAAGGTATTAAGGAAATTCCAAAACGGAATTCCTACGCAAACTATGTCCGTTTCTAGGAAACTATTCAATGAAGGGGATAAACATGGCTCCGTATTGGTTTAACCAAGCTATGCAGGAATTTGCGGCTGACCGACCTGAAATGATGCAGAACTAATCTTAAGACACCGAGACGTTGTTAAAAATGTTTTTGTATTGTTATTTTACTTTACTAACACTGTGAATTACTCGACAAATACTGTATCGAATAATTGGGTTGATATGAACTGAAATTCATACTAGTGAAATTTCGTACACGTCCAAATGTATGTACATTTAGATATGTACAATTGGCTCATTTGGCATTTTTTTAAAAGTCATAATTCGAAAGTACATCTTGCAGTTAGTAAATGTGCAAAATATTAGATTTTATTTCAACTGCTTCTCTCTCAAAATAAATAATGAAAATAGAGCACGCGTAAACGGAGTTCGACGTCATACTGTTGTAGAACTCTCCAAAATCGTCCTAAGTTGAAGACATAATCAAAATTCGACTTGGGCAAAAATTTCATTTAAAGACATTTTTGGGAGTCTGCAGAGGCGCAGATCAGTCCATAAGGACCGTTTTGGGTTCTATAAAGCGTTGGAAATGACCAGGTGAAAATTCGAAGAAACACCGAATTTTCACTTAGGAAAAATGTTTTTGGTTCAGAATATGAGAGTAGAAGTATATAATGACAAAGATTTATGAATAATATACTTTTTTCAAAGGTACCACAAATTGGACTTTGAAAAATAATATTTTTGGAAGGGCGTCAAAATTTGGCTCAGGAATCGATTTATCGAAAGTACGCCAAAATTTCACTTGCAGACTAATTTTTCAAAACTGGGTTGAAATTTAGCTTGAAGATCGATTTTTCAAAAGTACGCCAAAATTTCACCCGCAGATTAACTTTTCAAAAGTACCTTGAAATTTAGCTTGAAGATCGATTTTTCAAAAGTACGCCAAAATTTCACCCGCAGATTAGTTTTTCAAAAGTACCTTGAAATTTGGCTCGAAAATCGATTTTTCAAAAGTACGCTAAAATTGGTCTTAAAATGGATTTTTCAAAAGTACCACAAAGTCAGTTTAAAAAGTACCACGAAAATATACTTTAAATTATTTTTTATTTTTTATTCCTCAACCAAAGACATTGACCTTTGAGGTACGGTCATTGAAAGCCCAATTCTAAAGTATGAGCATAAAATCTTAACGATGCACTGCATCCGAAAGGCAAAATAGAAGATTTTGTCAAAGCCGGCGTAGTGCCGATAAGCACAAATTGATAAAAATCAATGCACATGTACAAGGCCGGTTTCTCGCATGGAAAGAGTTTGGATTGACTCAGCGGCTCGCAATTTGGTCGAGCGCGTTGAGTGGTCTAGACAAAGCAATGGTAGAAAAGCCAATAACAGGGCTTTTCAAATGACAAAGTTATAGAGGAAAACGCCTTGTGCATAAAAATCCAAAAATTCAATTTTGCCTAAAAGTCGCTCGAAGGTGAGACGCTGCCAAATCGATAATATTGAACGACTGTGATAAGGGTTAGTAAGTCGTGGACTGATCGAACGCCACTCAACTTATGCAGTAATAAGTCCTCTGAATGTGTTTGAGTACGTGAATCTCCACGATACAAGAACTTTAAAGCTAAGTAGTCTCTAGCGAAACTAAATTCATTTAGTAAAACTTTTTTAAGTTAATTTCAGTCAGCCTTAATTATTCATTTACCCAGAGTCTGAAATGATTCTAAAAGCTCGCATTTTGATTCTGAGAAGGTACGTATGAATCTTTTCTACCTAATCGATCGTTAGCGTGAGCGCTCTCGCTTGTATGGTCTGAAAGTCACTACCTTGATTGGGGAAGGCACGATTCTTATCTTGAGAATTTTGTATAACCAATTCTGTTAAATAAACGGATTCTTTGAACTATTGTTTCTTAATTGATCTTGAGGCCTGTTGACGGTCTATAATCCCTGGAACTTTCGTATAGAAAAACCGGATGGGTCGAGTTAATTCGCATTAACGTTCGACCTTCTGGTTGCTTTACTGAGGTTTGATAGGGATTTTTTTATGCGTTTTTTGAGAAATATATTCCGTTATTAATGGACCAAAACGTGATTTCCGCGTACTAAAACTAATCCCTCCGCAGAGAAATTCTTCGGTTGGGATTTTTTTATGCAAAAATTCAGGAAATTAAGAGGTGCCTAAACCCCCAACGAGGGAATTCAGGTCCAGAGAGAGCGTAGTTTCCGATCTGTGGTAGTGCAGCCTTGGTCCATTACTCGGCTACCGAAGTGCATCTTATCTCGAACCCGCCTGGGAGGTAGAAGAACGGGGTAATACGCGACTGGCGCCCCCTGAGAAATAAATTGGTGTCGCGTCATTTTGACGCCCGGTAGTGCGTTCTTCTACAATACCACCACCTGGCGGTCAACCGCTCGCCTGTTCCCATATAGTTTTATGCGGCACCAGTGTTGCCAATTGCCGGAGAATTCTCCGCTTTTCAGAGAATTTGACTACCTGCGGAGAATATGGCGGAGAATGTCTATTTGACGGAGAATATAGGATGACAAAATTTAAAATTATATCTTTATTAAAACAAATAACAAAATAATGTAGTTTTCTGTTTTCTTGCAATTTAGTAGTTTACGTAAAGAGACCATATTTGAATCTTGATAATGCGGGACATTAAAGAAAAAAAATCCAGGTTTAATAATTGATGAGGCGAGGGGGGGGGGGTGAGAGATCGGAAAAAAAAATTAGTTCCGGTCTCAAAATTGATGAGCGGGGGGAATCTGAAAAAAATATGTTGACTCACTCTGATGAGTGAGGGGGAGGAGAAAATATAGAAAAAATAATTTTGGCAAGGCACCTCTTGCGAATTCAGTTACGCTAACGGTTAACTGAGGCCGGTTGTCTACCAATGATCTTAAGCGTGCTCCAAACCTGGTTCTGATGATTCATCACAACCAGGTTTTATTCATTCATCACTAATGAATTAAAATATCGATTTGTGCAAATTAATAATGGATGATTACATATTGAGAAACAAATAAATGGTCAATATAATTTTTGTTGTATGAAAGATTTTGATATTTATTTTTGGCGGAGAATTTCTTCGATTTGCGGAGAATTTTAAGGCAGTGGACGAAGAATTTTAGAAAGCTCTGTTGGCAACACTGTACGGCATGCACGACGGACGTGATAATTTCGTTCGCATCTTTAAGTGTTCTATATTTTGTTATTTACATGGATAAAAAAGAGGTTATATAAATATTGTTTAGTTCCAGACTCTAAAAGTACATCAGTGTCTACTCCCAATAAAATATTTATTTCATTACCAAGTGATGAAAGTATCAGGTATTTGTGGCGGCAAGCTATTCATAGGGAGAAATTTGTTAGTAATAAAGGGACGAAATATTGTTGTGAGAATAAAGTCCTAGTGTAATAGGTTATTATTAAAAATTGTACGATAATAAAATTTGTCGCTTGAAAAGGATATTTTCCATATCCGCTAACGCTAGCGGACTAATTTTTTCACTATTTACTTAAAGGGTTAAATACTTATGGAAAATGCAAAAAGTATAAAGTAAATATCCGAGTAAATATCACTAAATGAGCCCATTAGTGATGAAATTTGATCTCACAGTCGACCAAGCCCACAAAAAAATAATTGGATGCCAAATAAAAAGACTCGTAAGGCAACTCTTCAGAAATCGAAAATATGATATTTATTTCCTCTTATGCACGTCTTGGCATGTTGGAATCTATTTATTGTAGGGTAGGGCTGACAGTCATTCCATCTTTCATGGTAACCTCTTAGGCGCATAGCTCGCCAAATATTTTTTCCACTCTTTGGTGATGTCAGACAAACGTTTGGGAGAGCATCCTCATCGTTTTTTGTCAAGGTGTAAATCACGGGGTGATTTTTCATCCCTTACCGAGGCGATCCGGGGCGAGGTAATAGGGAGCGATCCGAGGTAATACACACGCGATCTGAGACGATCCGAGGGGCGAATTTTGAAATTAATAAAGTTGGGAAACTTTAAAGAAACAACTAACTTTAGTCTATTTGTGCGAAATTCCCTATTCTTTAAATACGTTCCAACTTAATATTACTACCTACCAGGTGACGTCATAAAACGTACTGACATTAAAACAAAGGATCAAGCAATCCTTGCTAAAGTCTCACATCTCGAAAGCATCAATACGTCGCCGTCGCCTATGGCCCATGTCTCAGAGGCCTATAAAAAACATGAGAAAACTAGTGCGTTAGCAAGTTTAATTTTAATACGTTTTGCGATATTTCTATCACGCCGTAATTGGCAAGTTACCGATTTTGCCATTTGTATTCTTCGTCAAGTTGCGCAGTTTACGGCAAAGTATACCATCTTGATTACTACCTCGTAATCACTTATCCTTAGCGTGTCTGGGGTGGTATTCTTTTGCTCGATCTACACTTAAACCGCACTCAGAGCTTATTGTTCGATGGTTATCCAACAGCTGTGAGCTCATCTTCTCCTGCCGCAACTAAGTGAATTTACGTGATATTTACATAATTATGTAAACATGCAGTTTGACAAGGAGAAGCTTTAAAACCTACACTAATGATTGACCAAGTCTGCACTTAATTTGCATATATTTTGGCGCATGTCTTTTTGTATTAACTTTTTGACGCGATTGTGTCACTCCACAAAGAAATCAAAGTACATTGATATTTAAAATTATTGTAAGTGCAATTGTTAACATTCTAGAAGAAATAATCCAAAATTAGCCACCAAAAGTTTTTAGTTTTCTAATGACTTTTATAGTGTGAATGTAACGATTAAATTGAGCTCTCCTAGTTAAAAACATACTATAGCGACATTCGCCTTTGTAGCCTGCCGACACGGTAGCGTAGCGGGATAAAGCGTGTTAGTGGAGAGCAATGTCTATACTGTATTAGGTTTGATCCCCATCTCCAGTACTGGTAATGTCGATGAATTATGGATGAAATCTGTGTTTTTTATGTAACCCCCTTCCGGACAGCCCTGGCTTTGAATTTGGAGGTTGTCTATTATATGTGGCGTGTTTATGTTTATGTGTGTGTTTATTTAGGACACCCTGTATACCCACATGTAAGTAGAGTAGGAGAATGTCAGAGAAGGATGGACAAAATTAGTCACTTTTGTCATCTCTAATTTGATGTAGTGAAAAATAGAAATTACTTATTCTCTTTTCTTTGATAAATTACAAGGTAGTCAATGAACGGTAATTTACAGTAAAAAAAACACTGTATTATATTTCAATTAACCTATTTACATATTCTGTTTCAATAAATTATTTTACTTGATTATAAATAACAATTATTCTCACCTATAACATTTTACATATTTTAATACTTAACATTTCGATGGAGCTTTCATTTCATTTATAACTTTAATTACATTTCTTTTTATTTAAAGAATACTTTCAGAGATATTTCAAAAAGCAGATTACTATTCTTTTCCTATTTAAAAAGAAATGAAGGTTATTATGTCCATCACACCTTTTATTTCTTCACTGGTGTACAGTGGATTAGAACGTATTATTTATCTCATCTCTTTACGGAGAACATAATCCAGTGGTGTAAGATCTGGTAAACTAGCGAGTCCATATAAATAAATTATTTCACAAGATGAAAATAAAACAGTAAATAAGTATCATTGTTGAAGTTAAGACCAAATAATATATATTAGTGATTCACTCATACATACAGGGTATTTAAAAAAAAATATATCAACATTCAGTCAGGTAGTACCTCAAAGATTAAAATAAATATGTCATGACGTGAACAGTTCTCGAAATAATGAATGGCAAGAATAAATACGTTTTACATTCCTACCAATAAATACGATAAGATAAACCTATAGTGGTATCTCATAGAGGGCGTCACTTACGCAACTGTCATTGAAATGTTTTGCTTGTCATTTTTCCGAGCTATCATTTAATTTTACGTAAAATAGAATACAGTTTTGTTTCCCAATGATCATATAATTCATATACACATTTGTCTTTTTGTCATCATGACTGAAAAGATTTATTTTGTATTTCATCTATTAAGCATTACATTTATGTTTTATATAGTTTTCAAACCTTAAGGAACGAAATAAGAAAAAAATGATATAAATGAATTATGGTGTTTTCCTTGCTGTTTCCTGCCATTTCCAAGTAACGTAAAAAATCTGTTTTTTGTTAGCAGACTAGGTACCTAAAAACAATATCGATAATAATCGAAGTTAAGTAAATTGCTTCAATATGAAAATATGCAGTTTTCACACAATTCTTTGGCTTACAATTTCAAAATGGGAAGGATTATTGCCTCGTCCTTCTCCAGTTGTTCGTTGTTCTGGTTGGTGTCGAGTTTCATGCAAATCATTGATTTATTTTACTTCTCTCCTGAAACTCCTTTCTTAAAAATATTGTTGACCTTAATAATTATCATATCTATCAATCAGTGTCATTCCCTGTCTTGTTTGCAGTTCTCATCGGTAAATAATGAATTTGCAGTATTCGGATATCAACAACCATGAAGCATCTACACGTACAAGATTATTTCATTTTATCTAGAAAGAGAAAGAAAGAGAAAAATAATTAGTACTCTCTTCTATTAAAGCAAAGGCATTTGCGTTACGAAAATAAGGGACTGAGAGGGGCATCTGTGAACGTCATATTCTTATTTTCAAGTATTTCTCAGTATAATCCATTCATAGATATAATATATTGACTACCTGCTTGCTATTGGCATCCAACGGCCGGTTTATCAAACAGACCCGCATTAAATAAATAAAATTTCAGAGAAACAATCGTTTATTTACAATTACAATGGTATGTTACATGTTCTACCCCTAGAGAGATCTATGGGAATTTCCCCTAAGTTCCATGTGTAAGCAACAGATAATTAAGTTGGTTGGTTAGTTTGGCTATCATCCCAGAGATGGCTTGGAGTGTCATAAACTAGAAAGTTACAGATTAGTTGAGAATATTCTGGAGCCCTCATCTTTGTGTATATAAAGGCATGGAGAAGCCAAGAGTGGACAGTTGAGTACACTTCAGTTAGCCGTTTAGTACAGTTCAGTTAGCAGTTTAGTACAGTTCAGTTATCAGAGTAGTTCAGTTCAGATAGCAAGATCAGAAGGATAAAACAAGTAAGCAAAGTGATCAAAAGTGACTGAATTATTGAATTATAGTACACAGTGTAATATTAGTGAAGTAATTATTTGTTGTAATTAGTAAGTAAGTTAATAAATTAGTGTTTAGTGTTACCCTGGTTATAAGTTCTGGATCCACGATACAGGGTGTTTACAAAAGAGGTGTAAACACGTAACAGGTATAATCGATAATACTTTTACAATAGAATTGTATTTCCATTTCCTGGTCAATGCTAATAGCAGGCAGGTAGCCACTTTAATATTTTAGTTAGAGTCATTTTGTAATGGTATATATGTCAAAAAAGTATTTGCCACTTTAGAGTCTCCTTGTTTGTAAAAGTAACGTAATTTGTCTCGAGATCTCACTAATAAATTACACAGCTTTGAAGTTCTAGAAAACTTCCCCACAACGTCACAGGAACTTTAAATGGAAAACTTTCGGTTATCATTACTTTGAAGTGATCTTTTAGTAACGCTGTGAAGTCGGCATTACTACCAATTTTCACTTTAAAGTTGAGGAGGCTTCAAAGTCATACAGAGGAATGTCTCTGACATTGCACATAGAATAGCATTTAATTGAAACTGTAGTAACTGTGATTGAATTCAGTAAAATCTACATAATAGGCCCGTTGCATGTGCCGTATATTTTAAATTAATATAGTGTTACTAAATATTAGCAATTATCAAATCTGTTCTCATAATTTCTAACTAGAAAGTATTTAAACCACCGACTAATATCCGAGAGAAGGGGCGAATCTGAGAACACACTCATATTGGACACCACGTCATCTAACATTATATCTCTGCGAGTGAAATGATTAAGACATCATTTGTGCAGTTTGAGGTTATTTTCTAAAATTATTTAGTTATATTCAGTCTGATATTAAATTATATTAAATTATAGTGTGTATTTAAGTGTACCATTTTTTTTCAACGGGTTTAAATAGTTTTAAACATGACTGAAAAAGGTTATTTCAAAGGTCATTCGGATAATTTACGCCGTACGCTTGCCGGGTGTATGCCATATGCTACTGCGTCATAAAAATTTTCATAAATAAAAAACTGTAAGTCCTAGATGATATTTTTTTTCAAAAACTTCTCCTGTATCTTGGCTTCAGTCACCTGGCGGCGTGTGTATGAAAATTTGCAAAAATTAAAAAGTTTGTCGCTTAGTCAAAATATGAGCACATTGTTAGCGAAGTAATAAGTTCATTGTTATTTAAAGAAAATAATAAAGACGAATCGATAGAAATAGAAATACCATTGGAAACGCTTGTTTGTCTACTTGAATTAAAAAAAAAATCATATCGATAGCTCGATTAGATTTGAAGATATGGCAGTGTAAATGTTAAATAACCCGATTTTTATAACCAAATTTCTCAAGTTTTTTTCGAAATAAAAAATATCTGTACCACAAAAAAACTATCGTAAATAGAAGAATTGTTCACTTTATAAAAACTATAAGGTCTGGTCTGGTTCTACGCTGATTTGTTTTCTCGAGAACGGAGATACTTTTATGGTCTATTTTGCTCCACTATCAATCTATTACAAGGCAACATCCATAAATGAAATTAATTTAAAATGTAAGCTAGCGGTGTTGCGTCTCCTGTTACATGAAGTCACGCGTTGTTTGCGCACCTAACGGATTTATTCAAACTATAGTGTTGAATAAATGAAAATATCCTTTACACACTATATTTTGTATTGAGTAAAGATTCTAAAAATACTAAAATTATATTTTTTGCACGGGACCTTTTGTTACTACATTGGTATACCACAAAGTGAATTTTATGCTTACTACATTAAAGTCCCGATCTGAGTTCTCGCCACTTTGGTGCCAGTTATTATTTTTAAACGATTTGTCTCTTTTTTATGTTGAAACAAATTCTCTTAAAAAAATATGCTACACAGAATGATGTGCTCGTTATTTAAGCATAAAAATTGTACGCACACAAAAAGCGAGTCTTGTAACGATGACATTTCGTTGTTTTTTATATATTTTTTTATTTTAATGCCTTATTTATTTTAACATTCTGACGGAATTTATCTATAACTATTCCATCACCCAACCAGGACACGCACATAGACAACATCACAACAACCATTCCCTGCGACATTGCTATCTGCCGCAACTGATACTCGAACTCAACAGAGGAGAGCTGCTATCCGTGTTGTGACGTTGTCTCACATAACCGTAGAGTAACCCACTGCTACCGTCTCTGCAACACACATCCATACCCTAGCCAGGATTTGAACCCTTGTGTAAGCAAGCGCTGCGCCACGAACTCGGTTGAGCTATGGTCAGGCTCTCGGACTGACATGTCAAAAGTCTATTTTGTCCTGATATGATTTATGTTTGGTAGAATTGATCAACTCCGAGATTAACTCAGAAAATACTTGTAAAGATGAAATTGATATTCTGTTCTGGATATGGATATAAGAAACATAAGCACACTCTTAATAACAACAACGGGGCGAGCGTACAGGCGTCTTGACTGTGGTTGTATGTCGATGTTCCAGTGAAGCAACGTGCAGTGCGGTTAGTACTTGGATGGGTGAAATCCATCTTGGGAAACAGCGGTTCTCGTCCCACCTTCTAGCGGCTTGTATATCAACGTATACGCGGAAGCTATGTAATTTCAAGGCGAGGATTACGTAGTGGATATACCATCCTTCGGAGGGGATGTAAAGCAGGCGGTCCCTTGTCTATTAAATGTTAGGCAAGTAAAAGATCCCTACTCTTCTTGCGAGAAGAGGTTCGGCAAAATTTCCAGGTTGGAGATAGCTCATCTCCTGGCGTCGGTGATAGGCCCTGGTAGCGGAAATAGGCCGACGTTAAATAAAAAGATTTAAAAAAGTAACAGGCTCACCATACATATTAGACAATCTTCAAATCCAAAGCCTAGGCTGTCCGGAAGGGGATTACACATTTGAAAAAAGGCAGACAATATCCATTACCCGCCGACATTGCCAGTGTCGGAGCTGGGGATCGAACCCAGTACATAAATAGACTGGGTGACCAAGCGTGCTCGCCAATAATACGCTTGAGCCTGCTCCGCTACTGTACCATTAATTGTTATATATTTGTCAGAGGACAGTGGTCAAATTTTTTAAATTTCATACATATATAAAAATTTCATTTGATAAAATCGCTGCTTTCATGAACATTTTGTAGGCACAATAAGCGGTTTTACCAGGGTTGGCATGTTTAAAACAGAATGTTTTAAACAAGATGTTTAAAAAACATCGCACCGTGTTTTAAACAAATGTTTAAAACATATTTTATACACAATCCGATGTTTTAAACAGCTGTTTAAAACACAGTGCGATGTTTTAAATAAACGTATTATGTTGGAGTTTATGGAAAAGTAGGAAAAGTGCCGATGAAGGTCCATTCTGATAAATAATTCTGATATAAACAGTAAACACACTCGCAGAAAATAGTCTCTGTAGTCTTACTCATATGAGTCAAATGGTCAGTGGTCACATGTACTAAATTGAGCATTTTATTTATAGAATGCTGTAAAATCCGTTTAAGAGCGCCATCTGGCTTCAAGTAGTAGTAGCAGACACAGTAACTTGGCACCATTTAATTTTTGTTGAGTAGATTTTTAAACATTTTAAACCTGTTTTTAACATACCATTTAAAACATTGAAAAAACTGTTTAAAACAAAAAAAAATAGTTTTTTTTTGTTTAAAATGAAAAAAAAAACTTTTTTTTCCAACCCTGAGTTTTACAAATATTCGTTTTTTGTGCACTGTTCCTAATAATTTTAATAAAAAAAATATATATTTTTACCATTTTTAACAAAGGAGAATTTTATTTATAGGTTGTGTGTGGTATCGTTAAGTAAAATAAGAGTTGAAAGTTGATTATAAAATGCGTCGGTAAATGTAATTTGTAATCCATTAGTTAAAATAGTATTAAATCTAAATTATTTTCCGCGTTGGTGCTTCTTTCCGTTTTAAATTTATTTGGATGCGAGGAGTACGCCAAAAAAGGCAATTGAAAGTGCATGATGTAACCTTTCATTTGGGGCAGTCCATAAAGGGCTCGTTAAAGGGCTTTGCGAACATTAAGAAATTATGTAATGAACTTCCCTATCTAATTTCTTTCTAATTTGATTAATGTTCGATCATTTACTGTAATTTGTTAGACCAACCTAATGGCGTTATTATTTACTTTAGGGGTAATAAATCACTTTTATGCGAAAAAATATGGATAGGTGAATTCTTTAATATTTATTTAAATGGATTAAAACATGCATGTTACAGCTTTACACGCAATAATTGCCGGTAAAGATTTTTATCGTAATCGTGCTCGAGAGGTGCAGGAATACATGTACCTTACAGATTTTACATACATTATGCAGAACAATAATTATAATATTTTATATATTAGACACCAAACTGCAGGACCTGCCTTGAGACGATAATTTATTCCGTTAAGGAACGTTATTAATAACCGCGTTGTCATTATTACTTCACATAACGTTTATAATTACTCATTTCTAGGGTTTGGTGAGAGCGCTCGAATGTAATAGCCCCAATAAAACGCCCAAGTCTAAATAACCTCAAATGGAATTAGCAGTTACATCGGTAATCGGCCGAAGGAGTAATAGGCATTTCCATATTGGAGCAAAATGTTTGTGTTGCGATGCGAGAGGTTCTCATACATATCACTTTCTAATAGGACAGGCCATAAATAAAGTAGCAACAAATGTGTTAGTGCTCTCAACCTTTAGTCACGAGAACGCCTGATATTTTTGCATTCGCGGATTCAATTAAGGAATTATCAGCTCATGCATAATTACTCACGTACACCTTTTGAAACGCTCATTTTGCCGCGATATTTTCTTACATGAGAATCTCCAAGGCGACTGCAAATCGGGCAGTAGTTGGTTAATAATGGGTTGTCATGGCTGTTAATCAGATCTGACGGGTATCGACTGTTGTATAGTGAACCACAGTTTAAAAAATATACCGGATGTACCAAAAGTGGACGGTCAAACGAAGTGATAGGATAGTCCGGTTGCCAAAACCAATACCATAAAATTTCGTATTAAGTTTTTTTACTGCTGAATAAGTACAAGGACATATTAAGCTTCAATAAAATAGATGATGACATTCTGTCACCCTTGGGCAACTCGATATATTCAATATGGTGGCTATAAATTACCTTACTTTGAAAATGATCTTTTCATGCAAGTTTGGTATGTCAAACTATATGCTTTTTAGGATGCAGAGTTCAAAAACACCATTGAAATTGTATTAGGAGATTAGTGTATATGAAAAGAAATCATTTCTCAAGCATAAGCAATGTAATTTGTGTAATATTGATGACAATTATAATATGGTAATTTCTCTTGGTATAAAAAGAAAACATTCATGAATCCAGACTAACAAAATGTTGTCTAGAAAGAGATCAGCCCTTCTTTTAAGATATGGAATCAGGTGTAGTCTCTTCAAGATCACCATCAATTAAGTCTTCATCCCGTTCCACTTCTACTTCAGCAAACAGTGTGAAATCATTGGAATAGAAAGTACTTGTGCATGAACAAAACATGGTGCATGGTAGGCTGGCACTCCTGCAGCTACATCGATTGCTCTTGCACGGCAATACACTTTCACAAGAGCACTTAACTAATTTCAGAATTTCCGACGGTGCAACTTCAATATTCTCTGGCAAAGTTGTGGGTAGCAGACATCTTGAGTTTTGATCCTTGTAGTATCCGTGAAGCAGTGGATCCAAATCTGGTGGGTCAGATTCCATTGAGTTTTTCCAAATGCAGATTTGTAAGTGAGCTCGTTTAAGGTTTCCTTCAAACGCTGAATTTGTTGGTGGCAGTGAGCATAGTTTCGATAGTTGTGATTTCGCACTTCCAACTTTGTCAGCCCACAGTTTGACACGAGTCTCTGAAGTTGTGTTACACTTACTTGCTCCGTAACATGCAGCCATAAACTTCGATTCTTGCAGATATCTTCTTAAGGTTGTAGAAGTACAAAAGAATCAGAAAAACATCTGTGTCATCTGTTATGACGACAACCTGCTTGTCTGCATCATCAGCAGCCAGGATAGCTTGCTGTACAAGAATCGTATCTGCTTCTTCGTGAGTATTTCTTAGGTCGTGCCTTCGTTTTACTTCTGCACGATAAATGTCGTAAAGTTCTTCTTGTGGACCTGTCAAACTTAGCCTGTATTTACTAGTCTTGTTTTTTTTAAACGATTCGTCGATCTACCTGATCTTGTGCAGTCTTTAGTACTATACTCCGTGTATCGATCAAAAACAAGATGCACATTTCCATGCTGCAAGTGTATGCTTATTATAGATGTTTTGAATGCTTTTACGGATTCCCCTACAGTCCTCTTTTCTGGTCACTGTACACATCATAACAGTGCAGACCTATCAATTACGATAGATGTGTTCTCAACACCTGTATTTCTTGTTGAGCAAGAAACCTGGAGAAGTTCTTTTAAGCTGGATTTAGATTTGCAGATCCTCATTTCTCCAGAGTCTGTAAACATTGACGTTGGTATAGGTGAAAGTTCATGGGAGAGAACTCTACTGACATCTACTTATCGTGAGCTTGCCTGAAGTCCTATAACTCGGGAATAAATAATATCAGTATCGAACACCTCAACACTACCAACGTTTACGTGTTTCTTTGCTGTAGACCCGCTTACAACTAATCTGGGTATAGTCAAATGAAAACATTAGATATGTTTTTGAACTCCGCATCCTAAAAAACATATAGTTTGACATACCAAACTTGCATGAAAAGATCATTTTTGAATTAAGGTAATTTATAGCCGCCATATTGAATATATCGAGTTGCCCAAGGGTGACAGAATGTCATCATCAATTTTCTTGCAGCTCAATATATCCTTGTACTAATTCAGAAATAAAAAAAACGTAATACAATAATTTTGGGTTTACATAATATATACAGTTTGGCAACCGGACTAGGAATTTAAGTTCGAATTTTTATATCGAAATATAAAGAAATAAGTGGTAGTTTACCTAGTCTCGTCGGCGCCCGGCACAACAAGGAATAATATAGACACCTCAAGGGTCAATTCTGGCTCCGTTGTATAATGTATACATCTGATTTTCATTGCTGACTAGATTTTTGTCCTGCGACAAATCCTAGAAAGGACCACGGAGTATAGGGTGACCAGATTTTTGTGCTGGACACTTCTGCTGGGAAAAAAATTGATGAGCGGGGGGAGCAGAAATCCGAAAAATCATTTCTTGATCCCAACATTTTTTGATGACCGAGAGGAAACATTTTTTTGATCACAGATAGTACTCCAAAATGCTGAACTGTCCAGCGAAATTCCGGACGTATGGTCACCCTAGAGTACAACATCGACACGTTCCACATGTTTATAGACTTTAAGACAGCCTATGATCATTAGACCCATACTATATGAAGCTATGAGAGAACTCAGAATACCTGCTAAACTAATAAGACTTGTCAAAGCAACAATGAGTCAAGTAACCTGCGAAGTGAAGATACAAGATAAAATATCTGACTATTTTAACGCAAATAAGGAACTGAGGCAGGGGGATGCGCTGGCGTGTCAGCTGTTTAACATAGCATTAGAAAAAGTAGTCAGAGACACAGGGCTGAACAACAGAGGTACAATATTTAATAAAGGCATACAGATAATGGCATACGTAGATGACGTGAATATTGTTTCACGCACAATACGACATTCCAAAGAGACGTTTGCCACACTCGTTGGTGCAGCAAAAAATATGGGTCTGACAGTGAATGAGGGAAAAACTAAAGTTATGGCGTCGACACCATGTAATACAGCTAGAGCCAGAAACATCGGACAAAATATGACTATCGACGATTACAACTTTGAGGTACAGTTCATCTCAAACTTATAGCAACATGAGGCCCAGTGTTTCAATGCAAAGTTAAGCACTTTATCCACAAATAAATTAGCTAGAAGTTTAGAATATGCTTTTATTAAACACTTTGATATTGCAACTTCATATGCTAAACTTCTAGCTAATTTATTTGTAAGAAAAAGTGCGTAACTTTGCATTGAAACACTGGGCCTCATGTTGCTATAAGTTTGAGATGAACTGTAGTCAAGCATTTACTTACCTGAGGTCTTCAGTAAATAATAAAAATAATATGTCCGGGGAATAAAACCCAGAATAGTACTTGCCAACAAGTACTATTTTGGACTTGGAAAACACCTCAAAAGCCGGCAATTATCAATTAAGACAAAGTTGATGCTGTATAAAATGTTAATACTCCCGGTCCTGACGTATGGATCCAAGACATGGACCCTGAGTAAAGCTGACGAAACCCTACTCCAAACTTTTGAAAGAAATATCCTGAGACGGATCTTTGGAGCTGTATGTGACAACGGTGTTTGGCGCCGGCGTTACAACTTTGAGCTCTATGAGAAACACAAACAGGTGGCAAAGGGTAGGGATGTAGGGACGCTATCGAAATCTGTCTCAATAAAAAATCAAAAATGTTACGCGAGTCAATCATTCAATCATCTATGTTTAACTATTGTGATGTTGTGTGTATGGCCCCAGCTTAGATCTAAACGCCTTCCCGCGAATACAAGTTCAAAATTAATGCATTAGGCTTATTTATGGTTTGCATCGTAGATACCGGGTGTCACAAATTGGATGGTTAAAATGCACTATCGTAAAGCTCTTCATATTGCTTGCTTTACCACCAGCTTTGTAAAAATGCAATATCCGGCATACCTATTTAATAAAATTGTGCCAAAATGTAATATTCATCAGAGAGAATTACGGCATACAGATAAACTCGCCACACCTTTATATTTTACGGCCAAGCTTCAAAGACGTTTTTCTTATCAAACTGTAATTAATTACAATTCAGTTCCAAATAATTTAAAAAATTGTCAATTAATTAAAAATAAAAAAAATATTGTTTATTGATAAGTTCTAATATTTATTTATTATAATTATTTATTATACACTACCCAGCAGTACATGTTCGGGGTGTATAACGTACATATAGAGGTTTCGAGATAATTAATTAAAAGCACATAATGAATTAAATTAAATTAGTTGATTACAGCAAGCAGTTCTTATATCTGTAACGCTGCAATTAAAAAGGTTAACTTTATCCTGAATATCATGTCAATTATGACACATAACATACACCGGTGAGAATTCTAATAGACATTAATTAATACTTATAGTTGTTAGTAGTTTAGCGAACATAAACTTATGGTATATCATATTCAACAAAAACTTAAAAATATTTGGTAAAATAAAATAAAATAAAACAAATGATTCCACTAAACATATCTAGCTGTAACTAATAAGTAAACAGAAATTAAAACTTAACTCAATAAAAGCACCCTGCACAACAAAAATCGTAGATAAATAATAATAATAATAATAATAACTTTATTTTCATAGACTTACAAGAAGTATCGAAATATAGTCAAACAAAATAAGGTTTATTAATGTTAGTCACAAAAGTAACAACAAATTTTACACATTAAAATTGCAAGGTAAAAGTACAATATGAATTAAATTAATATTAAAAAAAAATACAATATAATAATAAAACAATATATACACATACACATAAAATTAAAATTCATTATGTCAAAATGACGGGATCGCAGTTCATATACTCACTGATAAAATAGAAACTATTTTTAGTTAGTATGGATCGTACTGTGCATTTGAAAGGTTTAATATTTTTTATCTTTTTAATTTCAATTGGAAGTTTATTATATAACTTAATAGACATTATGTTAGGTCCCTTGGCAACAGTAGTTAGTCTATGTTGTGGAACAGTGATGTTTAAGTTTTCCCTTAGATAATATGTCGAACTATCGTTTTCTGGTATATATTTGTCCATATGAGATTTCACATAAGATACACAGTTAAAAATGTATAAAGATGGGACAGTTAGAATATTTAATTCTTTGAATAAAGATCTGCAAGAGTCGCGTGGAGATTTAAATGTCATCGTGCGAATGATTTTTTTCTGCATTACAAGAAGTTCCCCTAACCGAGAACAATTTCCCCAGCAGATTATACAGTAGTTGAGACACGATTGTATATATGCAAAGTAATACATTTTCAAGATGTTTAAGCTGACATGCTGTCTCATTTGCTATGGTACAAAACAATGGGTAGACAATTTTTTTAATAACGCATCAATTTGATCACTCCATGATAGGGAAGAGTCTATTTGGAGTCCAAGGTATTTGACAGTTCCAAGATGAGTTCTAGATTTATTTTCCATTTTTATTAACAAACTAGTGTCTAGTGTCTTAGTGGAAAATATTAGGAAATTGGTCTTATCAACATTTAGGTCAAGACCATTATTAGAACAATATTTTCGCATTAGAGATACGGTGTTATTTGTTTTAGTTGCAAGAATATTTGTCATTGTCTACGTTAACAGTAGCTGTGTCATCGGCAAAGACAGATATAAAACTTTCAGTCATACGGAAATGAATGTCGTTGATAAATATTATAAACAATAAGGGTCCCAACACGCTTCCTTGGGGTACCCCACTTGGAACGTATTCAAGACCAGAATTGTAAATCCTATTATCAACCGTTAAAGAGACTTTTTGACATCTATCTAGTAAATATGTCTTAATCCAATCAAGAGCGGGTCCTCTAATGCCGTATTTCTCCAATTTGTCTATTAGAAGGGTGTGATCTACGGTTTCGAATGCACGTGCCAAATCAAAAAATACACATGCGCATTTCTTTTTGTTTTCAAAGCTGTTAAGTATAAAGTTGTATAGTGATAAGATGGCATCTTGTGTTGAACAACCACTTCTAAATCCAAACTGGTTATTCATCAAAATTTTTTCCTTGCTTAAAAAGTCATTAAGTCGATTATAGTACGATTTTTCATACACTTTAGAAAAAACTGATAATAGTACAATACCTCTATAATTAGACAGAATCGATTTGTCAGATTTCTTATGTATGGGAACAACTACTGCTTGTTTTAATAATGAAGGAAAAATGCCTTCCTGGAAAGACAAACTTACTAGATGGGCAAGAGGTTTTGTTATATAATCTGTGACGGCATTTAATAAAGAACATGGTATGCCGTCTATACCTGTTGAATTCTTTAAGGACACAGATTTAATGATTGTACTCATTTCGTCTACTGTGACAAAAAATAAACAAATTTCGCTCGCGAGAAATCAACGATTAATCGTATCCATATCAGCGATTACGATTAATCGAAAAACGACGATAATTGTCGATTACGATGACCAAAATTGTAATCGTTCCAACACTAGTTTCTAGCTATAAGGTTTTTTACTTTTAAGTACGCTCTAAAAAATATTTATACTAATAAAAATACGTTTTTATTCATTGACTTTCATAACATGACTGTCTGTTTGAGAAGTGAATAGGCTTGTTTATTAGGCCAGTAATCCCTGGTTGAGGAACTTTTTCGAAGAGATAAATTAGTGTACTTAGATATTGGGTGCGGGTGTCTTTTATCTCCCGCACAATATTATTTTCATGATGTTAAATGCTAATGTTAATATTAATATAAAATATAAAATGTTTACCTTTCCTCACCTCAGACAATTTCTGATGTTATAGGAGCTGTTCTGGGTCAGGGGGCAAATGTAATCATGTTCAGGGCTACCAATTATTGGCGTTGGGTAAGAAATTTTACTTAAACAGAGTTTATATTTTAAGACTTAAAAATACTTGATAGTTTTTAGGTGAGGAAGAAAAACTTGTGATACTTTCATAGGTCAGTTGTATTTTGGAACATCTACATTCAACTTATCATTGTTGTCAAATTTGTCACTTATTTACAAAGTAGTTTTTGCGACATATCGTGAGTAGTTTAAGCTAAGATATTTAGTCGACATGAGTTCAAAGAATCATTGACCGAAGACCTGATCCTGAAATAGAGCTGAATTGTGAGAGAATTCGCTATTTTTTCTTTCTAACCTGTAATATTAACTCTACAATATAATAGTTTTTATTGAAATGCTGCAAGTGTACTGTTTTGGTTTTTTAACATTTGATATTTTGGAATTAAATTATAAATAAGTATATAAAACAATTTGCAAATATTTATTTTACGTATTTGGCTGGTAATATGTATAATAAAATCACTTCCTGAAATGGACTTGCATATTCTAAATAGTTTCACAGGTGCCCCAGCTTCCTCTTTTTTTTCTGTTTTGCGTCAGAAGAGACTGGATACTATAAATTTCTTAGAAATATTCAGTCTCCTGACGTACTCATAAAATAATGAAACAGACGTGTGACTTAATTTACATCCACTAACTTTACTAATAGCATGGATAAGAGTCCTGCAACTATAGTTTATTTGCAAAGATTGTTATACAGGGTGATTCTTTTAAGGCGGCCATTAGAATATTTTCCACTTGCAGATGAGATAACCATTTGAGATTTGGTACCTTACCCTAATCGACCATTTCGAGTCCGAAAATAATAATTTAAAAATGGCGGCAGTTCCGGAAATACCGGAAGTCGATACCAACTTGGTTATTTTAAACGGAACACCCTATATATTTTCGACTTTTCGAAATTACCATAAAATTCTAAGTCATAACATGTAGCACGCCCTATACCCAGCAGTTTCGAAGATATTTGACATTTTATAAAAAATTTGACAGGTGCAACGGTTTGCAAGAACCGTTATAACTTTCTTCATGTAGGAAATCCTTATTTGCTCTTTGGTACGTGGAAAGAACATAAGATGAGCTACTCTCTACAAAAAAAAATAGATTCCAAAATAGTATACCAAGCGTTTTATTTTTCACGTTACATTTTGTAAAATTCAAGCCTCAAAAACTTTTTTTTTTTCATCAAATTATGTTAAATTTAGTTCCCTTTTTTCTAGTATAAGCATTCGTGGGTGTAATTTAAACGTGCTAGCGTTTTTTAATATAAAAGAATGCCTGACATTAATGATTGTTTCTAATCATGGGTAAGTTGATGGCAATGTTTATTAAAAATTTTTGGACATTTAAGAAAATAGCCAATATTGCGAAAAGTTGTAACTTTAACCCCTACAATGTTTATACTAGAAAAAAGGGAATTTAATTTAACATAATTTGATGTAAAAAAATACAGGGTGTTCCATTTGAAATAAAAAAGTTTTTGAGGTTTGAATTTGACAAAATGTAACGTGAAAAATAAAACACTTGGTATACTATTATGGAATCTATTTTTCTTTGTGGAGAGTAGCTCATCTTGTATTCTTTCTACGTAGCAAAGAGTAAATAAGGATCTCCTACACGAAGAAAGTTATAACGGTTCGTTGCACCTGACCTTTTATAAAATGTCAAATATCTCCGAAACTGCTCGGTTTAGGTATAGGGTGTGCTACATGTTTTGACATAGAATTTTAGATCATTTTGGAAAGTCGAAAATATATAGGGTGTTCCATTTAAAATAACCAAGTTGGTATCGACTTCCGGAAGTGCCGCCATTTTGAAATTATTATTTTCGGACTCGCAATGGTCGACTATGGTAGGGTACCAAATCTCAAATGTCTATTTCATCTGTAAGTGGGAAATATTCTAATGGCCACCTTAAAAGAATCACCCTGTATAGCAACAAATCACATCTTAAATTATTCATAATTCGGTTTTCTCAAAATGGAGGACCTTGAACAGGGTATGCACAGTGCACATTGCCCTAACTCTATGTGTGGCAATTTTAAGATGTTCCACCATGTCCCCGCCATGCAGTTGTTCCAGAAAAACCGAGCTTATTATGGCATATGAGAGTCAGCTCTCTGTTTTTAAATCCACCTAACAAATAAGTAACAATGTGTTAGAATGAGCAATATTTTATTAGACTTTGAGTCATCAAATAGGGTGTGCCTCGGGGCTCCGTCCTGAAGCCACTGCTGTTCGTTATCTATTATATAAATGTGTCCTATTTGCAAACAACACATTAATTTGTTCAGAAAATAACTTTAATAAGTGGAAAATTCTAGACAAAGGGGCACATGAATGATTACAAGCAACAGGCAAGAATAAACTTGAGAATTATTTTTTTATTTCTGTTTTCATAATTGTTGATAAATGTTACTTTGTATATTTATCAGATAACTTTCGTGCACCTAATATCAATATTTAATATGAATATACAAGAAATTACCTATCAGAAGTAAGATTAGCAGATTACAATAGGCAGTAAATAAATGGAAAGTTTCCTTTACCCATCTCTGACAAATAGACAATTTATTGGTTTTGCTTCCCTGGCATACCAATGGGAAGATTTTAATAGTGAAGTGAGGTACGGTACCGGTTTCAGTGACGATACCTCGATCGGCGAAGTTAAGGCACGCCGGGCGAGTCCGTCAGTTGAATGGGTGACCGTATCTCATCTCACCGTCCTGGCTAAGTGGTAGAGTAGTATTAGATAAACTTCGCCAAGACGTTAATACGGTATCGGAAAGTCCTTCGTTTGGCATTGCGGTATTAACCGACCGCCCACAATGAATACGTCTACCAGTACTCTAGCAGAACCAAACAGTGACACACCCCTTCAAGAGTTGCTGCTCTCGCTTGCTCTTAATTGCCATACCCAAAAGAAACACTTTTCGATACTGTATAAATAAGGCATTAAAACAAAATTTCTCCGGGATTTCTTCGGATTTTCAATTTTCAAGCAATGTAGATTACAAAAATTTAGGTATTTCAATCCAGTATGGTCGGTCTTGTGCCTGTCTCTCTGTTGGCTCTATATATACAAAACTATTTGACGAAGAATAATAATATTTCAAGGTAGTTGTCACTATTGTCAACGAAGAAATGGGATATACTTTTAATGAAAAATATACAGGGTGGTCACAACAAAAAAATAATTAATTAAGAAATTATGTTGGAAACAATATTTGAAAAGTAGTTAACACTATTAGTGAGGACGAAACCTGATATACTTTTAGTGAAAAATATGGATGGTCGCTAAAAAAATATTAGTTAAGAAACTATGGATATTTATCACTATTGCTAAGAAGGAAGTCTGATATAATTTTAGGAAAAAAATACAGCGTAAGTAGTCATTCAACAAAAAAAATAAATAATAGATGAAGAAGGTCAAACAGAAGGGGAAGTTTTTTCACATCAAATATTAGATTAGGTGTATGAAAGTTATGTGCTAAATACCAAAAATTACTCTTTTCAACAATAAGCTTAGTCATTGACAACTTGAATGTCACATAAATAAGCTAAGATAGTAGACTGCAATCCTATGCACTGTTTTACGCTAAACGAATGACAGTCTAAGTTGTTGCATGTGTCGTGTAAACTATGAATCCGCTTATCGGTAAAAAAAAATCGTCATAACGTCCATAAGGGCCCAAATAATAATTTTCACTAACTTGATAGAATTAATAAGAAAGCATATTTTCTCTAAAGAATCATAATATTCTCTAGAATTTATATTTTTTGAATAATGAAAGCTTATTTCGCTTGGGCTTATATGGGAGTATAGAATAAAAAATTATCATTTTCTCTGTTTACCAGGCGCTGAAAATTAATTATATTTTCGACTCATTTCCTTTACGCAAGGTCATCTCCAGAACTATTAGATTTATGAAAAAAAAAAAAATTCTTTACAAAATATGCTCCTATTTACCAATTTCTGAGTCAGTACAACTCATTTTCCAATAGTACGCATAATTATTTCATTCGAAAGGGGGTTCGGTAGCCCAGTGGTTAGCGACTATAATTAAATAAGACATTCCAAAAGACTCGTGAAACCAAGCAGCCCAAAGATTCTTTCATACTGCTCAGAATTTACAAGAGATATGATATGAGGCACATATGAAGACACGACGATATAGCGCGCACACACACACACACACAGACAGACCAATACATGAAAGACTTCCTATTTATTATGCTGTACCTTAACTAATGAACGCGATCAGTGTGCGCAACGAATCCTAATTGGCGTTTAAATTTAGATGTAATTCAAAATAATTTGTATAAAGGCTTATCAAATCAACGTCCCTCAATGATATGCTCCTCTTGACACTATTCACAGTTCAGTTCATCACTATCCTCCTTTCCGGGCTAAAGTATAGAAAGACATAATGCCACTGACATACACACAATATCCCTCCCTCGTAACCCCCTTTCCCCCCCTGGTCATTACTCCTTAACAACCTCATGTCAAACTGCCCAGAAAAGATAAAAATTAAAATACAAATACCAGGAGTGTAGATAACAAAATCGTAAAAATTTCAAGAAATGACTAATTATCCAGTCAACGAAGTACAAAAAAGGCCGAATAGGGGAAATAATTCGTATAGTGGCCAATTTTTGTACAGTTGTCGGGGGTGGGGGGGGAGTGCCCTGAACAACATACTAAAAATTCTGACCGGTGGGGGGTGGAGTGGTGGTTTAAAGGTCCCCTTTTCACGTTTTTCTTGAATAATTCTAAAACTACGACTTCTAGCGAAAAATTGTTCTTATACAAAATTAAACTAGGTGCAATTTTCTACAAATAAGTCCCTATTCATTTTTTATATGGGCTATTGTAATAGGGTAAATATCACACAACGCAGGCTATAATTTCTGGAATCGTTGCTAGAAGAAAAATTATTTAAATATCTGGAAGTTTGGGCCTGTCACTGGCCGCTGCGGGAGTTTCTCGCTATAAACACGATCTGTAACGGCGGTAATTACGAACAATTAATGTAAAAAGGATAAGGCATATTTAAGATATTTATTGTCAAAAATTGTAAAAGAGCAAAAAAACTAAAATTTGGAAAAGTTGTCGCTTATGACACAACTTTACTAACGCAGTGAAAATAAATTACAGTAAATTTTCATAAACCCCTCGGATAGTCAGCCTAATATAGGAAGAAAGGAAAGGTTTAAATTAGCCTCAATATATACTTTTAACGCCTTATTTTATTAACTTTAGACATAGACATGAAAACATAAACCACTACTTGTTATATTGCCACCTGTCACAGCTCAGACTCGAACTCAGGGGAGATATCAGCGACTCGCTGTATTGTCTCACTCCACTGTGGTCTAGCCCACTGCTGCCGCCTCGGTAACACCACTAAACATCCAAATCCTAGCCAGGTTTCGAACCCGAGACCTCTTGATCGCAAGCCTAACATGTAAACACAACACATTTTTGCTAGTAGCAATATAAATGACAAATATTACATAATATATGTAGTTTGTTTTAACAGACTTAATATTCTAAAATAAATTAAAAAAGCAACATTGTATTTTGTAATTAAAGTTTCAAAATTCCTTGTAATGGAAAACTCTAATCATAATATTTATTTGTGGGCGTAGTATTTAAGATGGCGATCCCTATGAGTATTTTTCATAACCGATTGCCGTCCTTCTATTAGGCAGGGGTCGGCCCTGCATTATTGATCACAAAGACCATTACGTTATGAAAATTAATTGAAATTATTCACATTGTCTCCTTCTAAGAAATTCGCAATAATAGACAACAAACACTCTCTATAGAAATATAAATATTTACTTGATTAACGTCAGTGAAATTAATTTGTTTTATTAAAAATTGGGTGTTTTATTTTCCTAAAATTAATGAACATTTTCCTTTTATAATTTATATTTGTGTTGGAATTATATAACATTTACTTTATACATTCACGTAACGTGGTGGCGTTTCCAAGAAAATCATAAAAAAGCTACGCTAATAGGTTTTTTGTTGCAAATAAAATAAGCAGGAGAAAGAAGTTTATTTAACCTTCCGAAAAGTTTATATACCCCGTTTCAATATGCTCCCTCCTCTATTTACACATATATGTATACGAATTTTCCATTGTTCGAGGAAGTGCCACGCTTATCCGCTGACAAGCCTTTTCAGCAGTTCCTACGTTTTCATTTTACCTCCTTCATGTACTGAGTCCCCTCCAATGCAGTTTGATCTTGAGTCAAGGTTTCAGTGATTATGGTGGGCAGTGATCCATTTTGCAAATTTCCCTAAACAAAAATACAAAAATTGGAGTTTTCAAAAAATCGTTGAACTAGTTTATTCCTTGAATGGACATCAAAGTACAACACTCCTTTAAAGATTTCCCCGAAATCGGGCAAACAACAGTTTTTAAATTAGTTTAAAATCGGGATATAGCGAGACAAGCAAACAAATCTCTATTAACATTTAGTCAAATTTCATATTGCACTTTTTATTACAAGTGTGCGAAGTAATCATCAAATAGTTGTTACACTGAAAATTTTAGGTCGATCCGATAAGTAGTAGTAGTAATATACTGCTTTAAAATCTAATTCTTCATAAACTCAGGTGCTCGAATCGCTGACGTCTCTCTCTCCCAAGCTCTATGTCGCTTAATAATTTTCCACAATCGCAAGTCAGTATTATCATTAAGGAGACGTAGGATTTTTTACTATGTGCGCATCCCGCTATTTAAGAGCAATGTCAGTCCTATAAAATGTTGATCTTATTTATTAGCAGGTGCATGCTGGTACGATTTTCGGCCTCGGGAGAATACCTTAGCAAGACAGACAGAAATCTGAAAATTTTATTTCGAAAATGAAAATTGATGAGCGGAGGGAGAAAATCTCAAAAAAAAAATCCTACCACTTGAAAAATTGATGAGCGGAGGAGAGAAAATCTCAAAAGAAACTCTTACCCTGCAAAATAAAAATTATTCAACACGGAAGGCCTTTCATGGCGGGCCCCTTTATCGAGGGCCCGCGCCCGCCGGGAAACTTCCGGTATCCCGGTGTGCCAGCACGCGCCTGTTTATTAGCTACGTTAACGTCATTTTAAGTTTAATGTATGAGAGACAGAAATGAATTTTTTGGAAATTTAATTCTTTGCAAGGGCTGAATTTTGCAAAATGATTTTTTAAATATTTTCACTTCATACAAATTGTAATTTAGTGTTTAAGGAGTACGATCCTATAATATGAAGTCGTTTAATACAAAATTATAGAGATGACAGCTGTCTAACTAAAACATAAACACACCACATATCCAAAGCCAAGGCTGTCTGAAAGGGGGTACACATTTGGAAAAACGCAGACATACATCCATATTCACCGGTGTTGTCAATACCGGGGCTGGGGCTCGAACCCAGGACGCGATAGATAGTCGGTCAGCATATTCGCCACTCAATACGCTGAAGCTGAACACAAATTTATTTAAATTAGAGCTACAGCTACCTCCTCGAAGCCTGGCCCGGAGCCAAGCAGACAACCACGGCGCGCAGCGCCATGGTGAATATGGGTTTGGACGGGGACGACAAATTTCATATCATGTAACTATTAATATAATAGTTAATAAATTAAAAATGCTTTTTGTAAAACAAATATATACATCAATTACATACTGATAATATCGACTTCAAAATATTTTTTTTCTCATTTGATCTTGTCAGTCAAAAGTTATACCACTTTTTGTGTAGCGCCGCACCGCTGAGTTCCGTTCCGAGTGCTGGTTGAAAAATTTCTAGCTCCGATAATTTTGCTCAAATGAAAAAAATGATATAGTTATAATTTTTTGTGTAAAATTTTCTCCTCTCTTTTTGTCCTCTTAATTTTCTGAGAAAAATCAAATGATCAGAATTATTTACAAAAATCCATATTTGTGCACCTAATCTGTTAAATAAAAAAAATTGCATAAGGGTTAACTCCGTAAACTTTTCGGATTATCATTTCTACTATTTTTGAGTATATCCTGTCAAATTTTCAGCGAGTTCAGACAATTTCCGAAACAAAAATCTAAATTCATTGGACTAATGTTTATATAAAAGGAAAACCGATGCGGTATTGGAAAATGTATCGTTTTATTTATAAATAAACGACAGGGTTAATTTTAGAGCATTAGCATAAAAATTGTAGAATCCGGTTTCGTCAAAAGATTTATTTATATATTAATTTAAAGAATGGTTTACCTGGAAGCCTCGAGAGGTCTTTATAATGAAAAACAAATGAAAATCAGCTGGCCACCTGCCTAGACATAAATAAATCAACATTAATAAATCAAGTCGATAGCAAACAAAATCACCGTAGAAAACAAGAAATGTTTGTCCAGTGTTCGGCGTTGGTGTGCATAGCACACAGCACAGGTAGGACTAACGAAGAATTCACAATAGGTCGGAAAGAGTGGGGCAGAAGTGTCGTTCTTGGTAGTCGATCGTTAATCATTGGAAAGTTCAGGTAAAATGAATTAGTGGTTTGCTAATTTGTATTTATTTGAATATACGTGTCGTATTTCTTGTTTTTGACAATTAACGCATATCGTATCTTATATTTGGATGATGTTCATTTTTTGGTAATACTTTAAAAAGTGGCAAATCCTCGGATAAATCTGATAAATTTCATTGATGGATTTCAATCGCACATATAAGTCAATGTTTTACAGCGTTGATAATGTAGATGCTCTGCTCTTACGCATATTAAGTATATAAAATATAATAATATATTTTAAATATACATTTAATCATGACCTGAGCTCGTATATTAGGTTGCAATTTTTATGAGGAGCGGACTCAGACGGGTTTGTAAGACCGTTTACTTTGTGCGTATTTCATGTGCAAAAATTATGAAAATTAATTGATGAATTAATGAATATGATGATCCTAATACTTGGTGGAATATATACAATGCCACTTAGGACACCAAAATTATTCATTCTGGGGGCACAATGACAAAAGTTAATAAGAGTTGTTCTAAATGTTCAAACTTAGACATCTCTTGTCAAAAATCCAAAATTACTCCTTTCAACGTCCACAGATACAGTAGGGGCATATTTAATATCCAGAATAAGAGAGTGAGACTGTCATCATTTTTCATATTTCGAGCTGCTGTAATTCTACAGCTGCCGTGAAAAAAAAGAAGTTATTTAATCAAAGGTTTTATGAAATTTTATAATATTGATAATAATTACATACTACATGGAAATAACGAAGGCAGAGATAATTGGAAAATCTGCAATGAGATACAAATTTTCACCTTTCTGGCGGTTGAGAATTGTAAAATATTAATAATAAAGAAATAGTATATTATGCAATGACCATTTAATGATGGATATTAAGACACGAGCAGCAGAATTATGACATGAGCCGCAGGCGAACGTCATAATTAATGCGTGTCTTAATAGCCATTAAATGTAAATGTTAGTTGCATATACTCTTTTTTCTACGACCAGTCATTTCTGAAATTTATTAATTATAGATTACAATTTAGGAAATATTATGAAAACTAAACTTATGAAAATTTGTATCTTAATCAATCTTCGTACGGGTAGGGAATGTCTAATGAGCGAATTAAAGTATGGGAGTAGAAAAAATGTTTAAAGAACAGCTTTTTTAATCTCTACAATATTGGTAATACCTAATTTTATAGTTGAACTAATAGTGAATTGTGTGAGTCGGACGAAAACCCGACTATTGTCTGATGTAACCAGATTAGTTCTCCCCCCTCCCCGTTTTCGAGGATGCTGAACACCGTGGTGGTGGCAGAATTTCTCGTTGGGGTGGTGACCCACCCCCGCAAACGGCCAAAAACCACCCACAAACGGAGGTTAACGCGATTATAATTGTTTGAGGGACTCTTGATGATCTCTCGTTTTCGAAGATGCTGAACACCGTGTTGATGGTGGAATTCCTCCTCGGGGTACCTATCCCCGTAAATGGCCAATAACAACCCTCCAAAGGAGTGAGAGTGCGTACCCCCGGGCGAAGCTACCGCCTCGATCTCGTCAACAAAGATCTAGTCATTTTCATTTACTGTGGAGCTGAAAAAAGATGAATGTATATTTTTTGTACATATTTTTTGGGAAAAATAGTTTTACATAATAATTGAAACATCTGATTTACTTAATTATAGTATATTATATAAAATATTTTTATTGAAAGGGTATTTTTTTGCCATTGAGGGGGTGAACGGATGTCAAGCACTCGATTCGTGGCCCTCTTCGTATTCGGCATGCTCGAAAATGGAAGAGAGAGTGGTTATTGGCCGTTGAGGGGGTGGGCGGGTATCAGGCACGCGTCCCAGGGTCCTCCCCATAATTGGCATGCTCGAAAACGGGGGATCAATAAGTTAGATCCCGTAAAACATTATCAATACGCGTTTGACCCCATTTGCGAGTGGTTTTTGGCCGTTTGCGGTGGTGGATCACCTTGACGAGAAATTCTGCCACCACAACGGTGTTCAGCATCCTCTAAAATGGGGGGGGGGAACTACTTTGGTTGCATCAGACAGTAGTCGGGTTTTTCGGGTATTTTTCCGACTCACACAATCCACTGTAATAGGAAAGGAGATAAATAAAGAACAATCCATTACGACCGTCATTTTACCAACATGGCAGACGTAGCGGCAACTATATTTTCGTAAAACTTTAATTAAGTATTATGGCAACCATCTCTACATTATCCCCTTATACCAGTACGTTATCTAGTACATTATACAAAAAAAAAATGTGTAGAAATTTTTTTATCTCTACAGACTGTATTATATGCACTACTAATTTAACAGAGAAAATTATACTATGCCTCCTATATGCGCCACCGATTTAAAAGAAAAAGAAAACAGCAAAAATTGTCACTATCGAGAATACATCTTATATGCACCACTAATTTGAAAGAAAAGGCTACAATTAATCGTCACTACCTGCAAATGTGTCCTTTAAATGTGCCACTAATTTGCAAATTATAAAATTTAAACAAGCTAAAAACGTACTCTTCGCCGGTTTACTAAACTTTTTATATAATTGTTATACATTCTATAGGATACTCTTCGCAGTTTTTTGTAAATAATGTTTGTTTTAAAAATGTTTATAATTTTATAAATCAAACTTGGTGAAAGACTCGGTGCAAAATAAAGTAAAAATTAAAAAAAAACATGCCATACCCCATGTGGGTTTCGAACCTAGGACCCTTGAATTCCGAGTCAAAAACGTAAGAACCACCTAACACGTAAAAAAATGTAAAAAATGTAAATTTTTATAAAAACATAAAAATCAAAAAAAAAATTCTCAAATTTAAACCATTAATAACATTTTTATTTACTGATCGATTTTGTTCAAAAAGTTCAATAGGTTCAATAGGGTTCTTCCCCTAGCTAACACTAACTTAGTGTCCAAATTTCAGTACAATCAGATGTTTCTTTCTTAAGTTATCGTGCTTACAAGAAACGTGACGGACGGACAGACGGACATTTTTAAAGTTGTTCAGAATTCGTTTACTAACACAATGATATGAAATTTTTTTCTCTACGAGCGATATTTACGATTTTAGAAATGTGCCGATCAAAGACAATATACTCTTCGTTTTTGCGAAGAGTATAATAACGGAAAATTACTAGCGGCTATAATTACCCTGATAGGTCCACTACTTGTGTCGACGCGAGCATGTTCTAGGTAAACATTAGTAGATGGTTAATTATTTGTTTATTGAGTGAGTTAGGAATAATGTATTTTTTTTATGGGTGTGTAGAATTTGTATTGTTAAACAAATTATGTTTCATACTTTATTTATATATATTTTTCATTTCTTTGGTTATCATCGATGTAAAATAAATTTTCTTAACATATATTAATTAATGAGGGTGTAGTATGCACAAAAAAGCTCGCTAATGAACTTAGGTGCAATAAAACAATTCTATAATTAACAACGTTCTGTATATTTAATTAAAAGCGCCGCTGGCACATTGTTTCTTACTACACGTTGATTTGTCACTCATTTTTAATAGTTGCGTTGTAAAGTGAGATGATCTGGTCGTTTGTGTTTATTTTCTGGAAAAACTTTTGTTAAAAGTAAATTAATTCCTTTGTCATCATATAAGAAGTTATTTTAATTTGTCAAGAAATTATATCGACGTTAAAATAACCACTAAATAATATGTTATCAGATTCTTAATAAATATTTCTATGAAAATTTGTTTTAGGTATTTAACAACCTTATTTATTGCTTTAAAATTAAAGTATATACAAGCTCTTAAAATCATTTTTTGTTTTTATGTTCTGGATAAACTTCAGTCTTAAAATCGGCTGGTACAAAGTTGTATGTCTGTGCTCATTTCAATTTTGTAGTTTATAAACTAAGTAAATCTGAACAATACACCTTGTACACAAAATACATCTCTGGAATTGCAACCTGAGATACGAGCTCTATTCATGACGCTGAGGATTTAATGTACTTGTCAAATAACCAGTGAAATAAACATTTTTCTTAAAAGGCAGCCAATGAGCTAAGATTGTTTTCGCCTAATCAAGTTAAACGTGATGAAATGAAAATTTAAAAACCCTGAAATACTAAATAATAAAATGACTTCTATCTGATCGTAACTTGTGGGCTTGTGGGATTATTAGTATTTGACATAGTTGCAGTAGATTTAGAATTAAGCCATTCTGACTTTAAATCTTCTCAATCTGTCGACATCGTTGCTGTTAAAATATCAGCACATTTTAGTAAACTCTACATATTTGTCATTTTATTCCTCTTAATAGCTTTTTGATGTTTATAACTTCACACCGGCACTTAGCTCAGTGGGCTAAGCCGTATTGTGTGGCGAATATGTAGTCTACCCTCCGTTCGAGTCCCAGCCCCGGAACTGACATTATCGGTGGGTATGTACGTTTGCGTTTTTCCAAATCTGTAACTCACTTCCGGACAACCTTGGCTTTGGATTTGGGAGCTGTCTACTATATTATATAGTGTGTTTATATTTGATTCATCTTGTTCTCTTAATTATTTATTTGACTCTGAGTTAATTGTCCTTGGCGATTTTAATATCTCTGAATATTCTTCCTCTAACGATAATACTGCGTCGCCTGTACTAAAAATAACCCTGAACTTCCAAAATTTCATGAATTTGAACGAATACAATAATAAAGTAATCATAAACATTTCATTACAGTTTAATGTTATTAATAAAGATTGTTTAGTAGAAGAAAAAACTGCTGATGTTATTTTAGCGAAAATGTACATTATCCGTCAATTATTATATCCTGCGAAAGTAAGGAATATGCTGTGAAGAAACTTAACACATCATTACATAGAATGTATAATTTTAGGAACGCCAATTTTCCTTTACTAATGTTTACTTAAAACTGACTGGGATTTTCTGGATGATTGTGTAGATATGGATCGGGCTGCACAACTATTTTACAGTCAATCAGTCCTAATTTTTAATATCTGTGTGCCAAAATCAATCTAGTCGCAATTATCTGCCTTGGCTGTGTTATTCTATAATAAAAAGCATTCACTATGCAAAAAATACTCTTCGAATGATATTACTTCTGAGGGACCATTCAACAAATACGTTCACTTTTACTATAAAATGAATGATATTGAGAGGAAGTTCATAAAAAGTAAACAAAAAAATGAATAAACAGCTACATTTTAGTGTGTTATCTTATGGCAAACTTATAAACAGAATGTATTTCTTTTTTTTAAGTATAATGGGGAGGGGGGGGGTGCAAACGAACGTTCGTTTAAGGAGGTTCTACAAATGCTAGTGCAAGTGTTACGTAATGGGTGGGGGTTAAAAATGGTCCATTTTTACGAACATTTGTTGAATGGCCCACTGGGAAAAATCATTTAAAGAATATATGTCTGACTTACAAATAATATAGTACAGTCCCTCTAATTTCGGGAAATTTGTCAATAAAAAGAGCACATGCTAGTAGGTATATCTAATAATTTGATGGTGGATGATTTGCAATTTTTTTCCAGGAAGCCCCTAGCACCCCGACTAGCAATAATAAGCACTTTGTTAAGTCACCTTCAGAATCTGAAAATAACGTTTTAACATAATTAAAGAAGTTGAGGCCTAAACTTATGAGCGGACTAGATGGAATTTCCACTTTCTTAATACGTGATTGAGTTTTAATGCTGCCGAAACTCTTTCTAAACTGTTCAGTTTACTTCAGTTTACCCTTAAATAAGGATACCACAACATGCGGAAAATTTATTAGTAGGTTGCCCCCCCCCCCCCCCCCCCCCCCCCGAAAGGAGTTAAAAAAATGAAAAATGAAAAAAATAAGTAGAAATGCGTCGCCTATGACTGACCAATCTGACGTAACGCGTCATTTAAAATTTAGCGGTACGCTCCAACTGGAAATCGGGAAGACAATAAACACACTAACATGTCAGTAAACTCTTATAGTACGTACCTGCAACGGACTCGATCGTTGAAGTTCGTAATAAGATAGAAAGAGACAGATACTAGTCACGATTGCGTCTTGGCCAAATTCGATTTGCGTTAACTTTTATTTGAAGGACGGATCCGTTCCAGTAGTTCATTGCATTCTGCACTGACCTAGACAATAACAGTAGCGTATCTTCGCAAGTTTTAATGCAAGGAAATATACTAAATTACCTCGGATAACTGTAAAATTTTGTAGGAGCTTTTCCACATAGAATACTAGTACGCCACTGTATTTTCTGTATGTTGTTGTAAATCACCCTGTATATATTAAAAAAAAGCAACATTCATAATTGAAGACACAAGTGGATGAAGGGTCTATGTAACAACAAAGTGATTTTGAGATAATTGATCTCAAAGTTTTTAATAACCTACCAACTTCAACAATACATAGATCCTTCATAAACTTATAAATCAGATATTTTTGCATTAGAAACAAATGTAATGTGCCTGCGGGAATTTTGTGTACTTATAGCCTTCATTCATATAAAAAACTCGTTTTTTTTCGAAAATGTCACATAGACCCTTCATCCACTTGTGTCTTCAATTGTAAAAATTTTATGAAGTTGATTAATAATGAACACTCTTCTCTTGCTTTGTAAATTATCTCAGATAATTCCAGTTTTCAAGAAAGGTGACCAGTCCAAAATATACCCAGTTGTCAAAATTTGCAACTTTGCAAAATGTTTTGAATTTTGATCATATTTGAAAAAAAACCAAATTTTTTCGTTGTATGCTGGCACGCATTTCGTCAATCAAGCTGGCGTCAACGGAATATGATTGAAATTACAAATATAGCAATTATTCCAAAAAAATTAGCTTATTTCCAAAAAACTTCAACATATCTGCAAAGAGTCCAATGCTTGCCATTTGCTAACTGTTCGATTTCCCCTCATTTAAATCGGTTTTACGTACTAATCCACCTGTATTATATTTCAGATATTTGAGTTGCGCTTTATTTCTGTGAAAATAACTAATCGTAGTCTAAACAAGACCTCTTTGACTAGAACCGTATTAAACTGAACAGTAACCTTTTGTTCGAAGTGCGAGGCCCTTTGCCAAGCACTGATACCGAAAACTCTATAAAATTGTCGTATAAATTTATGAGGTTGGCCTTGTAGACAATAGAATGTGATGGAAGAGGGACAATAAAACTATTTTTATGAAGGTGAAAGTTACGGGAATGTAACGATTTCTGTGATATATTGCGAAAGTTTCTCGAAATAAAAAATCTAAAAACGAACTGTTAATTTGTAATTGTCAATTCTGTCATTTAGTCGCTAATATTAACAATAGCCACTGAATTTGATCAACGGTTAAATTAATGAATATGACCAGAATGCACGTGATAAAGAAAGTGGCTGAAAAAAAAGTGCCAAGACTTCAAAATTATGAAAACAACACGCAAAACTCTCATACCTAACCTATACATTTTCAATATTGTCAAAGAATTGCTCATTTCCTTTGTAGTTCAAAGTTAAATTTTTTATTTTATCTCTAATCATTTCAAGGTAAATTAGTTATAGTTATTTTTACAGGGTTACAGACGATACACAAGTACCGCCCTTCTGTGTGTTTATCATCTCTGCATAAAAATGTAATACACCGCGTGTAGTTGCGGATTGGGCATGTACTTCCACGTAGCGCGAGAGATATGATCACCCAGCAAACTCGCCCGTTGGCGGCATAGATTAAAGAGTCGGCGCTAGGCCACTGAAGCATCCCCGTTCTCAGTTATTTCATTTCAGCCAGCTGGCACACGCGGCGTTGCACTTCTTACTCCCTATGCCCAGCCCGCCACTACACACACTGTATATATAGACCGACAGTTTAGTTTTCGTGAAGTGGCGATATTTGCATCCGAGAAAATCGTAAAGCTAACTGTTACCTAGAAAGCTCGATTCCATATATGTTTTTATTATCCGATGACTTTAAGGTAAACGATGATTTAACTTCGTTGAATCAAAGAAAGTACAAATGTTTCTAGTTAAGACGCAAGGTCTCTTGCAAATGTTTGTTAAAGCCAACCATTTCCCAGGAAACTCGATTTAAAATGTGTTTTTATTATCCGATGACTAGAAATAAACAATAGTTTTAACTTTTTTGAATCAAAAGTTTTTAGTGAAAATTTTTTTTTGATTTTCTGTTGGGTTGCTCTGCCACATGTATTTTCTTCTAAAACAATATCCGTGAAATCTACAAAATAATACAATTATCCATTATTTTACTGGAAAATAGCCTCTACCCCTGTGACTGTTGCGTCGAAGGAACAGCTAAAGGGGTTTTCTGACAAAAGATGAATAAGAACAAAAATATAAAATAATACATTTTGAGACGAAACGGTATTTGGAAATTTTTCTTAAAGAAAAACGTTACCGAGTTGAAAAGAGGCGCGAAGAAAATCTATCTACATATTTAAAAATTGACACGTGAGGAACCAAAAGAAAAATTTGCCCAGGTTTCAAACCAAAATTTAAAAAAAATATCAGTTTTTAAATGGGATCGGAAAGCGAGAAGGAATTTATTGTTGTTTTCTTTACAGACACATACATACATACTTTTTTGCTTTATAAGTGGGGGCCAATATTAATACTTACTGAGATACAGGGTGTTAAAGTTATAAAAATAACTCAGTAATGTTGTTATATTTCAGTTATTTTTTCACATATAAACATAAAAGTCTATACAATTAGGTTTTTTGACGTGAGAAAATCGAATAAGCTATCATTTTTGGTGAATCGCATAGAGGGCGCTACGTAAGCTATCTTGGTTTAACAGAATCCGTTATAACTTTTTTGTACTTCGTTCATTTATAATCTCATTGCAAATTTTTTATTTATTCATTTAACTTCTTCAGATATTTGGTATTAAGGTATTAAGGTTTTCATTTGGTATTCAGGTATTTTTGTTAAAATGAAGGGTACGCAGGATTTTCTAAAATGTAAATATCTCGATAAAGGTGCATTTTCTGAAGATAAAACAAGTATCCCCTTTTTGTTTAAAAATAATGGTTAAATAAAAAAATTTGCAATCAGATTATAAATGAACGAAGTACAAAAAAGTTATGACGGATTCCGTTATACCAAGATAGCTTACGTAGCGCCCTCTGTGTGATACACCAAAAATGATAGCTTATTCGATTTTATCACGTCAAAAAACCTAATTTTACTGACTTTTTACGTGAAAAAATAACTGAAATATAACATTACTGAATTATTTTTATAACTTTAACACCCTGTACATCGTAAGTATTAATATTTGACGCCCAGTTATTAAGCAAAAAATTAACGTTTTCCACTATAGAATCTACAGGTAAAATATTACCCATTCCCTATGAATCACCCTGTACACAGTCCCGGTGATAACTTTTCCCGAAGTTTCAAATTGAATTTCGAAAATTCGTGTTCTTAGATATACCCTAACAGACATACATCAGAAAAATGGTTTCAATTCAAGTCGAAACGTAATAGACTCTGCAACAATAAACGAAAATAAAAATAAATATTGTACTTGCCAATTTGAATTTCAGGAAATAAAAATAACATTTAGAAATTGTGTTTATTTTATTTATTTTGTTTTTCTGTAGGTGCAATGGCTCCAAATGCAAATCAAGTTTTGTAAAATTTTATTTACATCGGAAAATTTTTATAATAATAGATGTTTTAAATCCTTTTTAAGAGATTGAGTGGAAATTCAGTATTATACCGAGGGTCAACGAGATTACTTTCCGTCCGCCATTTCTCTATTTTTTAACGGATTGAGGTGAAATAAAGTACATGTCAACATGCCATATGTTACCAGCGACATGTTTATCCGTCTTTAAAGTGTCTACGACTTCCGGTTTCACCGAAAGTGACGTCTACTTTTGCTTTTTATATGGAACACCCTGTATATTTTTGCATTTTTGGAATCTAGAGGTCATTCTGTATATGACTGCAATTGTAAAAGAATGAACTTGCGTCTTTAGGTAATTGTTAGTACGTTTCACAAATGTAGTAGATTTCCGATAAAAGTAGGTTACGTATTAACATTTTAAAATGAAATAAAATTCGCTTTATCACGCTGTGTACATTTGTGATGCACACAGTACATTGCAGTTTTATGACATTAATCCTTAACTTTGTTTGTTATGTATGATTTAATATTATGTAAAAATGGTTTATTTTATTGGAAAAAAAATTGTTTTAAAAAGTTGTTGCCAGCAGCTTATTGGGTTTTTATATTTAATTATTATGAAAATAAAGAACAAACACGCCACACATATTAAACAGAACAGGAAAGTATGTGTTTGATTCAAATTGTTTTTTTTTATTTGCAAGATGTGTATTACATGTTTTTGTAAGAACCATTACCGTTTTTTGGTTAAATATATTACCAAAAATACATTGTAGCTGGCAGTGATGAATATTTCACCATTTTGTCATTTTTCTAAATAGGTGTTTGCAATATAATATTATGTCTATATGAGAGCCGTCTCTGGCACCGAGATAAAATTCCCGGGCTCTGCTTATAATCAAATTACTATTAGGAAATACATTTTCTACATGAAAGACACGTCAAGTGTATCCACGAAAAAAATCCGATTCTAATCAGTACCACGTAATAAGAACTGGCCTTACAATTTTAGATTTCTCGAATATATTCATGAAATATCGAATTTTTATTTGTTATATGAATATGTCATAAACATATTAAAAACAGTGCTTCCATATCTGCGACACTGCAAACCTGATTTCTAACGGAAGTAAAAATTGGGGGAACTTATTGTACCTAATTAAAAAAATAAATAATACACATTGTCTGTTTATAAATTATCCCCATCGGTAACCTGTTTTTGCACGGGATTCTCTCACACTACCTTGCAGGAATTGGCCTTCAACTACTTCATGCCAGAGCAATATAAAGGAATGTTCCAATCCCATCATCGCTTTATAGTATGACCCGACCGGCCGTTGTGCAACAATACGTAAGGAAGGGCATATCATGAATGGTCAGCAGTGAATGGGGGTAGTAAAGCACTAGAGTGGCCGTCAGCAAGGGGAGATTTACCCGCTACGGCCGCTTTGCTGGCTACCGAGACCAGGGCGCGACCTAAAATAACAAGCCAGGTGCCCTTAGGATTAGGTCAACAACATTTACAATAGGATTTTACCAAGCGGCGATGCATATTTTGCGTCGTGGATTTATTCTGCTTTAAAAACCATTTGAAAATTGTCTGGCAAATGAAAAGACACGTAATGTTAAATGTATTTTAAAATTAATCAACACTGGGATTCATTTTACTTATTCACTTATTATCAGAACTCGTATTTCAGGTTGCAATTTCACAATTATAAGGGGCGGACTCAGGCGGGTTTGTAAGAATGTTATTCCTTTGTACTTATTTCAGGTGCAAAAATTATAAAATCATACCTTGTCAATGTGATGATGTTAAAATTTGGTGGAATATATACAATACAACACTTAGGACATCACAATTATTCATTTATGTCGGCACAATAACAAAAGGGTTATATTCAAACCTCATACGTTCTTGTCAACAATCCAAGATTATTCCGAAAGTAATCTTTCAACGTCCACATATATAGTAGGGGCATATATAAAATACTTGTAATATTTTAAAGATGGCAACAATAGAGAAAAGTTATTTAAAGGACAGTTATAGCTTTTTTAGTCTCTACAATATTAATAATACCTAATTTTATAGTAGAACTAACATAATCGGAGATAGTTGAGAAAATTTATTTTGGCCACTATTTTTTCAACGTGGCGGCCTTAGCGACAGAGATATTTGGGTGGAGCATATTAATTAGTGATTGTAGCATTATCTTCGTATGCCCTTACATTATCGACCACATTATATTTAAAAAATCCGTATGTTGTATACGCTAGTCATTTAACAGAGAAAACCGTACTAATCGTCACTAACTAAATTGCCTCCTATATGATCTAGTGACATAAAAGAAACAAAATTGCACAAATTGTCACTATCGAGAATTCATCTTATATGCGCCACTAATTTGAAAGGAAAGACTGTAAAAATAATCGTCACTACCTACGAATGTGTCCTTTATGTGCCCTAATTACAAATTATAAAATTTAAATAACGGAAAATCAGCTTCCAGCATTAATATCCTGCACGGGCGGATCTTAAAAAATAAATAAGCAGGTTCAAGTTGGATCTCCGCGTGTAACTGTAACCTTCCGCTATAGTAAAACAGAGCCGCCACGTGCCCCGCAATTAATAAACGTAATGTTAGTGTACTTATTAACATCTTATTTAATTAATTTCTGTCAAAAAACAATATGAATGTGAAGGTAATCTCCAAGAGAATAGCAAATTCTTCGCAGTATAAATGTATTTGTAAACATGATATATTATTCTATTTTAGTAATTTTACAGTCGCCTAGTTAATTGAACCTCATTACCTAATATCGATCCTGAAGTCGATGTAAAAATAAACAAGAAATAACTAAATCAAACGCAAGGTTGGCATGTTTAAAACAAAATGTTTTAAACGAGATGTTCAAAATATGTTTAAAATGTTTAAAACATCGCACCATGTTTTAAATAAATGTTTAAAACATATTTAATACACAATGCGATGTTTTAAACAAATGTATTATTTTGGAGATTGTGGAAAAGCAGGAAAAGTGCCCATGATGATCCTTTCCAATAAATAATTCCAATATAAACTGTAAACACACTCACAAAAATATAGCCTCTGGGTCTTACTCTTATGAATCAAATGGTCAGTGGTCACTTGCACTAAACTGAACGTTTTATTTGTAGAGTGCTGTAAAATACGTTTAAGAGCGCCATCTGGCATCAAGTAGTAGTAGCAGTCACCATTTAACTTTAGTTTAATAGAGTTTTAAACGTTTTAAACCTGTTTTAAACATGCTTAAACATACCATTTAAAACATTGAAGACAACTGTTTAAAACGAAAAAAACTGTATAAAATAAAAAAAAACAGTTTTTTTTTCTGTTAAAAAAAAACTGTTTTTCCAACCCTAATCAAACGTATTTTTAACTTACTTCAATATCGATTTTTTTAAATCGCCTTATTTATATTAATGTCCTGGCAGAGTTTAGCCGTAGGCTATTCTACCACTCAACCAGGACGGACACACACACATAGACAACATCACAACATCCATTCCCTGCGACATTGCCATCTGCCACAGCTGAGACTCGAAACTCGAACCCAGGAGAGGAGAGCGACTAGACCGTGTTGTCTCTCACACAACCGCAGTCTAGCCCATTACTACTGTCTCGGCAGCACGTGAAAAACGCCACTACACATCCATACCCTAGCCAGGATTCGATTCGGATTCTTTTTTTTTTTTTTGAAAATGGTTCGAATTTAATTTTTTTTTTTTTTAAATACTGTATCTGATTTTACAATTTTTCTCATCAACTTGTTGATCTATTTGAGTCTCTATTTATGCTCGAAAATATTTTCATGACTCTTTTCTTGACCACAGTGCGTTCATATTCGCCTTCTTCATTGTTATACCTACTTTCAAATTCCTTCTGACGGAGGTAATTCTCTTTCATATGAATCGACAAATGACATAACTGTAATATGAATATTTAATTATAACAAAAAGGATAATGGTTATAATGTTTCTCTCCGGACAATTATCCAATTATAGTAATATATTCTAAGAGAAATTCGCCTACTCTACAGTTTTGTCACCATTACTGTTACTTCATATAGAGTGTTTAAAAACTTATAGAACGAAATTTAACTGAATTATGTTTTAAGACAAGTGAACATAAATTAAGTCTTAAAAGGATATAAACAGTCTACTACCTATTCTTGAAAAATCCGATCTGTTATGATTGCTTGGCAGTTTTTTATAAAAACTTTTCCAAGTTATGACTTGCTGATCTGCATGCGCACACGAGAGTGATAAAGGGGCTTTAGGAAAGCTTCTTGTCATCAGATTGTGTCCATCGTAGCAGAAGCTAAGCACAACGCTTAGTACTCTCTCGGCCGTTGTCTTATTTATTTCAGTGAATCTCAATTGAAAGAAAACGCAGACAGCATTACCCATCGACATCGCTAGTGTCGAAACTGGGGATCGATAGATAGTGCGACCAATCATGCTCGCCACACAACACGCTTTAGCCCGCTGTGCTACCGAGTCGGTATAAATATTTAACTGGCAGTATCACGTAAACTGACGTGCATTACTGCCCGAATCTCGCTCTGATTTTGGTCTGTCTGTCGTTGTTGTCGTTCGAAATCCTTGACCCCGTAGATTTCATTACGGCTCAAAAATGGAAAAGTAGGAATAATAGTAAATCAAGAAAATTCAGGATATTTTTTTTAGTTTAGTTGAGGTTAACTAAGAAGAAAAGAAACGTAAAAAATGCCACTAACAACAGTTGTACTATACAAATTTAGGGTAATTTGACAAAGTTGCCAGCAGAGTTCGCCCGATTTAAATCATGATTAAAATCCATGATTTTAATCAAGTGATTTTTTTATTTTAATCGATGATTTAAATCAAAAGAAAATTCTGGAAATAAAAATACTGTTTATTACAAAATATAAATGAACCATTAATATTCTTGATAAATAAGAAACTTGCGAATACAAAAAATAGTGTTAGGAAAAGTCGTATTTGTTTTCAAGAAATAAAACTGAAAATTTTTTTTAAAAAATCAAGAAAAATTGTTTTTGATTCTTTTGATAAAAATCATTGATTTTTTTTTAAATCATGATTTTTTCCCAAACCTGGTTTGCAGAGAGTTCGAGAAAGTTTCTGGGAAGTTAGCGAAGTTTTTTACGAAAAGGAAATTTGGCGTACTTACCAAATTTTGCTGCGGTTTACCTCTTCGCAATATAATAATTCATTGGAATAACTAGTTGAAGTAAAAGTCGGGAATCTGGAGTGCCAAATTCAAACATAGCGCGTGCACTCAAAAATATAGTTTTAAAAAAATTCGTACATCTGGAATGACTTCTGGATGTAAATCTGGAGGGCGCCAGCTTAGCCGCAATATCAAAAAGCGTAAATTTATTTAATTGCACGTTGTTTTCTGCATCCCGTACCCAAGTAAATTACTCTTAAAATTTTTGTTCTTTTTTTCACGATAACAAATGATAATATTTACGTATAAGTAATAAGCATAATAAGAATGTTTTGTAAATGATTTGCAATCATAGTATATTGTAGTGCAAGTACTGAGGGAGATCGGGGCCGCGCCAAGCCTTTTGAGCTAGGTCTCGCAAATACGAATTTGCGCTCTCTAGTAACATATCTAGAATTCTGAAAAGGGGGGGCTGAGGAAAAAAGTATCTAGAATAAATCACGCTAAACAATGATTCAAAATTTTTTCACTTTATGACAGGGCCGGATTAAGGATTTGTGCACTCTTAGCCAAATGAAATATTTGCGCCTTCTTATTTATAGATGGGGTTAGGAGCTTTGAAAATACGTCGCAAGCGAAATTTTTGAAGTTTTCAAGATCAAATAGCCTTAAATTAAAAGTTAAATTTGGGTTAAAACTATATTGGCTTTAAAAAGTAGGTTTCGTGGGCACAAGACATAAAAATATAAAATACCAATAAAAAATGTTTATTTATGAAAAAATTGTTATTTTCTCTTCAACTAAATATAAACATTAAATATAAAAATAATAGATTGAAAAACAAAACAAATATCCTTTTTCGTGACTTTTTGCTTGCGAGCTCCGCTCTAAAAATAAAATAATCAAATAAGAAATAAATAATTTCCTTGCACATTTTATTTTCCAACAGATCAAACGGTAAACATCGCTCCTCGGCAGATAAAATTAGTTAGTTTTGAACAGCTGAAGTGCCCCCTCGCGCATTGGCACCCCTAGGCAATTGCCTAGTTTATCTATAATTCGACCTTGGTTCATGCTATATTGTAACTACCTACCACAAAAAAAAGTGGTCTGTCCGGCGGACCAGACTAGTGTACTCTTATGTATTTGGACCTGCTGAATCCGTATTCGAAGCTAGAATTGACAGATTAGCTCGTTTTTCACCCCTGACCTCAAAAAAATGGTCGGCGGATCAGACCAATGTATTCTTATGTATTTGGACCTGCTGAAACCGATTCCAAAGTCAGAATTGTCAGATTGGCTCATTTTTCACCCCTAACCCCAAAAAACACCCCCCCCCCCCAATGGTCTGTCCGGCAGATCAGACCAGTGTACTCTTATGTATTTGGACATGCTGAATCCGGATTCGAAGTTAGAATTGATAGATTAGCTCGTTTTTCACCCCCAATCCCAAAACCCCGAAAAACAACACACCTCCAAAACAATGATCTGCCGGCGGACCATACCAGTGTATCTTTATGTATTTAAATCCGCTAAAACCGAATCTGAAGTCAGAATTGTCAGATTGGCTCGTTTTTCACTCCTAACCCCCAAAAAACAACCCAAAACAAAAAGAAAATGGTCTGTCCGGCGGACTGTACCAGTGGATCCTTATGTAACTTGTCATTCGAAGTCAGATTTGCTCGTATTTTACACCTAACCCCAAAAGCACCTCCAAAACAAAAAAAGTGGTCTGTCCGGCAGACCATACCAGTGTATCCTTATATATTTGGTCCCGCTGAAACCGAATCCGAAGTTAGAATTGTCAGATTGGCTCGTTTTCATCCCTAACACTCAAAAAACACCTCCCCCCACAAAATGGTCTACCCGGCGGACCATATCAGAGTATCCTTCTGTATTTGGTAAGGATACACTGGTATCGTCCGCCGGACACACCACTTTTTTTGTTTTGGGGGTGTTTTTTGGGGTTGGGGGTGAAAAACGAGCCAATCTGACAATTCTGACTTCGGATTCAGTTTCAGCAGGTCAAAATACATGAGGATACACTGGTCTGGTCCGCCGGACAGACCACTTTTTTTTTGTGGGACTGTGTAATCATATCGTTTACAACAGTAAAGCAATGCAGATAATTCTTTCACTAGAAATTGCTCCATTCTGTTCAGCAGATTTCATATCATAGAAGTATGCATCTATCTGCAATAGTTTTTAAAATGTACACTGTTCTGGCACGCCTTGTTTGAACAATTTCTATAGCATTTGTTAACAATTTCCAGAATAACTTGGCAATACCTGAATCTAGAAAGAATATGCTTTCCATTGGTTATAAAATCATTAGGAGATGTTAAAAAGTAAGCCTGTAAATGCGGTGAGAACATAAAATTAATCAATTTTCAGTAATAAAAAAATTCCAGATAATGTACCAATTTTTTAAAACTATCTTCGAGTGCACAAACTGACTTGTAGGAGCGTCTTTTGAGAAGATACATTCCTGACTAGCATCTAAATCAATACATTATAATTTATGCTATATGCAATTGTTTAAAAAAGCTATGTACTGGCTTATTTATGTTTTTTGAGGTTGAGGACATGTATAATAAAGGTATTGCATATCTAGATCTGTTCGAAATTGTGTTGCGAATAATCTGCATTTTTATTTTTGTATTTTTGTAATACGATCAATGTGACCTGAGATATTTGCAAAGAACCGAGAAAACATGATTCCAATTGTTAAAACGAACATGTGCTATCGGACAAAATACATTCAAAATACCCAAAATAATTATGTTTAACAGGCTTTAATATGTTTCGGTATCTATATCATCGGTTGAAAAAACCGTATTGGTCGCTCAGCGACCGTAAATATAAAAACTTTTCCAATAAATTAATCAACCTTGAACGACAGTATTAAAGAGTAAGCACACGCCTAAAAACAAAATTGAATAATATTTAAATGATGCCATAAAAAGAGATACACACTCGGGTACAAATTAATTATTGCTATTTTAATACTAATTTATCGATGAAAAGTAGGTTTAAACAAAATGCCTTGCCGGTAAATGACGAAATGCCCACCGGAACAATGGTTGTTATTGACATAATTAATGGAAAAGTATAATTTTTTGTGTATGTTCCAAAATTTATAAGCGCTGTTTTTTACCGTTTGCAGTTATTAATTATGGTGAAATAATCTATAATTGCTTTGGAAAATTTTGTAAACAAATATACGTGTTCAATTACATAAATGAGCGAGTCATGTTGGTGGTTAGGGATCATCTAAAAAAGAGCGATAATATTCCAAAAAATTTGCTTTTGTTGGTGTTTCCAGAAAAATTTCTCGGCGCCGCACAGTGGAAAAAAAAAGCCTTTTTTGGACAAAAATCTGCCTACAAGTCGAATCTTAATCAATTTTGATCTACCTTGGCTTAAAATGTAGGTTATTGGCTACACTTTCAGAGTATACTGCCTAAATTGCAAACCCCGATTTCCTAACCTCAAAAAATGTATCAAATATGACTCACTTTTTTCTATTTCTACAAGTCAAATCTTAATCGATTTTGACAATTCTGGGCTTAAAATGCAGATTATTACCTACCCTTTCAGTGTATACTGCCTAAATTATGAACCCCGATTTCCTAACCTCAAAAAATGTATCAAATATGAGAGTAATCACTTTTTCTATTTCTACAAGTCAAATCTTGATCAATTTTGACAATCTTGGACTTAAAATGCAGGTTATAGCTACCCTTTCAGCGTATGCTGCCTAAATTATGAACCCCAGGATTGTCAAAATTGATCAAGATTTGACTTGTAGAAATAGAAAAAAGTGATTACTCTCATATTTGATACGTTTTTGAGGTTAGGAAATCGGGGTTTGGAATTTAGGCAGTATGCTCTGAAAGTGTAGCCAATAACCTACATTTTAAGCCAAGGTAGATCGAAATTGATTAAGATTTGACTTGTAGGCAGATTTTTGTCCAAAAAAGGGTATTTTTTTCCACTGTGCGCCGGAGCGGCGCAGCGGTTTAATCAAAATCTGAAACATTTTCAAACAATGCATTCCAATACTGTCAGTCATTCAGAAATACAGAAATTTGCTAGATGTGGGTAATCTTTATTATACCCTTCACGCTCTAGGGTTATAAGCAGAGCTCGGGAATTTTATCTCTGTGACATCAAAATCAGGGTTGGCTCTAGGTCAGTGCGGAAAGATTTGTATGCAAGTATGACACAATATATCTTACCTTGTACTTTCTTTAGGGAATTCCATAATATCCAAAGTTAATATGGTCAGTTTAGTATAAACACTCACTCGAAGAGGAGGTATTGGGGGTGTAACATTGAATTAATTCACAGGTTTACAAAAAAAATGTCCGACCAATGGGATTCCATTACCGTACCCCGAAGGTTTTTGACGTGCTGAACACGATACCGTGGTTCGTTTTGCACCATAACGTCAGGATTTCTAGAAAACGTAACCTAAAAGTGCTAAAAATACCTTTTTCGCCTTCGTTCGTGCAGAAATTAGTTCACTCAAATGACCCCAAAAACCTCCGAGTAATAAGTTTTGGGCCACAATCTTTAAATTTTGATAGATTTCTGGATTTTAGCATCTGCCATATTGGATCATCTTGGATTTAGAAATTATTAAATTCTGACTTCAGATTCGTGATCAGCGACCCAAAAACCCCCCAGTAACAAAATTCAGGCCAAAATATTGAGTGAATTAATTTGTTCATGAACGAAAAAGTATTTTTAGCACTTTTAGGATAAGTTTTCTCGAAACCCTGACGTGATGGCGCAAAACGGACTACGGCATCGTGTTCAGCACGTCAAGAACCTTCGGGGTACGGTAATGGAATCCCATTGGTCGGACATTTTTTTTTTTACAAACCTATGTTATGAATTAATATTTGTTCTAAATGTTTTGAAGTTAACTTCGCCGTCGTCATCTGTTCTATCAAATTGCAGTTCTGGTGAATCCACAAGTATACTGCAGCCTGAGAAGCACGAAACATTTTTGTATACCGTCGACTCTGTATATTTTCACGCTAGATTTATAGATACATACGTACCTAAATATGGATAAAGTTGTACTACGGATTTTCTACCCTTTGCCTTTATTAAATGTTCACGTAAATGCCCAGAATTGCCACAGTGTAGGTATAGTAAAAGGGATTTTGTCAAAGCAATGTTTCACAATTTTGGCGGCCTCGCCTATTTAAAGGAGTTATTAAAATCACATTAGTAAAAAACATAAAAGTACCGCCGTATATTGGAATCTAATGTTGATATTCGGTCAGGATCGAATGCTTTCGACACTGCAATTCAGTAGATGTTTGCAATATAATATTATGTCTATGTGAAGGCCGTCTCTGGTGCCGAGATAAAATTCCCGAGCCCTGGTTATAAGCTATGGGTATGTAAGAGAAGTAAATAAGTAAATTAATTAATGTCGTCAAAAATGTTGTTAAATTTAAAAATTGTCTACAGAGCTTAGTACCACGACCACAAAACCAAATGTCACAAATTATAACGGCTTTCAGACTTTTCAGTGCACACACCGCAAGTTGTTTTATCCAATAACTGCTGTGCGTATAACATTATTAGTTTATTGGCGAAACTATTATTTTTTAAATTGTGGTTAATTTTTTAACATTGGAAATATTAATGTTCGTATATGGGGCGAAGTTACGAATTTTATCCAAGGCCGCCGATACGAAAGTGTCGAGGTCATATGATGTAATACTGAGATATGCAGCGTTCAAGTGGCCGTGAATATTTGATAACATGATGTATGATTGTTTATGATCCAAATTTCATACAAAATTTTATCTTCTGGCACATTTTGACACTGAAAATGATGTCTATAATTAAGTCATTTTGACACGTAAGAAGATAAAATATTATTATTTCATAAATAGTGTTATCGTCTCCGATGGTTGCAAGGATTGAGAAATCTGTCAATTTTTTAAAAGAATTTGCTAATAGTGTGAAATGTGTAGGGAGGGAATATACGGCAGGTCGAGCCCCTACCATTTAAATTCCTTTGTATCGTTGAACATCAAATCTGCTTCGCACCCGTGAATATGAAATGTCCATAAATTTCTACGTGTACGTACGTACTTGGCTGCCGTTATCTGTCATTGAAAAAACTTTTTTTTGGTCATGGAAGACATGTAAAATTCAGGGAATTTTTCTAGCTACGTAAAGTCCTGTTCGAGCCAATATTGATGTCAAATCATAGATCAGAATCACTCACGCTCTCACAGAGAACGAGAATTTTATTATTAATTATCACAGATTAAAAAACATCAAAGTGAAAGTAGGTAAACGCCTTTGGAAAAAAATACATCCAATTACGCGAGTGTAGCGCCTTCTGCGCCATACATAACAATCAACATAAAAAATTGTTTTTTCATCTTTTTTCCATCAGCGCGTGTATTCAATATGTGCGTGGTACAAGTTAATATTAATGCAAAACAAAATTCTCCTGGCAAAATCCAATTTTCTTATATTTTTCATTGAAGTAATACGAAACGAAACAGGGACGAAAAGGAACAACAAAATAATAAGAAAACACGTATATATTCGTTATAAAAGCCGGTGTATTATGATGGAGGAGGTTGGAGGCGGTATGAGTTTCGCGAAGGGCAAATGTAACTTCATTTAGAGCATATATGTGAGCTTCATGCATAACTTACGTGGTTTTTCCAGGCAACACGGGGCCGAGGGCCGAACCAAATACTTCCCCGAAGCTTCGCTTCAAATAAAGGAATACTTAGCTGACCGACTGCACGCCTCGCTTTAATATATTTCCTCGATAAGCTTAAATTTTCACTTTGATCGCACAAAAACTCCCCTTATAGCGAAGTTTAACAAGGATATATGTGTATTTAAACTTAAAAAGTTTAACAATATGATAAATAATAATTTTATTCACCGTTTCTAATGAGAGATTATGTAGATTATGTATATATGGTAAGACAAGAGTAGAGAAAAATAGAATTATATAAAAAAAATATTTTTAAGAAAAGCTTTTATTTGAAAAAACTACTAAAAAGTAAAAATAATTTTTTTAAAATTCATACTACAGTTTTGACTGAACAAGAAATTGCCGCAGAAGTGTGTAATATAGCTGGAAATCCCACTTATTGCAAACTGATTAAGGCCGCTCTAAAGATGGAATATCAAGAAAATATCCCGAAGAAATCCCGAGTTGATCTATCTTCATTACCTACAAGACAATACCTCGATCAGACCGTGGTGCCCATTTTGATGAACGCTCTTTCCTATCTCGCCAAGGAAAGACCACCAGAACCAATCTCTGCATTAGCAGCATATTTATTAAAAAATAAATCGACTTATGAGGCTGGACCCGAAAGTTCACCACATGGTGAAGGTAACAACATGGAAGAAAAGGCATAGACAATTTTAACAATTTTTTAAGACTTATAATTTAAATATTTATTTGTAATTGCCATGAATTTTTTAACAAAATATATATTGCTTGTACACCGGGAAACCAAAAACTTTGGGGACGGTCATATAGCGCTATTGCATAGTTACTTTGCTCAGTTGACCGCCCCCAAAGCCTTTAGTTTCCCGGTGTATGAATTTTAAAAAAATTATTTTTACTTTTTAATAGTTTTTTCAAATGAAAGCTTTTTCTTAAAAACATTTTTTTTATATAATTTTATTTTTTACTTTTTAGTCTACTTATTTTACAGACAAACAAAACCCTATCATTTGCCATCGCCATCCACCCCTTCCCTCTCCCGTCTCTAACACTACTTCCCATCCCTTCCCCTCCCCTTTCCCATCTCTTCCCACCTCTTTCCACCCCTTCCCCACATCTTCCCACCCCTTTCCCACCTAATCCCACCCCTTCTCCTTTCATTGATACCCATATCAAGGGGGTTGTGAAGAAAAAGGCAATCCGCCATCTTGGAACGTACGCCATATTGAATTTAGGATGACGTCACATGGTTTATCGTATTTTACTCGTCAAACCCTTTAAGTTGATACCCATATCAACGAGGTTGTGATGTAAAAGATACTCCGCCATCTTAGGGCGTACGCCATATTGAATTTAGAATGATTTCACATAGTTTATTGTATTTTACCCGTCAAACTCTTCCATTTAATACCCACATCAAGGGGGTTATGAAGAGAAAGGCGATCCTCCATATTGGATTTAGACCGATAATGGCTATACTATGTTCCATTGTTACCGGACTTATACACGTGTGCCAAATTTCAAAGCTCCAGCTTAATTAGAACTAATCGAAATTCAGCTTGCAAGATTTGACCTAAACAAACAAACAAACTAACTAACATACTAAAAGGTACAATAATGATAAAGAGTAAATATATAATGACATAAAAACCCTACGTACACAGGAAATATCAAAAATATATAATTGTCAAAAGATAATATATAATACGAAACATACAGCAGATTTTTTTTATCGTTTTATTTAACGTCACCGACGCCAAGAGACGAGCTACCTCCAACCTGGAAATTCTGCCGAACCTCTTCTAGTAAGAAAACTAAGGATCTTCTACTTGCCTAACATTTAATAAACAAGGGACCGCCTGCTTTGCATCCCCTCCAAAGGATGGTATATCCACTACGCAATTCTCGTCTTGAAATTACATAGCTTCCGCGTATACGCTGACATACAAGCCGCTAGAAGATGTGACGAGATCGCTGTGTCTCCCAAGATGGATTTCACCCATCCAAGTACTAACCGCGCTACACGTTGCTTCACTGGAATATCGAAATACAATCACAAGAACAAAACACAGGACGCCTCCACGCTCGCCCCTCCAAGCAAAAATACAAAAAAAAAAACAAATAGATATAATTATATAAGTGTATATAATGTCGGTTAAGAATTATTGAATTGTGCAGTATCCTTTTTGTTCAAGAATTTTTTTTAATAGTAATTTACACTTATAATATAAGTGAGGTTAGGTTTTTTTTTAAAACATAATTTCTATATTGGGTAATAACAAGACGTGGGCAACCAAAATGTCAATTTATTTAAGAGAAATTCTATATCTATTTATATATTAATGTGTCAGTGAAGTACGATTTCCAAAAATGTATGATAGTTTATTAATCTCCCCACTCATAAAAACGGTGAAGTTATTGCAGTTGGTCCAAAATCGAAAATGATAAGACCCGATTTTTACGTTTTGATGTTCTAGGAATATGAAAAAGGGGTTTTTAAAAATGTCTGTACGTGTGTATGTATGAACGTGGACACGATAGCGCCAAAACTAGCTGGCCGGTTTAGATGAATTTTGGTATAAGGGTAATATTAGTATTGTACATGAACTCAAAAAATCTTGGTGCAGATCGGATGACGTTTAGTGCCTTTTTGGCACATAAACTTTATTATTTTTCAACTTAATATCCGTTTCTTTTATTGTACCATTCGAAAGTGAATGTTATTCTGATTTCAACGACATTTCACATTTTACTTTTTTCCGTTCTTTTTCCATCAAGAAAGGTGAAATCAACTCTCCGGTGCACGGTTAGGAGGTTTTTGCTAGTAACTATCCACTTTTTTCTAAGTTATCTTTAGTTTGTCACGCTTCTGTGACGTAACTGGTACAAAATGTTCTTGAAATAAAACCTGTAAATGTATTTTTTTTAAATGTGTATTGCCCATAACTTCCAAATTACTATATTGATTGCAATAAAATTTGGATAATATTATGCAATAAGTAAGAAATATGGCATGTTTTGTCTAGAAAGCCAGGGGTGGAATACTCTTAATGTTTTTTATCTCCAAACTTTGATATTGACACATATTTTTTTTTAATTCCTTAAACAATTTCTAAGAAAAGCACTCTCGTTTGATACAAATAAAACGACCCGACCCGTTTTCGAGGTATATTTGTCAAATTTGACGTTTTGATATGTTTCATGCAGTATATTTCGTGTTTATTCATTATTGGGACTCTGCCTTTATTTTCGAAAATATTTGTTCTGTTCTTAAATACAGCTTCACGAGTCTGGCTTCATGAAACAAACTTTTCATTGAAGGCCAAAAACAAATTGACCCTCTTAGATTAACTATACAAAATTTGACGCAATGTCAGTCGTCATAGAATTAGTTAAATCAAGTTTTCTCGAAAAGGGATCTTTCATCGGTACCAAACAAGGGTACGTTTTTGCAATAAAATTGTTTAAGCAATTAAAAAATGTTACCTCAAATTCCAAAAATGTGTCTATATCGATATTTAAGCAGGGTTAGCATGTTTTAAACAAGATGTTTAAAACATCGCACTGTGTTTTAGACAAATGTTTAAAACATATTTAATACACAATGCGATGTTTTAAACAACTATTTAAAACATAGTTTGAAACGCAGTGCAATGTTTTAAACAAATGTATTATTTTGGAGTTTGTGGAAAAGCAGAAAAAGTGCCGATGATGGTCCATTTCGATAAATAATTCCGATATAAACAGTAAACACACTCACAAAAAATATCCTCTGTGGTCTTACTCACATGAGTCAAGTGGTCAATGCTCACATACACTAAACTGAGCATTTTATTTGTAGAGTGCTGTAAAATCGCTTTAAGAGCGCCATCTGGTATCAAGTAGTAGAAGCAGACACAGTAACTTGGCACCATTTAGTTTTAGTTGAATAGAATTTTAAACGTTTTAACCCTATTTAAACATGTTTTAAATATACCATTTAAAACATTGAAAAAACTGTTTAAAATAAAAAAAAACTGTTTTTTTTTGTTTAAAATGAAAAAAAAAACTTTTTTTTTCAACCCTGGTTTGAGAGTAACAACATATTCAGGATATTCCACCCCTGTTGGCTTCCTAGACAATATGCAGAGTACCATATTTCTCAATTATAGATATTTACTGTGTATATACTATTCAGATTTGATGTATTTATTTAAATGTACGCCTATTCCGCAAACAAAATTGTTATAAAACAACGAGGCATATTTTGTCATTAAACCAATCAAATTAATTTTGTGTGATTGGGCAATTTTTTATTACGTAAAAATGGGTTTACATTTAATGGCGGAATTAATTCACAATTACTTATTAAAATTAAATTGTGTAGAAATTGAATTTCATTATGTTTTTCTAAATACAATAACATTTTGCCTAATAAAATGGGATTGTTTAAATCATTTTCGACACGGAGGTTGGAATGGCACGACAATTTTAATTCGACCTAAAGGTAATCATCCACGGCACGTGATGTATGGTTACTCATGTGTGAAACACCTTATAGCAGCTTTAAATTGCGAATGACCACCCCTATTCTTTATACTTATTTAAAACTAATAAACCCAAGTGCTCCATATCTTCTAGAATCACATGCTGTCTGAACCTCTTAAGCGCGGAAAGCTCATCACTCCCTCCGATGATCTATCTAACCATGCACCAATGAAGTCTCATACAAGTTCGATTGGAGAAAGTTCAGGTGATTTTGCTGGCCACTATTAATTTAGAGGGCAAAAAACTTAGCTGACATTAACGTTCCTCTTCCAACTAATGCTACGTCTTCTTCTTATTAACAACGTCTTGCCAGATGTTTTGTGATTCATGAAAACTCGAGTGAAAACTATTCTAGTTGGCATCCGCTTGCTGCTTAACGAGAATACGATGCTGGAGAGTCTATTTTCGGGACATATTTCTTAAAGAGTCGAGGTATTAGTGAAATGCGCTGTCCAGGGAATTATTAACAGACGTCTTAAAAACACATCGCTCAAGAAGCAACCCGTCTGTCTGCTTCCCTAACAGTCCGTATCTCAGAGGCATAAAGAAATATGGTGAAAACTTGAGCGTTAGCCCTATATCTAACCATGTACCATGTATTGTCCGTTAAACATATCCAATATCTACAACGAATTAGTGAATTTTCTGAACACTATTTAACGAGCTATTAAACTTTGCTTTACTGTCACCAGTCTGTTTTTAATTAGGCTAGCTTCGTATTCCTCAACGTCTGTCTTTCCTCCTGTGATATTTATACCAACTAATTTTTATACTTAACAAATTATTTTATTACGAAGAATATGAATAATATCGCAAGCAAAATAAAATGTAAATTTTTTAAGGTGCGGCGCCCTTCTGATGTGAGTTTATGCAATAATATTTTTCTTTAAATATCTATCAATTTTAATTTCAAAAACCAATTATCTTATAAGAATTCAATTAAGAAAGCCATGGCGCAGCATGATAATTAATTATTACTGTATTAGAATCCCCGCTAAGATATAATCAGTTGTATTAAGCATTCACTGGCAGATCCTAAAGCAAAGATATTCTTTAATTTCAATTATTTAGTTGTCATTCGATTGAGGTTAAGGAAGGTAAGTAGCGGCGCGGTGTAGCATTGGTTCTTCACAGAAGATGTCTTTGGTTAATGCCGATACGGCATTTTTAGGCGTAGCACAAGATAGTGTATCCAAAAATGTTATACTTAATATACAGCGTGTCGCACTTTTCATGGAGCCACCCTCATATCTCGCTCATCTGATATCCGAATATTTTGAAATTTTGGTGGTGAATATATACATATAAAATGAGTCTTTAGACGTAACCATATTTGATTTTAGTCAGAGGCGTTCGATTCTAGATCTAGAAAAAATATATTAGCGATTTTTTCAGTAAAGAACTAGTGGGATATTCTTAATCACCACCTTTAGAAACCCCTTTGTACAAGATTACATCATAGTGGGTTCAAAAGTGTTTGAGATAGGGGCCGTCAAAAAAACAATTTTTTCACCTAAAAATAATTTTTATCTGTAAAACGGATTCTCAAATGAAAAAAATGTATTCTTAATTTTTTGTTCAGAATAATGTATTGTGCTAGTCTGAATTGATTTTACAATAAAACAATTATTTATTTAATAAGGCAATAATTCTAATTCGTACATGCTTAACATTTTTCTAACGAATAATCTTCAAAAAAGACCTAAGTAAGCCATGAAATCAAAAGTTATTGCGAGTGTCAATTGGTTTTATTTATTTATTTATTTATTTATTTTAGTTTCATTTATTTTATTTTTTAATTTTTGCCTTATTTAAATAAATAATTATTTTGTTGTAAAATCAATTCAAACTAGTACAATACATTATTCTGAACAAAAAATTAAGAATAATTTTTTTTCGTTTGAGAATCCCTTTTGCAGATAAAAATTATTTTTAGTTCAAAAAAATTGCTTTTTTGATGGCCCCTATCTCAAACACCTTTGAACCCACTACGTTGTAATCTTGTACAAATGGGTTTCTAAAGGTACTGATTAAGAATATCTTACTAGTTTTTTTCTAAAAAAATCGCTAATACTTTTTTTTTGAAAATCGATCCCTTTTCTACATCCTAGAATCGGACGCCTCTGACTAAAATCAAATGCGGTTACGTCTAAAGACTCACTTTGTAGGTATATATTTACCACCAAAATTTCAAAAAATTCGAATATCACATAAGCTAGATATGAGGGGTGGCTCCATGAAAAGTGCGACACGCTGTATATTCTTTGTCATTAATTTGTTTAGTTTTTCCAATAATATGAAAAATATATAATATCTAACAACCGTAAATAAATATTTCTTTCAAATCAGAATTGACTTTTTTGCTTTTGGTCACTAAAATTCACTGTTCTGAAAACTGTTATACCTCAATTTACTGTTTCAAGCTCCATACCCCCATAATTGGGGATTAAAAGTGTCCAAGACTACTTATAATTGTTATACAGGGTGTCCCATAAGTAATGTTACCTAGAGCAGATTCCTTACGTAAAAATATCACGATTTAACAAAACTTACCTTAGTCCAAGGGTTGATATTAACAGAGATACAGGGCGTCAAAGTTAAATTTTTGTTTTGTTTTTTTTTTAAATAATTTCTTTAAAAATTGAAATATTTTAACATTTGGTGATTGGTGATAACGAGATACCGAATTTTAGATCATTATTTTTTTGGACCGTATGAGTTATCACCTAACTTAAATTTTCTACAAATTCAGTTAGGCGAGTTCTTGGATGATGACCACTACTTTAAAACCAAATATCTTGAAAACGGCTACTCGTAGTGACATTTAGAAGGTATACCTTTTTCACATAAAAGAGACAGGAAAGTATGAATTTTTATTAAAAAAAAAAAAATAAAAATATATTCGCCAAAAATATGTGACATATAAACGAGACACAAACTATCGTAGGTGGCTCCCTCTACAAATAACAGCAAAACTATGAATAGATTTGAATCCCTCGCCTCAAAATATCCCCATTCACCAAATTTTGTTAAAATATTTCAATTTTTAAAGAAATTATTTAAAAAAAAATCAAAACAAAAATTTAATTTTGACACCCTGTATCGTTGTTAATATCAACTTTTGGACTAAGGTAAGTTTGGTTAAATCGTACTACTTTTACGTAAGAAATCTGCCATTGCTCTATGTACTGTTATTTACGGAACACCCTTATAGAAATAACAAGTACTGGAGGCATGTTTTACCCTTTTCAATGCTAGGTAGCGTTAGGCAATACCAAAATTTCTTACGCTAGGAATTTAAGTTGTGCTTGTAAATTACCAGAAGGTTTTGAACACTACAAGTTAAAATTTTTGAAGTTGAATGCAAACATGACGAAAAATCACAATTTTAACCCCAAAACACATTGATTGCTTCCAATATATTTTCTTGCATGCCTATTTCTCCGTATTTAAAGTTGAAATGGATCCATTAAAATGAATTTGAATGAGGTATCAGATGTTTTATGATTTTTATTATTTTTTTGGATTTGTCCTAAATTTGAACTTTCTGGTGCAGCCCACGCAGTCATAAAAACTTCTTACATGTGTACAGTGCAACTCTACTTGAGGTTAATTTTCATTTTTCTTGGTGCAAGAAGGTCATCCGATATGAAAAAAAATAAGTTTTAAAAATGAGTCGTACGCCATTTTGCTTCCGATTCCGGGATCCTGACTATGCCCATTGTGCTTCTCTTTAATAAGACTACAAATATATCCTAGTGAAAGAAAGTTATCAGATATGACCGAAAGAATGCGCTAGCTCTTGGCATAAAAGATGGGTGACCATCCGAGGAAACTCGACAATCTTGTCCCACCTTCTAACACGGCTTGTATATCACCGACTTAGTGGCGCAGTGCCTATGGTGTTAGGCTTGCGTACTTGCTTCGGCGGTACATATACCAGTGACGTAGCCAGGATTTTTATTCGGGGGGGGGGGGGGGGGGGGGGTCCGAACGTTTTGAAGGTATTACTCAGATACGAATAGAGTAAATGAGTTAGAATATATGAAAAAAAATCTTTAAATTAAAAGTATTTTCAAATTTTCGCACTTTTAAAGTCCCTGCAGTTGATTTAAACTTTCTAGGCGTCGCGACGACTAGTTAGTTGAAGACGTTGAAATTCTATCACTTTGAAAAAATGCTAATTGCTCCATCTATAAGCCCCTTTTTGCATAATTAAAATATCTCCATTTTTTTCTAAGTAAAAAAACCCCGTTTTTAAAGTTCTATTGAAAGCTGAAATTATTTCAAATATAATAATAATCGAATCGAATCATAGCAATCGAAAACAAGTGGTCAAAATCAAGAAAGAAAATATTGAGAGAAAATCTGGGGAAGTAACAACTAATATGGGTGTACCACAAGGTAGCATAGTGAGACCTTTACTGTTCATCATGTACGTGAATTAACTCAAAAATGTCAGGCTCATTTTAACTGCAGAAGAAGAACTAACTATAGCAAAGGATTACTTTCTAATTAATAAACTAGCAACATGGAGCCGTGTACAACTGTATAAAGATATATCTATAATAATGTCACATATTGAAATCCGTTGTTTTTTTATTGAGAGGGGTGCTAATTTTGATTCCACACTTAGGCGACCAAGCATGTAGGAAGAAACAATTTTCTTTACTTTACCTTGTTATTTTATTTATTATTTTGAAAAAAGATATAATTGAGGAATCTCTGGAACCTTCATTATGAAAAGGAATTAGGTTTATACAATCACATCACATCCGTCATACTTATATGCAGCAGGTTACTTAAGACTAAATCAGATTCAGATTGCGCTAGATTGTGTGGCTTCAAATCCGCACGCTGTTGGCTCATCCGCCCTATCCATATGGCTGCAATAAAATTTCAAGACACCACGATTTACAACGGGACTGGCTGTAATAGAAATTTGAAATCAGCCAAAGAAATTTTCAATAAAAACCGAAAATGAAATTAATTTGTTAATTTTAAATATCATGCCTGCCAATTATTCAAATGTCAATTAATTTCGGGGGGGGGGGGGTCCGGACCCCCTGGACCCCTCCCCTAGCTACGTCACTGCATATACTAAAATTAGAATGATACATAATTACGAATTAGCTTTAAGTAGTGTCCCACGGCTGACGCGTGCGTCTTGACGCTGTTAGGAACTCCTCCCTTAATGAGCGCTAGATATCTCAGAAACTGTTTGCAAATCCGACTTGATCCTAACCAAAGCTATAGCAAAACCATTCAATTAAAACAATAAGTATAATTTAATGTCATTAATATATTGATGAATACAGCAGTAATTTAAGAAAGCGCGAAAATTATGTATAAATAGAAAATGAAAGAGGCCCAAGAATTCACCTTGTGGAACACGTGTATTTAATATGTGTAGAATTAGAAAAACAGTTATTAATTCAAACTCTTTGCAAATAGTTACTTAATTGTTTTATTAAAAAAATGAAATTTTTTTCGCAGCTTGGCAGCCTGGATCTTTGAAGTAGTGATTCGCTGATTTTTTATCGTTCATATTTTACTTATCTCTTCGTACAACATAATTGCATATTTTAATTCACGACAAATACTAGCTTATAGCTTATATGAAAATACTATACAGTAGCAACATTTTTTTTTTTTTTAGATAATATATTTTTGCTGTTCATTAATATTTACTAACAACACAGTTATTGTATATTCAGGGCAAGCAAATTTACAAAATAATGAGAGGATAAATAAAGAATATTTCGAGGAGCTGTTAACTGCACGATATATATTTTCACATGTGCCCAAGTAATGGCATTTCTGTGGAATGTTTGTTTGGAGAAAATATGGGTTTCGTGTTTAGAAACAAAAAAGTGAATCGTGATCAGCCATGGGAAAAATAGTACGAAATTAAAATACAAAGTGAACAAAAAGGCCTTAATTATTACCGTGATTAGACCATCATGGTGTGGGAAATAGTAATTACAAGTACCGCATTAAGCCATCTAGCCTACCGTCAGTTCCTCGCTTGATTGGTATCTCTAAAAATGACTTGGTCGACTTGAGCCGGCGCCTTAGCGTACCCTACCCTCACTTATAATCAAAATTACACATAATTATAAAACTTTTCCAACGAAATCTTTCAAATTGGTACTCTGGGCATTTGAAAGGAATCGTCTTTGTACCATAGGTCGTTTAGGTAAAACCGAATTTAATAACCGACTATTTTTCTTGCCCCTTATAATTTTATTAATAACCAAAAAGTATTCCACTAATCTATGTTTTATGTTAACCACAATAATTGCCGGTACAGCTCTGCAGGAAATTTAAATATATGTAGTTTCTAAAGCGGATTTTTGTGCCTCACGTGATTGTAAAACTAATAAGTAATAATTATTAAGTTTGGATGAACCAGCATAAGTTGCACATCTACTAATATTTCGTTCAATTTACTCATACCTAATTGGTGTAGTCAAATTATATATAAACAATAGTCCTGTCTCAATGAATCGTTTCTAGAGGGAAATGCCGAGATCACAATTTTTGACTTGTGGACTGTGTTTGAACTATTTAGGAGGTAAACTTACCAAAACTCCCCGAACATAGGAGGTGCGGGGAGTGCAGAGGTGCGCGAAGAAGTTCTCGGTTTTTGGTTTTTCGCTAATATTTCGAACACGGTTAGCCATAATCAAAAAGTGGCTATATGTAAAATTAAAGCTCAAGTCAAAAATTGTGATCTCGGCATTTCTCTCTAGACCCCCCCCCCCCTTATTGAACGTTCATTGACAAGGCTAAAGTAGCTATTTTATTCTTGAAGTTCTTGGTTGCCATTGTGTCATGTACCTAATATTTGGGAATCAGAAGCTACAAATTCGATCACAGGGTGTGTGAAAAACGGATTATATTTACGAACAAAAATTATTATATTATAACTCAAATTACTGATGAGATACAGAAAACAACGTACAACTAACTAAGTGAACTTAAATTTACCTCTTGCTTAAACTAAATTAACACCTAATACATTTACCCTCACAATAGCAATCTATTATACTATTATACTATTACGTGTTTACACCCCTTTTGTAAACGCCCTGTATCGTGGATTCGAAAATTATAACACCAGGGTAACAATTTATTAACTACTAATTACAGCCAATTAATTACTTTACTTGTATTACACTGAGTACTATAATTCAATTTTTCAGTCACTTTCATCTGAACTGTACTACTCCACTCGGCTTCTCCATGCCTTTATATACCCAAAGATGAGGGCTACAGAATAATCTCAACTAATCTGCAATTTTCAAGTTTATGACACCGCGCGCGCCATCTTTGGGATGATTGCCAAACTAACCCCAACTTAGCTTTCTGTTACTTATACGTGGAACTTAGAGAAAATTCCCACAGATGTCTCTGGAGGTAGAAAGTAGAAACATGTAACAATACATTCCAACCCAGTATTGCTACAACTACAGTACTCGGTGCATTTTTAGTTACAAAATACATTTTTGAAAGTTACACCTTTATGGTTAACTTAAGGATAAACTCATTATTCTTCAAGTCTCAACTAAAATAAATCGGATTGAAAATTCTGAATTTATCACAGTCGCACTTTTCCAAATAATTATTTGACACGCAGCTCTGAACATGTGTTGATAAAGAAAATCGTCAATAGGTGGTAAATTTCTCATACCGTGCGTGTAGCGGGGCGCTAGGCATAGGGAATAAAATTACAACATCGCGCGTGCCAGCTGGCTGAAATGAAATAACAGAGCTGGGATGCTCCGCCCGACGGAGGAATTTACGGCAGCAGTGTTGTCATATCTTTCGCGCTACGTGAATGTACATGCCTAATGGGAAATTACACGCACGGTATCAGACTCACAAATGTGAAAAAAAAGTGCTCTTAATTTGTTCAAATCCTTTGTACCATCAATATAATTTTGTTCTAAAAATGATACAAAATATTATCCCTACAGCACTGCTCTAGAAATCACCCTTTTTGCCTCTTATGGACTAATTTCTATAGAATGTATTCTATTGTACTACTTCTTTATATTGAGCAACTTTATTATAATCATTAGATGTATTTATAACGTTCGTCAGCAGACTTGTATAAAGATTTGGAACTTTCTAAACACCTCTACCTAAAACTGAAAACATGCAATACAGGTCGAATATGGCACCTGCTGTGGTTAGAAACATGAATATTAAAATCTTATCTAATTTTGTGCTGAATAATACCCTTTACCTATTTGGTTCTCTCATAATTTATTTGACAACAAAAACAAACGAACAAGTTTGTCTAATATACAGTAAATTCACGTAGTTTTTTTATTTCACCTTTAAAAAAGTGTTTTTATTATTAGTTATGTTAAACTTTGTCTTTAAAATGTCATTGAATGGAATCAGTCCATCGGCTTCTTATATTACTTCCACGTCCAGTGGAAGTATAGTAACGACAAAAATATGTTTAAAAATTTTTCTTGTCCAAATAGGCTTAAAATGTCATGAAACGTCGAGATTTTAAGTTTGAGCGAAAAAAAAATTTCTGTCTGTCGGTCTGTCTGTAACTTTTTTTGTGCGCACGTTTACTCTGGAATCGTTTAAGATATTGATTTGAAATTTGGTACACATATGTACTTTAACGAGATCTAGAACTAGATTATATTTTCATCTTGTTCCGTCGAAGGGTTGGGGGGTAAATTGGGGTAAATTTGGGGTAAATAGGTCAATCAAGCAGGTAAGAGTCCATAAAATTGGTATTTAGTTTATACAAGAGAAGCTAAGGTCTCAAAAAAATTTTTGGCATTAGCCACCTCCATTACCACCCCCACCCCCTTATTAAAGGGGATGAAAAAAAAAATGTGATTTAGTGTATGTACAGGAACCAGAAACCCCAAAATATTTTTTTACTTCATCCACCCCCACTATCACCCCCCCCTATCACCACCCCCTCTCCCCACTACCGATGTGGTGTATCGTTTTATGGGTTTTTGGGGTAGAGGATTTCAAATATTATAGGTATTATTAAAGTTCCATAAACAATTATTTTCACATACAAAGTTTTTTCGTTGTGAGTGACTTGGATAGAGAATCTGGATGTGGAAGTAGTGATTCCTTGGGCAGCGGTTTTTTTTAGAAATATCTCCAAGATTTTCGCAAATTATGATGAACCGATAGATATATTTATAAATCATGTTTTTATGAATTCCCTCACTTTTTTTGAATATATGAATATTAATCAATATTTTTTAGGCCCTTTCTACCACTTTGTTATTTATATATTTTTTTTCTAGCAAATATTGTTCTACTACGAACCTTATAAGGAGCTAGCGACACTCTTTTTTGAAACATTTGCTTAAAATTAATTTCTTATTTTTTGTGTTATATTTAGGTTACGTTTCCACAAAATCGGTTACTGCAGGCGTACCGGCGGACCAACCCCCGATAGGACTTTTTTGCTCCTCCCAAAGCCATGTTTCGTCGAATGACTGGCGACATAAAGGAGGAGGGTCCATAAGGCCGGTTTTCGGCCCATAATTTATTTTTGAACAAAAAAAAAACTGAAAAACATGTTTTTATTTTTTACTATCAAATATCGAATCGATTCCACCCCAAACGAAACTTTTCCCCACCACTTTTTTTACCTCCTGTCACCCCCCTTTTCTCCCCCTTCTCCCCCCCTCCCACCTCTTTCGAAATAACGAAAATACACGTACAAAATCAAAAATATCCTTATTCAGCAAGTCATTATAAAATGTTTCAATGGCCTGCAAAAAAAATCAACTGAATGCTGGTTATTTAATAGTTTAGGGGGGTGTAAAAAGGTGAGGTGAGTGCGGGAAAGTTTCGTTTGAGGTGCTACTACATCTACTCAAAAAATTCCTAAGTCTATTTGCGTTCTAATAAACGCTTAAAAGTGTAGCAACAAAGTCGAAGAGTATTTGATCGGCACATTTCTGAAACCGTAAATGAGACGTCCGATTGTATTGAAATTTTGATATTAACTTAGTTTGGGGAAGATCTTTATTTGAAAAAAAATCTATCGGTAATTATAAAAAAATATAAAAATATTTTAATTCAGAAAAATGTACCTGAAGAAAGTTGCAGCCTTTGAGTACGAAAACAAGCGTTTCGCCAACCAAGTTGGTATCATCGGGAGATGTTATAACTAAAAATATAGCAATTATACCTCAAAATTATTTCCAAGAAACTACTAAACTATGTATACTATAGAATGTTCAACTATTATATAAAGTCTTCAATAACGCGGGAAGAGTATAATCTAATTATTATCCATCGAATTGAAATAAAGGGCAAGAAAATTAAGTTTTTGATGCCAAAACAGATTTAAGCAAAATATGTTTAGACAAAGAAATCTCTGCAGTTAAAAAAAAAATTGAAAGTGTAACTCCGTTAGAAAGTTATTTTCTAAATTATGATCATCAAATCTATTGAGAGAAGTGAATTTTGAAACTGTCAGTTCAATAAGTAATATTAAAAAGTAATATTAGATATTTACTGCATATTTGTTTTGATAAACTCAGTAATATTAAATATTGTATGATAACACGAAGTATCATAACATTGACTTTTAATGTGAATATTTTACAGTCTAAGTCATATCACACACCTGGGAGTAAATATAACAACTATTGAAAAATCACCAGAGATCGTAAATCGGAATTATTATACCATCATAACAGCTATATTCTTTAAAGGTAGTTTTAAGGTGACACTATTTTGCACAAAATTAAAAAAAAAACAGTATAAAAGTTGATTTTGTTATTTTAATAAACTGTATAAAAATTATAATGATTCAATAGATTTCGTAACAATTCTTTACAAATTTTAATATTTTTATCATAACCTCTAGCAAATTCTGGGAATAGATGTAATTACCGTGGACAATTAATTTTAAATACTCCAACAAAAGGAAATGGTAGATTGTAAAAGTTTATTATTGTGTGTGCAAGGACTCAAAAATTGCAATAAATAGTAACACTTACTTCCTCATGATGGTAAAAATGGTAAGATTTGCACTTATAACTATCATTAAGCAAAAGTGCAACATTAGAAAATGGCAGATATGAATTATAATTTATGTTGCAGCCACATAAGGTTCTAATAATCGTTTACAATAAATAAGGGAACTGTTTAAAAAAGGATAATAGGAGCAAATTATCGATAGTTATCGTATGATTTTAGCTGCTGGCCATATAGATTTGCAATCTGCGAGATGCTATACTGTAAACTCGGCATTAATTCTAGATTATTTGCGTGCATACGATATAATTTTTGGTTTTAATATTCAGATGCCAATATTGTTCGGAAAAGAGCTCGTGTTATACGGCAACAGCTTGAATATTTAACCACTAGATCGTTCTTGATTGCATTGCCCCGAGATATCAATTACATAGATCGTTATTCTCTCTAAAAACGGAATATTTAATTTTCCATTCCTTCGAACAAAGGAATTTAAAACGTTTACCATGCGTCTCAGTATTACAATAATTAAGATTTATTTACGACATTAAGTTTAAGTGGGGCCAAATCAGAGCAGTCAGGTGTACAATCAAACAATCCGTCTTCTATCGTCATTAGTAGAAGGTGTTATTTGTAATGAACTTTATCCATCGCCATTAACTTTCTTACGGAAACGTGAGATTTAGTTGATGTTTAATTTCACACATTGATAACATACGAATATTTTCTTAAATAAACAAATAAGATAATTCATAAATGCATATCCTATTGCACAATGTAAACACAGCTTTAATTATTTTTAATATCAACAAAAAGTACATATTACGGAGGTTCGCGTGACTACTTCTCTCTTTATTTCTTCAAATAGGGTTTTATTTTTTCTCCTAAATTGATAAGATTTGCCTTTATGCATACAAATTGAACGTTTCTTTTGTATTTTAAATGGGAAACGCGACGGTTGTAATAATTGTATATAATATGTAACCAGAGATTAACAAAGGGTCCTTTCATTCCTTAACAAAACATTGGTAAATTGGTATCGCCTTCAGTTAATTCTTTCTTTTGGTTGTTTTGCACGCGAGGAATAATAGATTTTTTGCGACATTTGTTCCTTTAAATGACACGAAAGTTGGAAAAATAAAAGGTATAATTAACCAAAAGGAGTTTGCATACAATGCCCTTTACAAATAAATGTGACAGGGCAGTAACACCTATTTCAAAACCAAATAATACACAAGAGTTGCGCTTATGAAGAGTAGAGTGAATTGAAACTTGACGTTTAATCTTACATACAAATTTCGTTGTATAAATGTTCGAATTCAAGTCATAAAACCGCTGACCAAGGAATCACTACTTCCACATCCAGATTTTTCTTATAACGAAAAAATTTGAAACTATATTTGCACTCCCCTATGTATAAATAATTGTTCATAGAACTTTATATAATATTTGAAACCGTCTACCCCAAAAACTCATGGAACGATATGCCACTTCGGTCGTGAGCGGTGGTAGTGTAGTTGATGCTAAAAAAAACTTTGAGGTCTTTGATTCTTGCACACATTAAATCATAATTTAATTTTTACCCCCTTTAATAATGGTGTGAGAGTGGTAATGGGGGTGATAGTGAAATGGTTGATGCCAAGAAAAAAATTGAGTCCTTGGCTTCTGGTATATACACTAAATCCCAATGCTTGATTTATCTATATACCCCCAGTTACCCTCCAATTTTTCAACGGAATAAGATCAAAATAGAATCTGGTTCCAGATCATGTTATAATACAAAGGTGTACCAAATTTCAAGTTGATATAAACCGTTCCGGTGTAATCGTACGCCCAAAAAAGTTCAAGCAGATATAGAATTCTTTTGTCCAAACTTGAAATCTCGACGTTTCATGACATTCTAAGCCTATTTAAACAAACAAAACAAAATTTAAGTTTTCTTTTCTTTTACTACACTTCCACTCCACTACATGGATGTGGAAGTAAAATTGAAAGCGTATTTATGCACTGCTATTAGAATTTCTTAGGTGATTTCTGCAAACTCTAGAATTTGAGCAGTTGTAAAGGAAAGATAGATTCACGACAATAGATCGGAAGATCTTTTGTCATCGAGAACGGTACATCCTCAAACGTTGTCACTTAAAAGCACACGTGTTCTCTTAATGTCATGTATACCACCCACAAGAAACGCCTCCCATAATAACATTATCCTAATAATGAGTCTTTAAGTTTACATTTGCGTTTTAATTTTAGTCCCGAACGAAACAAAGGCCAAACGGAAAGGGCTGTGTTGGCTGAACAACGTTTTTTTCGCAGATCTAGCTTAAAATGTCACAGTAAACACATTTTCATCTGAATCTTGCCCAATCGCTTCGTGCCTAATAAAGTCAGTAACACCAGACCATAGTATCACCATATGTTTATAATGTCTGTTATGGTTAATCAATCACTTTTAATTTTACACGTTTTTCTGTTTTAAAATGTTAGTAATATGTTTGTTGTCGATTCTAGTTTTTGATTGATTTTTTCTTGTTGCAGGGCGACCTTTTGGCGAACATGTGATGCGCCGCGATGCCCACTCTGTCCGCGGCGCCTGAGCAGAGTTCCGGCGGCCGCACCGACCGGCAGAATAGTCATCCAGACGCCATGAGCCCTGAGCAGGAGGCAAGTCCACCACCTGCAGCGCCGGGTGCATCTCCACCTCCACCGCCCCCAACGCGCTTACCATCACCTGCCATGTCGCACCACGAGAACACTTCTGATGTGGAGCAGTTCGCCGGAAAGATAGTCTACAATCCTGATGGCTCGGCGTATATCATCGAAGATTCGGAGAGTGACGGCGAAGTCCAAGGCCCCAACACCAACGTGCCCGAAATAGTGCCGCCTCTGCAAGCAGTATACGTTTCGCGGCTCCTTCGACAACCTACCCGCCCCACAGAATTACCTGCGGTGCACAGCTATCGCGTGGTCGCGCTGAGAGACGCTCGGCCTCCGAGGCCCGCTTCCGTGCCAGTAAAACCCATCCTCATGTGTTTCGTCTGCAAGCTGAGCTTCGGCTTCGCACGGTCCTTCGCGAACCACGCACAATCCGAGCACGGTGTCACCTTGAAAGAAAACGAGCGCGAGGTGTTAGCCGCAGACTGTTCCGCAATCTTGCAGTGTGTGGGTGCCGACAAGAGGCCCATGGTGTCCTTGCTGGAGCCCCTCGGTACAGCAACGCACGAAAACCACAACTCAAATCAAATAGTTCCTGTTCACTCTGTACAAAATCGTAACGAGGGACTCTCGCCTATCACCGAAACGCCACCCTGTTCCTCATCCCGCAACACACCTGGAAAGTCTCCGTCTCCACCGTTCGCAGCGCCTCCCGCCTTCATGACTGGAACAACGATAGGGGTTTGTCCGGAACACCTTCAAGGAAGACCTTCTGGAGTGGAGTGTGCCCGCTGCGAGATGATACTCGCTTCGGGTCGGCTAGGGCCTGCCGGATTGGCCAACGTACACAGTAGAAACTCATGTAAAACGCTTAAATGCCCAAAATGTAATTGGCATTACAAATACCAAGAAACCTTAGAAATCCATATGAAAGAGAAACATCCAGAGGCGGAAACTAGTTGTATTTATTGTATAGCGGGCCAACCCCACCCGCGGTTAGCTCGTGGAGAAACCTACACCTGCGGGTATAAACCTTACCGTTGCGAAGTTTGCAACTATTCAACGACAACCAAAGGCAATCTTAGTATACACATGCAGTCTGACAAACATCTCAACAACATGCAAGAACTTCAAAACGGTGGCGCCCCCAACGCGGAAGCGCGGCAGTCGTCACCCAAAGCTCCACCACTACATCACTCTCCGGTCAGCAGTGGCCATAAACCCAAACCTAGTTTTAGATGTGATGTTTGCAATTACGAAACGAACGTAGCTCGAAACTTACGGATCCACATGACCTCAGAGAAACACACTCACAATATGCTGGTGCTCCAACAAAACGTAAAACATATGCAGACGCTGTCTGCGCTCCATCATCAACAACATCCTCAGCAACACATGGAGAGTCTATACGGCATGTATCCCGGATTGGGCGACAAACCTGAAGCGGCTCTGGCCGATATGGCCTACAATCAAGCCTTACTTATTCAAATGATGACCGGAGGACAGTTGCCGGGTCATGGTGGGCCGGCCGATCTGACGGCGCATTCGGATCTCGGCCTCAATCCCGAAACCATGGAGCCTCCCCCCGAACCCGCAGACCCGGACCCAGAAAGGACATACCAATGTTGCGTTTGTAACATTTTCCAGACGGATAATTTAGAGGAGCTTGGTCGACATTTGGCGCTGGATCGGACGCGGTTAAGGGAACAGGAGATCTTAGCTGTAGTGGCTGGCCACTACGTTTGCAAGTTGTGCACGTACAAAACCAATCTCAAAGCCAACTTCCAACTTCACTGCAAGACTGATAAACATCTACAGAGACTGCAACACGTAAACCACGTCAAAGAGGGCGGCCCTCGGAACGAGTGGAAACTGAAATACGCGTCGGCACCCGGAGGAGTTCAAATCCGATGCAACGCTTGTGATTACTATACGAATTCGGCACATAAACTACAATTGCACGCGGCGGCGGGTCGTCACGACGCGGGTGTCGCACTTCTGAAACATCTTTTGGACAGGTGTACGACTCTCAATCCGAACCAACCGAGAGTGTTTCACTGTTCGCTTTGCGGATTTTCATCCACTAATAGACTACCTCTTCTTCAACACGTACGATCTCTAAAACATTTACATATGGAGCAGTTGCACCAGCTTCAAAGACGCGCGGAAGGTAAAGACACATCTCCGGAAATCGGCGAGGTGTTTCATGTTGTTCCAGGACCTATGGATCAGCAACAACATACACCAGGTAAGAATTTTTCACAGTGTTAGGTTTCTAGAAGTATCACAATTATTTAAATATGCACGTTGCATGTATTTCACGTAAGAAGACGTAATTAAGATATAATAACTTGTCGACCCGAAGTGTGAAATATGGCGTACACTATTTTCCTCAGCTGTAAACCCATCGCCTCCACCATATTTAAAGTCATTAGTTTGCTTTTCCAGTCTGTAGAAAGTATCTATTGGGATATCGTGAAGCCGAACAAAGTTGTTATTGGACCTTTTATCGTCTAAACTTGATGAAAAAAATCGCATATACTTAGCAATAAATGCAAAATTTTGATTTTAAAATGTATAATATACTTATTTTTAAAATTATCTAGGCACTTCTTAAGAACATTTACTTTTGGCGATTTTGTCTTCATTGTTTTTATGAACGGGCGGAGCAACACTTTTATTTTTATATATGTGTATCTGTTAAGGGGTCTACTCACGACCCAACTTACTAGAGTCAACGAGTTGGCATGGCAGTTTCAAAGTGTACCGAGAAGGTTCGTTGGTTGGTCGGTTGGATCGTCTGTAGATCCCTTTATATACTTTATTATATATTTAAAATAACCAGTGTTGCGTTATTGCGCGCATAAAATAATAAAGAGGGAATTATCAAAAATATTTTTAGCCCTATTCATTTTCGTAAGCAAGTTCTGGCTTAAGAAATAAATTTCACTATTACTATTTACGACATCTCATTGGTGAACAGACATCGGACATCATTTATATTATAAATTTTGTTAAATACGCATATTTACTTAATACTAGTTGTTATTTTAAAGTCAATTACTTATTCAACCTTGAATTATGTAATAGACAAAATCAAACAAAAATCTCAATTTCATTATTTTATTAATCATTCAATTTCATGTCGAATGAGACGAGATACCTGCTTTATGTAAAATTTCAATTTAGTGTGACTATTTGTAATTATTATAATTTTTTATAAGATTAAAAACGATATTTATATATTTTGGTACTAGTACAAAATAGTACAATACAGTGTCCCCGATGGGGTACCGCACTCTTGCAAACTTTATTATTTTTGACTTGCCGCGAAAAAGTCATTCTTTATAAACATTTTAGACTCTGTTTAAGAACACTCAAGATGGTCGTTAAGAAAAAGATCAATAAAAGGTATTAGCAAATCTCATATTTAGAGGATTATAGTCAGCAACAAATTTTATACATTCGAACCTCGATTCAAACCTAAATTTATTCACAAAATTCAAGTTGGAGATGATGCTCGTCATTTTAACTATGGGTGAGAAGCAGATAGATCATTTCATCGAAACATTTTAGTCACGGATTAATCTGCTTTTACGATTAATGGGGTAGTCTCTTCTCAAGATTGTAGGTATTGGGCTCAGGACAAACCTAATTTCCGAATTACCACTAATAGTTGCATCCCAGAATAATCGGTCCTTATTTTATGGATGAAAATTTAAATCAAAGTACTTATTAGAAATTTAGAAAAAATTTATTTTGGGCGAACTGGACAATGAAAATTTAGAATTTAGAAAAAAAATTATTTTTCAGCAACATGGATGCCCACCACATTCTACAATTCTAGTCGAACAATAGCTAGACAATCACTTCCGTGACAGGTAGATTGGCTGATATGGACCAACAGTATAACCAGCCCGTTCGCCAGATCTAACACCGTTGGGTTACCTATGGAGGTATTTAAAGCGAAACGGATACGCAAACAATTTCGAAGACGACGTAGATTTATTAAAACAAGAAATTGTGGATGTTGTTGGAACCATAAATGAGATTGTGATCTCTCTCTCTATGAATAATTTAGAAAAATTATAAAAATGTGTACTGTAGGAAGTCTACATGTGGAAAAGTTTGCAACATGGTTGGATAAATTATCATTATTTTTTTTTTGAAAATTGTTATTTCCTTATTTTGCAACTACAACTACAACCCCGTATTTAAATTTTTCTTCAAAATTGAAAAAACTTTAGGTATTAGGTAAATAAAATTTTCAATAAAAATGTAAAGTCGATTTTATATTTTCTAATTTTTAGAATACCTACCCTGTATAATTTATCTTAAGTTTGGCAACTGTTTTTGACATCCAAGACAAGCAAAACTTTTTATAAAGGCAAATCAAAAATAAGAGAGTTTACAAGAGTGCGGTACCCCATCCAGGGACACACTGTATATTAATATCGCGTGGGAAATATAATAACAGCAAACACAACTTCAGTCTAAAATTTTAACGTACATATAGTAATAAAATTGCCATAGTACACCTACATGGTTAACTTGGGAACTCCTAGAAAATGTTATTTAAGTATTATGCAAATCACAACTTTACACACAGACTGAGGCACCAATATACTGTTACAGGTTTACACCTCTTTTGTAAAGACCCTGTATCGTGGATGCGAAAATTATAACACGTAACACTAAACACTAATTTTTACGTACTGATTACAACAAATTCTTCTTCTTCTTCTTCCTCTTTAGCCCGTCTGCGCCCAGTATTGAGCATACGCTTCCCTTAACATTTTCCATCTATTCCTATCCTGTGCGACTCTTATCCATGGTAGTCCTGCCACTCTATTGATGTCATTGTACCATAGAGTTGTTGGTCGACCTTTATTTCTTCTTCCCCCCATGGTCTCCACTGAAGCATCTTAGCGTTCCGTCTGTTGTCCTTGATGGGATGTGTCCAGCATAGTCTCATTTCAACTGTGTTATTCTTTTTATTACGTCAACAAATAATTACTTTTCTAATATAACACTGAGTACTGTACTTCAATTATCCAGTCACTTGGTCACTTACTCTGCTCACATGAACGATACCCAAAACTATCTGACCATCTGAACTGTAGTCTAAAAACTGAATTAAACTGTCTTACTCTGTTTCTCCGCTCCTTTATATACCCAAAGATGACAGCTCCAGAATGTTCTCTCTTCCTTCTGTAATCTTCTAGAAACCTCTTTGCAATTCCCAGATTCTAACACCGCGCACTATCTCTGGGCCGATTGCGAAACTAAGTAACTTAGTTTTTGTTACTTATAGAACTTGTAGGAAACTCACATAGATATATCTGGGGGTAGAATATGTTACAATACAGAAAGTGGGTAATTTCATATTAAAAAAAGTGTGTAAGTGTGTAAGTTGTGATTTGTATAATACCTAAATAATATTTTCTAATCATAGTGAAAGCAAATAATGGAAGAAATATGTATCTTTCCATCTATACGCATTTCGTAAAAGGAGGATAGTAATAAATTCACGTGATCAGCGAGTGCAAAATGCAACCAATCTTACTGTCGTTTCAATTTGCAGGAGGGTGTAATTCAAAATAAGTAATAAGACGAGGGCTTATCAAATCAACGTCGCTCTATAATAACCACTTTTAACAGTTAAGTTCATCACTATCTTTGTTTTTCGCGGATTTAGTGTAGCTATTATTATAAAACTGATAAAGTAGTTACGTATAATTAGAGACCCTGAGATATAAGCAATACCTGGAAATGTCTGTGAAACGAAAGCAGATTTAGTGATTTCTACGGAGAATTACTAGGTGGCCTCAGTCATAGCGATGTTCAGGAAATTCATATATTTTTTTATGTATTATTTTAATTAAATAAATAAAAAAATTACGTTTAACTACTTATCTACCGAAAATGTTTCCACATAATATGATTGCTAAGTGCCACCACAACTGGAAACTATTAATTGTGACTAACGTGGGAGCCTCTGTGAGAGCCAATGAAATGGTGAAATTCTAGAAATTAGGCGTTTGTTACAAACTTCTTTAAAGGCTTCATAGTGGTTCTAGAATTGGTAGCAATGATTTCATCTTGTGATGTCAGTTTCCAGATTATTCTTAACAATAATCTCAGTTTTTTTAATCACGGTCTGATTTTGCTAGTCGCGATCGCAGTTGCCGATCGAGAGATAATTATCAAAACAAAAATCTATGATTTTGCGGTCAGTTGGTCATTTTCGAAACTTACAGTAGTTGTTTTCGCAAATGTTTCCGTAAGTACTGAAAACGGAAAGAAAAAAAAACAAAAAATAGGTGCCTATTTCGTGACTTACCTTATCCGTTTTCTATGAAGCGGTGTAAGGCAAAATAAATTCTCAATTCTTGGCATATAATCACTTAAGATAAAGTCAAGCAAAGATTAGTTCACTGGATGATGTAATTAAAATTTTCAACTCTGAGAAAAAATCATGCAATATTTTTTTTTAATATGGGTGCTCAATATAGATACGTCACCTCTGTGACCACCAATATTTTGTAATATTTCTGATGTAAAAAATAATAATTCTAAATGTAACAACAAAATGTGCTCCTTTTTGTGCCTTTGGTGTTTTGGACTATGTACACATTTTGACGATTTGATTATTATAAAATATGTTGATAAAAATTTAATTTTTTTATGTAATTTTGTTTCTGTCGGGTTTTCGACATATTTGTAAATAAGGATTTTATTTCGATTGTAAGTAGTAACAACCCCTAATTTTATTGACATTTACCATGCTCGACACTTTTAATTTGCATATCTCAACTAAGTACTTCAGGTAAAATTTAATAATTTAATATACTTATATAAATCTGTTAAATAAACCCACTTAAAATTGGACAATCAGAAGCAAATTGTGTGAAAAGTGTTGCAAGAAACGTAGTACAACAATGATATATACACAGTGTCCAAAGTAAAAGTCTCCATTTGAAATAACTTGGCGGAATATTATTTTTTTTTTTAAAGAAATTTTGAAACACCTGCCGATCTTTATGTTTAGAGCACTTCTTCTGAAGCAAAATTGTATTCATTATTTTTCAACATTTTCCTCACAAGCTACCGCCTTAAAAAATTCCAATACTTATAATTAATAGAGGTTGATTAATATCTAATGTTATTCAGTGTGTTGCTCAGTTTCTCATTGTATCAATTCGTTTTAAAAAAATTAGCCTCAACTAAGTTTCACTTATAGAAAAACTCATTGCCCTTCTTCTTCTTCTTCTTCGTCGTGTTCTTCGTCTTCGTCTTCTTCTTATGTATTCTTATGTTTTATTAGTATTGAAAGTTTACCAGAGATGTTAGGGGATATCTTAGTCAATTAAAAAAACTGGCTGCTGGTTTCCGGGTCTTCTTCCGCGTAGACTTGGTTAACTGCTTGACATTTCAGAAGAAGACCACGACAAGATGGTCGAAACGTCAAGCATTCAACCAAACGCGGAAGAATACCCGGAAACCAGCAGCCAGATCACCAGCCCCGCGAAAGCCTTAGCACCAAAATTAAATAAACTATTTGATTGAAGGAATCTTTTGAAAAAAGCGAACAGATGATAGTTTATATATGTTAGGACGAGTTGTACCAACATGCGGATAGTCCTAACCCTGTGTTAAAAGAGGCGTGTTAAAAGAGCAATGACGCGTTGTATCAATATGCCAACCTTGAATTTTAAGGTTATCCGGCGCAATTAACGCCGTAAAACTTAAAGTAGGCCGTAGAGTGCTTTAAGGCTTGGTAAATAAAAATGAAACTTAAAATTTTTACCTTTCTGCTTTGGGTATACAGTGTACATTATAATTACTTAATAATAATTTTACCAGCCCCTATTTTTTCTTCTAACTCAAAATTGTCCATTTTTATTAGATATATAACCTACAAATTTCCAAAGTTTCAAAACTTCCGCATTTATTCGGATGAGAATCTATCTATCGACTGTACTATTGACACAGTTTGACAAGTTTTTTATCTTTTATTTAACTCAACTGTCATCACCCTCGTATCGCTAGTAACTTGCACTTATAACCACAGAAAAGAGAACTACCAGAAGCGACACGTAAGCTTCCCGCCCAAGTTCCATTGACGCCATCTTCTTGTAGGTATTTCCGTCAGTTCGTTTACTGAAAAATATTGTCACAGAATGTTAGTTTAAAACAATAAATGAACCGACGGAAATACGTACAGCAAGTATAATTGAAAATTTTTAAAAACCCCGATCAATGTATCTAATCGTACCAGTTTCATATGACCGAATCAAAATGAAGCCTAAATCATGTTCGGCTACCATAATTGTCTGCACATTTTCAATTTTACTTCAATCGGACAATTTCTAGAGAAGTTCAACATGGCGAATTTAAGATGGCGACCAAACATCAAAATCTAATATGGCCTATAACTTTCTCGACAAAATACTCTTTCAAATAAAAAAAACTGCATCAAAATTGAATCACCCGTTAAAGAGATATGAAGCCACAGACAGACAGACAGACATACGCGTCAAACTTATAACTCTTTTGGGGTCGGGGGTTAAAAAGATGGTGAAGGTCACAAAAATTGATCAAGAAACATCAAAGGCGGTGCGAAGAATGTCGCTTCGGGTAGCTCCTTATTCTGTGCTTATACATTGTTATTTCTGAGTTTGTTAACACCAGGGTTAATTCAGATGGTACAAGTCGAGAAATTTTTAAACCAGTGTTAAATTTTAATACGGGGTTAGCTTAACATCGGGTTAGGGTAGTTTGGTACAACTCGCCCTTAGTAATAAAATTAATGGAAGGTAGGAGATAGACTTCTTTTTTTTTAAACCGTGTCAATGTGTTTGACTGTTGCGCATTATTTTGAGAAATAGTAAATGTTTTTCACATAATTACCATTTGTCAATCACTGGGGTCATATTAGGATCAATTTTTAATTTATTTTCGGTACTTAGTAGTAAAATATGTTACTTCGGTTCAACTGTTTTTTTTTCTCGAAAATGTTCATATATAAATTGTCAGAAGTGTTTATAGTAATTTTGAAAACTGGGTCTAAGATCTACCAAAATCGAGACAAAAAAATAGAGGGCTGCCATTTAAAAGAATTTCTAATGACCTCATCACCCGAAAATAAGTGGAGGTCGCAAATCGAATTCAGCATAAAAATATATATTTTTAGCAAATAAAGTTGACCTGTGTATCGTTGTCTATGCAATAATCAGAATGTGGGCTGATACCATTCTATTTCTCAATGACTAGTGACTAATCCACCTCCAAATCTAAAATCCCATTGTTGACATTATTATAGTATTCAGAGGAATATACAGGATGTTTGTAATAAAACAATCTGGCGCGATACAAAACTTGCACATGTAAGAGAATTAATGAATTTTTTTAGAATCAAGTAATTAAAATTTCAAACTTAAAGGCACAAAATAGTTTCGTGGTGAGATATAATGACTAATGCCAGATATAATGACTAAACAAAAGGTAATAAAAATAGTTTATAAATATGAGTTATTTAGTACCCGGGTGGTTATACTCACTGTGATCTGACAAATCTGTAAATCCTATATGTAAAACTTCAGTGGTTTTAATGAAATTTATATAGTATAACTTATTTGGAACTTAAGAGTTCACGTTTTCGAAATTTTCAACCAAGAATTCACGTTTTCTTGATACAGAACACAGGTATTGATGTTTTTTTCGATGCAATTGGTATTTCCCAAAGAAACCAATACAGGTAAATAATCATGTTCCGTGTCAAATAAATTTTAAACAAATTATTGTATTGGTAGTTAGTAAAATTATATTATTATTTAATAAACAGTGTATTATAATATTTATAGAACTGTTTTAAACTTAGGGCAAGACTAGAAGTTATGCGCTTCTAATAAAAATATAAACGAGAATCATAGTAGTCAGGAAGAATGACAACAAACCATTGCCATAGAAGGGTTTTTGATATAAGGCTTTGTTTTCGAGGAAATCAGTAAGAAAAAAAATACGAAATGAAATTAATTTTGATGCCATCTCAAATGGAGATACAGCTGTTTAAAGCTGGAAATTCCGGGTGACTCAGCCGATAGGTGTAGTGACAGGGGATGAAGTTTCCAATTAAATGAAGTTAAGAACCAAAATGGTTGACAATTTATATGAAAATAAAATTTTTAAATGGGACAACCTGTAAACTTCTGCGAATATTATTTTGATTTCCAAAAATTTAGATTTTTTAATTTTTACTTTTAATCATAGAAGGCCGCGATTTTGCCAAAATTGTTAAAAATCAGTTTGAAAGTTCTTTTAAAACATTATCTCTTCAGATACTAATATTAACCCTTTCACTGTGGGAACCGGCTAATTACGCGAGGATGGACGCATACTTAAATGCGGAAACCGACCGAATCCGTATGTGAATATGTTTATAATATGTACTAAACTTCAATTTGACACCCTCACAAAAAAAATGCTCTTTTTTATGTTTTTATATACACTATTTTCTATTTTATATGTTTTCATAATAAATACTTCATTCTAAAACAAAATGTATTAAGAAATCTGTAAAATGTGACATTTTACACGTTGTAACATCTTGAATACAATTAAAGCGCACCAATGCGGGAAACGTACACATCCGCTAACGTGATTCATATGTTAGTTGCGGGAGACGTACAAATCCGCAAAACCTTACGGCGGCCGCAGTGAAAGGGTTAAACACGATTTATTCTTTATTAAGTTCAACGAAAACATTTTTTTTTTTAAATGGAACTCCTATGGGACAACTTGTTATTTAATTAGATCTTTAAATTACGAAGGCAGCAGGATCCAAATATGCAAAAATATACAGGTTGTCCCATTTAAAAATTTTATTTTCATGTGAATTACATCGAAATCGGAAGTCTATCATTTGTTTCTTTACATCATATAACTGGAAATCTTATCGCATATCACTACACTAAATTTGAAAAAAATCCATTCGTCCATCCAAAAGTTACAAAAGTGTCCATATCGGCTGAGTCACCCGGTATACATAAGAGAAAATGAGTACTGAAGATAATATTGGCTATATATCCGTTATCTAGATAATTTTGCACAAGAAAATTTTTAAGCGACTTTCTGTATAACTCTTGAGGGGCATTACTCTGGGGCGATCTCTGAAATGTGGTTATGTTTGCTGTTATTTATTAAATATGTTATAGGTATAAATTTAATTTTAAAATTGAATAGATATAATCTATTAAGTTTATTTGTCAAACATATCATAATTAAGTTTAAATCTAAACAACTACTCTCTTTAAATATTTAATTTAAATTCATCCAGGTATTAAAAGACTTTGCAACAAATATTTTTTATGAATACACACACGTTTTTCACTAATATTAAATTGTACTTACCATTGTCATTGTGCATGCATCCTCTAATTAATACGCTTTTTAGTTTGCTAATACTCTAATATATGTTTTATTTTAAGATGATACTTCTAGTTTATTTTATTTAAACGACCAATAAAGTTATATGCAGGGGTTAACGGTATCTATAACTTCAAAGTCTATGTTACACATAGACATATATAGAAAATAAATCTATAAATAAAATGTTATGTATTATTTCGCCATGTTACTACGTAAAAAAATGTATTAGTTCATTTCGTCATTAAATGTGAAGGCGTACCAGCAAACTGTGTAATTCAATGTATAACAATAAAAAAATTATAAATAATTAGATGCCGTTCAACAACAGCAGGTCGAGTTTCTTTCGGGCGTTATCTTTTGTTCGTTTAAACAATGCTTGAAATTTATACTCTTAAACTATCGTGATAATACGTTTTTTGTGTCGATAGGGTGTATAAATAATTATTACGTTGATGTTCGTGATACAGCCCGACACCCTTGGCGTAGCTACAAGTGCCCTGCCATATGCCTGATATAAGTAATTGCGGGGATTTTATAAAAAATATTTAGCCTATGTAATTAGGAATATTTTTATCGTACGTAAGCCTGCCGTAGAGGCGTGGCTTAGAGCCTCAGGCCCACATATACAATAGCACGGCTAAACAATTGTTCTTATTGTCGCAGGCCCGGTGTATTAAGTTCTACAAAGATACCGTTAATCCCTGTCATTATTGCAACAATACCCACCCGAATTTTACCTCTAAAAATGTTCTTTTATTCTTCCACAGAACGCAGAGATAGCATCAACTCCGAGCTTAGCCAAATCGAAGCGAGCAGGGATCAAGTTAAATCGGAACCGCGAGATGACGGAGAGGATGCCAACAACAGCGAGAGCGGATCGCCGCAACACATGTGTCCGTTCTGCGAGTACAGCAGCGATTCGGAGATGCGCATACAAGCCCACATCCTAGCCCAGCACGGCACCAACAACGCCTCCATGCCCGAAATCCTTTTTCACTGTCCCTTATGTCAAGACGCCTTCAAAGACCGTATCAACTTGGAGCGACACGTCATGCAAATACATTCGGTGAACAGCGAGGGCTTGCAGCGGTTATTAATGTTAGTAGATCAAAGTCACTGGCTGAACCAAGCCTCCAGAACGCCAACACCGAACAATTCTTTAAATCAAACCCAAACGACGCCCAATCAAATCGTATCACCGACTTCAGTGTCTTCCAAAGAATCAAATAAGCTTGAGAAAAGTGACCCTAGCCACGTGGATGCCGAGCCAGACTTAATGTCGCCTGTCAGTGACGACACCACCGAGTCTGAATCGGAGCGCTGCGGGACGTGCTTTAAGACGTTTCGGAACATCGATGAATTGTGCTACCACCAAAACGAAACCGGACACCTGGAAATCAAACAGACCCCAAGCGGACCGGGCTACATGTGCTGGAAGAAAGGATGCAACCAGTTTTTTCCAACAGCGCATACTTTACAAATGCATTTCAAGGAAGTACACGCCAAAAATTCGATCGCGAACATGTCGGTGTCGGAGAAGCACGTATACAAGTACCGATGCAACCAGTGCTCCTTAGCGTTCAAGACTCTAGAAAAACTACAACTACATTCTCAATATCATATGATCAGAGACGCTACAAAATGTGTGTTGTGTGGACGTAGCTTTCGATCACTCGTCGCGCTGCACAAGCACGTGGAAAGCGTGCACTCTGAATTGACGGACGAAGAATTGAACGCCTACAAGCAGAGCCTAATGAACAACCCGTTGCTATTAGCGGGACTGCAAGGGCAAGTGCTAGACAGTTCCACAAACGATATTCTCAAAAAGGAATCACTCCGGCATGACGACAACGAGTCTGGCGAATGCGATGACAGCAAAGAACTGAACACTAGTCAATCGTTGGACGATAGCAATCAAAATGATGGTGAAAATTCGGACGACAGCATCATTTACAAGGACCAGCAATTTTTAGAGGACTACCTGAACAGCCAGGCCATCGCAGAGGACAGTTACAATGATCCGAATAGAAAATATAAATGTCACCGTTGTAAAGTAGCATTCACAAGACAAAGCTATTTAACCGCCCACAACAAAACCCTTTTACACCGAAAGGGTGAAAAACTAAGCTACCCTATGGAGAAATACCTGGACCCCAACCGACCATATAAATGCGACGTATGTAAGGAAAGTTTTACACAAAAAAATATCTTACTCGTTCATTACAACTCTGTCAGTCATTTGCACAAATTAAAACGGGCTATGCAAGAACAACAGAATAATAATAACAATCCACCTGTGTCACCTATCACGGGGAGCACGCAGCCTCAAAATTTAACTTTGACACCTAAAAGTTCATCTTCGGAGGAGGACGATAAGAAAAGATACCGCTGCAATATCTGCAAAGTTGCCTACACGCAGGGCAGCACCCTCGACATTCATATGCGGAGCGTCCTGCATCAGACAAGGGCGAGTAAATTGCAAGATTTGGCGATGGCCGGCCAGATTGACCTGTCCAAGCCGCTAATAGAACAACCAGAAGCCGGGCAGTCTCCGAAGCAAACGAGCCCGGCGCCAGGTGGTGGGGATAAACAAACCTCTCCCACCCCTCCATCACCTGGTCTCTCAGGTAGTCAAGGGATGAGCCCTTGCCCTAAGTGCGGCGCCCTTTTTAGTTCTCAAGATCAGTTGAGTGCTCATCAGCAGCTGTATTGCATGTTTGCAACGCCTATGGCGATTTTTCAAACGGCGTCGGAGCCCGGTCACGCCAAGAGTCCTCCTCCTGGCGACACGCAGGACAGTGTCGCCAGATCGAATAATGTACCTAAGAAAACAGGCTCACACATGTACAAACACCTCTTGGAGAGTTTCGGATTCGACTTAGTGATGCAATACAATGAAAGCCACCAGAGGCGACAGAGACAACAGCGCGAGGCCGAGGAAAAGGCCGCCAGCGAGGCCCAGACGCCGCCGCCGCCGACGACGGCGATGCCCGCCTTGGAAGAGCCCTCTAACGAAACGGCGCCCGCTGTGGATGGTGCAGAGCCCAAAGCCGAGGAGGATATCGAAACCAACCTACCTGAAGTAAGTAAATCTACGTGCCAACATTGCAATAAAGAGTTCTCTAGTGTGTGGGTGTTAAAATCTCACTGTGAAGAAGTTCATAAAGATTTAGTGCCACTCGAATTCTTAGAAAAATATGCTCAACAGTTCAAAAACGAATACGAAAAGAAAACGGTGGTCGTGACGGCGGCGACGTCCTCGACGCTAAACAGCATGCCAAGAGTGTCGACACCGGGCGGGACGACGCCCACCACCACTGCCGCCTCCACATCCAGTCCCGCGGAAGCCGCCACCCCCGAAAAAGAAGACGAGTCCAAGGAAGTCCTGCACGCCAAGTTGAACCTTCAGACTCCGCCGGAAGCAACCTCGACGGCCCCCTCGACGCCGACGTCATCCACCACCCCTGCCAGCAGCACCGACTCATTGCCGGCCAACATCCAGGCGATGATAGCACAGAGCATGGCCCAAAATCCTATGGCTTTAGCGCAACAAATGTCCGAAATGCAAGCGGCATTAAATGTTATGCAATTGCAACAGCTTAATTTCAATCCGATGATGCAAATGATGGGCATGGGCTTGCCATTAGGTCTGAATGCATTGGCGGCGATGAATTTACAACCGCCTCTGGTTCCCCTAATGATGCCGCCTCCGCCATACGATCCTATTTCGCAGTTCGGGCCGCAGGATCAACAGGCCATGCTCGCAAAACAACAGCAAGCGATGATGCAGCAACAAGCGGTAAGCAGATTTTTTTTTCAGACCGTCTAATCCAACTTTCTCAACAGTAATAGGAAAAATATTAAAACATGTCTTTTAAGCGGAATTAATATTTTTTAAATCTAAATATTTTCCTAATAAACGTCTATTATTTTACACTTTTTATTCGAATATCATTGTCGGATAAAACAAATCTGAAATTAATATAATCCTTACATATCTGAATGTTTCAACATTAATAAATGTCTAATATTTTATCATCTTTGTATAAAGTGTTGGTTTTAGACGTGATTAAAGGTATAAATATTTGATAACAAATTTTAATAATCTCTAAAAGGTGATTTGTATTACAGGTAGAAACAAAACAAACCTTCAATTTAATTTGAATACTGCATAACTATATCTATATTAAAGATAGATAAATGTCGTGCTCTTATCTAATTTATATAAAAACATTAAGATTTCTCTTAAGATCGTGTGAAATTAACATATTTCAAAATATATGTTTTTAAGCTTTAATTTATTGTTGCCTTTTAAAAAACTACAGCATAGGTATTTAGCCTTTACACATTTACCATTTAAAAGACATGTTTTAAACTATCAATAACTATATTTAGTTTGTTACATTATATTACATTATACATATATATGTATATAGAATTATACACCGATAGACCCATATTTTTTAACGCTGTCATGTTAAACATCTAACAATTAAAATTTAATTTGTTATTTCGAAAATTACAAAATGGTATAAATTATGTATATCCGTGTTCGTGTAAAACTGCTGATTTATGTATGTGCCATAATTTTTGCTCTTTTAACAATTAATTAATATTGACGTATTTCTTCCTCTTTTTTTTCTCCACAAATGTTACATTCGTGATTTTATTATTACTGTTCATTATATATAAGTACACAACATTGTCATACTTTTTAAAAAATTTTAATTATAAACAGTTGATTTTTTACGTTAAAATAGTACAGGAAACCATAAGGAGGTCACATCCAAGAGAGAGGGGGAGGCAGATATGCGATTATCATTTTTGGCCATATTTTTAGTGTATCAAAATCTCTACAAATTTATATTTTTCATGTTTCGAAATTAAATTTCTTGGACTATATGACAGACTAATAATTTACACATTGATTTATAGTATGACTTGTTGAAAATGGGGAGAGAATTTTTGCTATAATTTCATCATAAAGAAAGCAAAATGTCTACTTGGTAATACCATTTAACTAAAATATCCTAAATATTACATTGTTCTAATTGAATTTTATGATCACGTATTAAAGAAAACTCGGAAGAAAATTTAGGAGACCCACAATTTTAAAATCCGTTTTAAGAAAGTATAATTTTAACAGTTTTTGCCTTTTGAAAAGCCGGCTGTGAATTATTACTACCACATCTAGTGGAAGTAGGTATAGTAACGCAAAAAAAAATGAAAACTTTTATTGTCCAAATAGCCTTAGAATGTCATGAAACGTCGAGATATTAAATTTGATAAAAAAATTCTTTCTGTCGGTCTGTCTGTCTGTATGTTACTTTTTTTGCGCACGATTACTCTGGAACCGTTTAAGATTGACTTGAAATTTGGTACACATAGTATTCTAACGAGATCTGGAACTAGATTATATTTCGATATTATTTCGTTGAAAGTTGGGGGAAAATGGGGTAAATGAGGGTAAATAGTCCCTCTTCCACCACCTCCACCCCCACTACCGATGTGGCATATCATTTTATGGTTTTTTGGGGTAGACGATTTCAAATATTACATTATTAAAGTTCCATCAACAATTATTTCCACATACAAAATTTTTTTCGTTGTGAGAGACTTGGATAGAAAATCTGGATATGGCGGTTTTATTTTATTAAAAATAACTAATAAAATAATTGACAACTAAAAACATATCAAAATGGCATTTTCGGACTTCTTAAAAGAAAATTTCAATGTTTTTTTCGATTGATTAAATTTTGATATTGTTTTCAAGCAATTCTGAACAACTTTTATTAGTAACATTTTCTGATAAATAATGCCAATATGATTTTTTTATTATTTCCTCATATTTTGAAGTCACAGCTGCATTTGCAGGGGGCGATTCTTTTTTGGCAATAAGTAGACCCTAATGAGTTCCATCTTTAAGGAAAATTTGGTTCAAACTAAAATAGTTAAGAGGTATATTATTAAGCTCTTAAGTTGGACACACTGTGGATTCAGTTATTTATACGATTTATTAAAAAATATCATTATTGTATATTTTTTAACATCTTGCATTTTTTCTGTGTACTTGTAGTTACTACCCAAATGCAAATCAGCGCTTTGAACTAATTGGCCAAAAACTGTCATGTCTCATTTGAAAAGTGTTTAGCAAGCTTTAAATTAAGCAATATATTGTACATATAAATGTATCAAACAGGCAACTCTAGAGAAATAATGTATTGTTGTGTTTATCTTGTTAAACGAAAGGAAAACCTAGCATTAAACTGATTTTACCTGCTACTATAGTCAGCAAAGATTTTACGTTGATAACTAATTACTACGCAGGTATTTATATTTAAAGTTAACAGTTTAGTCGCGTCCAATTGCAAGTTTCATTACTTCTGTCCTCACTTAGCCATAGATATTTATCAACTGTTTTCTGCAACATCGTTTTATGATGACACCCACGTTATACTTATGGTAATTCACTCTGCAAGGTGTGAGAAAACTGCATTAATGTGTTAGGGTGCTTCTAACATGTTCCGTGAATGGTGCACTGTAGAAAAAGGTCTTTCAAATACTAGTATAGAGTAGTTACATTATAATCTGAACTGAAATCTCTATTTTCAAACAAACAATATTTAGGGTGTTCTAAAAAGAAATGGATCATGTCTGATGGACTAATTTCAGTTAACATCTTTATTTTACTAGTATGCAGAACAGGAAAAAGGAACAGGATTTGTCATTATTATGCGGTAAATTATTGATTTCTCTGCCGAAATGTAAAGAGTTTCTCAATTCCAGTTTTCATAAGGACTTTTCTTTATGCCGACTTCGTTTTTTTAGTACTAGTATAATTTTTTATACCATCTGTCACTTTTGTTGTATTTTGCGTTGCCAAGTTTTGGGCTGACGTCACTATTTTGCGGTCCATTTAGTGGGTTGTTCAACTTGAAACTGACATGTTACAGCTGATGTCTGTGTGGGCATACTAATTGTCTTATTATATAAATATTTATGTGTACGATATACTTATATATAGTTTAATACCTGCCATAGTTGAAATACCAAAATTAAGTTCGAATATTGCACAACTCTTGGGACTAGGGTCAAAGGGTTTAAGGTGCATAATTTATTTAAAACGAACTAAGTGATGATATGGAAATATGGAGATGGTTTGGCTATTGGTAAGTAATATTAGAATCTCTTGATACCAATGACCAGTTTTTCACATCGCAACAATTTCACTTTCATCAGTTCGACTTAGTTTCAGATTGTGTTGAATTAAAATACATTATTTTGGAAGAATGTCTTCAACTTGACGTATATCAAACAGAATTGACAACATCAACATGTTTATTTTTATCTAATTGGCTTAGCAATTCCCTTTTTTCTTGGTTTTCTCTGTCCCCGTCTTACGGGCTCATCCTAAAATACCTACTGTTTGTTTTTTTTTTCAAAATTGTTATTTGTTGTAGTAATATAGTCTGTAAAAAACACGAATAATTCCTACAAGAGATTTTCTTTTGTTATACTATAGAGGGGCTTGCCTCAATTATTATTAATTGATGTTTTCCACAAAAATATCGTGTCCGCTACGGCCGCCATGTTGAAAAAACTTCAGTGAAAATAGATTTTTCTCAATTATCTCCTTTCCTGTTGGTTCTACCCCGAAATTAGATATTACCAATATTGTAGAATGGTGAAATTTTGTGCTTCGCTGTACATTTTTTCAATTATCTCATCTCTGTCCTCGTTGATCTTTTGTAGTAACTGGGCTATTGTCAATATTGTATCACAAAATTTCCCAAAAGTTTCGTTTATAGAATTTTTTTACGCGGTGAAATGTTTTAAAATTACAGCAGCTCGAATTTAAAAAAATATGAAACCTTCGAGTTGCTTGTAAACAATTGATGGTGCAATTAAATTTTTTAAACAAAAATTTTGGGAAATTTTATAATCTACAATATTGATAATAGCTAATTACTACGTAGGTGCAATGGGGACAGATAATTGCAATAATCTACAGCGAAGCATACATTTTCACATTTTTAAGCAAGTGTAAATCGAAAAGTATTAGCAATAAATTAAACTGTTGTATAGACAGATTAGTGAAAACTGAAAAAATTCCAACAAAATTCATTCTTTTAAAGAAATAACCCTATAGTAAGTCAGTTTTATTGATTATGGTAAATTAATAATAAGTATGAATAACATCGAAACAACGGAGCAGACATTTTTCCGAAATTCAAGAATCTTTTCCAAACTTCGAGCTGCTGTAATTTTTTTAAAATTAACCGTGGAAGAAAATTGTTTTAATAAAAGATTTGGAAAATTGTATGATCTATAATATTGATTATAGCTAATTACTACAAAGGAGCAACGAGAACAGAGATAATTGCAAAAATGTGCAGCGAAGCACTAATTTTTACCATTCTAAAGGCTGTAAATCGTAAAATGTTAATAATAAAGAAAAGTAGTTTAAATATATATCGTAGCTTTTTTCATTTTCTACAAAATTGGTAAAACTTAATTTTAAGGTAGAACTAACAGGAAAGGAGATAATTGAGAAAAACCTATTTTGACTGTGTAGCGACACATTTTTGTGGGAAATATCAATTAATGATTGGGGCAGGTCCCTCAATAGTATAAGAAAGAAAATCTTGTAGGAATTATTAGTGGGTCAAATGACAGATTGGCTGTACTATAGATGTTAATGTATATGTAAAGCAAACTAGAACTCTTACACAGTTCATAGTATATTAAGGTAACACTATGAAAACGTGAATGTGTAATTAGTAAAAAGAAAGTAAATGTGTTAAAACTCAAAAGAAACTCCAATTTATTAACAATGATAGTAAGTAACAGCTAAAAAACATTACACATTTATAAATCCTTATTCATTTCAACAGCATCAGCCGTTGAATACGCCACTATTATAAAATAGGGGCGTGGTACAAGCCGTATTAATTAAAAAAAATAATTGAGAATCAATCAATCATTAAATTAGTAAAACCCAGAAGGATCCTAATGGGTTCAGCGGGTTGGGTTTTGTCTAAATAAACTAAGGTTTTTCAAACCTTAGATCCAATAGCCGAACAATAAAATACGAGGAACCTTCCATCTTCAGTATGAACATCAGCGAATATAATCCTTCTACGTAGTTTTTGTAGCACTTTCAGGTAAATAATATGATGAGTGCGCTTTGAGAGAGGTAATATCGAGCAACATACCATTTTCTTTTATAAAGAGGTCCTGGTCATGTTTCTTTAAATCATTTTAATTGCGAAATATGTCTTTTATTGTTTTTTTTTTCTTCTATATCTCGGGTTCTATTTTTTATAATAAAAATATTGCAAATCATGACGTTCTTTAAAAAATCGAAAATCGAAAATAATGGCTCAGTTTCTATGAAATGTTAGGAAAATGTAACTCATCACCTAAAATTTTTTTTCTAAAGTCTAAAAAATGCCGTTTTAGCAAAAATGTTGCACCCGTGAAGAATCATGCCGTAAGATTCGTAAAATGTTTGCTTCTCTTGTAGACTAAGGATATATAAGAATACTTTAAGGTAACAAAGAGAATTATGTTATTTTCAATTTTTAACTTTCATTTTTTTTTTTTTAATAATTGGTCATTATTGCTCATTGATTATTATTGGTTCTTGTAGAATACGAGATATGAACATTAAAAAAACGATAAAAAAGCACATTTTGGGACTAATATTGTTTAAATAAACCTAATCCTGGCCTTGCCGTAATTCCAAAACTTAACATATGTAAAACACCATAGTACAATAGTCCCTATTGAAATTGGACCATATCTGTAATACATGGTGATAACCAGAGGCCTACAAACTCACTCATAATAATCTTATTAAAAATACCATGTTCCAAATTTTAGGATGACATTGATATATCATCTAATTTAAATAAAGTTGATTTGAACCTAACATACACTCGGTATATTGCGGTTTATAAATCTTATACATCTTCATATTTTTGTATGCTTAATCATTTAACATAACATTTTGCTCTGAAATTAAAATAAAACCTATTTTACGTAAGAGTCAAAAATTGTGATCTCGGCATTTCCCTCTGGTCCCCCTTATTGAACGTTCATTGACAGGGCTAATATAGCTACCTATAGTTCATTACTTGATAATGATGTCAAATAAAAATTATTATGGTTGCATAAGTATAAGATATGTGTTATATTTACATATATTAACTAGTTTTTCTCATGTAGCTCAACCTATCTATAAATTTGCTTGACATTAAACTGACATCAAGTTTCCTTCAATTATCTTCGTCAGTCAATTTAAGAAGGTAATGCTGGTAAAATCATGCCGGTCTGGTCGGGAGGAGTGTACCGGGAAGAGGCTTATTAGAGGGCTCTTCGCTCTTTGACATGTTATTTTGTAAAAGAAACAATAAGAAATACTCCGGGATTGCAAACTCTATATGCAATACATTGATAACTAATAAAACTTTGAACAAAGTCTGTCACCATAGTTTTGTCATATAAATTCGAATTGTTCGAGGAATCTTGTGTTTTGCAATTATTTCTCGTGACGCAATCACTTTTATGGTCCATCCTATCGATGGCGTCCTACTGCCATGATACATGTTAAATAAATAATTATGCCAACTTATCGACGTAAAATAATAGAAACTTTTAAAACATAAATTAAATATACACCTACACAAAATATTTGATCCGCCCACTGCTTGTGCTAAGTATTCTGCAGAAACTTTTAATTTATTATAACTTTAGACAATAATTAACACACAATTGGTAATTCCTTTTATCAATGTGTTTATAGAAATAATTTAGAACTGAATACGAAATTAAAGGAAAATTTAAGAGCTTGTCAAGGTATATGGGATTATAATGCATATTAGGTCGTAAACTTATTGAGAATCAATTATATTAATTTATTATGGATATCGAATTCCTGATATTTAAATATTAATAGCTTGTAAATTTCAATGGTATTTATTAATATTTTAAATTTTAATTTAATTAAATTTTGAAAACAAAGGAACGTTGGGTAACAGTCTGGGGAGACCTGAATTACTCGAATATCGTTGTCGATAGTATCCTTGCTATTTATTAGATGTAACCCCATTGAATATGTCTGGAAATTGGAGGCCACAGGAAACTGAAATTGGAGATAAAATGATCATTACAGGCAAAAACGGGTAATTTTTCTTTTTTTTTATTTTGTTCCACATACGTAACCTCTTCTAAAAGTAATACCCAAGGAATGTATAAAATAATGGAATTAAAGAAGTTATCATGGTCCACACAAAACACGGACGGTACGCTGCTAAAATAACCCTATTGCATCATGCAAGTTTCGCTTTTTCGGGCAGACTTTTAAAAGAAAATTTATTTTATTTTTTTTTTTTTTGAAAAAATTATTTTAACCATTAACTGAACCTTTTTTTTTAAATATTATTAAATGGGGGTAGGCTATTTTCAAAATGACGTTTTCGCTTAAATCCGAGCAAGATTTATAAAATAAGTTTCTTTACTATTCATATCTTCATGAATTTCAAATGAATCTGGTTTTAAAGAAAAATATTGTCTAAAGTTGTTCCCAGGTTGGAAAAAAATTCAAGTCGCACGTGCTGTTGTCTTATATAACGGAGTTATTCCAGATATATACCGTATTTTCGGTAACGTTAATTTGACATGTACGCATGCGCAGATCATTCGGGAGTTTACTGCAAACCATATGCGGGGTGATTTACCACAACATGCGGAGAATTTATCAGTAGGTTGTCACCACTTAAAGGAGTTAAAAAAATATGATCAAAAAAATTACCTTATTTTTTTGTTAGGAATGCGCCCTCTATGACTTTAACCAAACTGACGCAACGCGGTCCAACCATATCACCCCCCCTTCCCCTTTGTCAGACTTGGGGCTGACACCAAAGCTGGAGAGGGTAGAAGTGGCTTTTTGGTTGTAATCATATTACAAAAATAGCAAAATAAGTGGGAAGACATTGAACCAATTCCAGTGAACTCTACAACAAGTAGATATAAAAGATATTTACTTAAACCCGTCGATAACACAAAAACACTAAACTTCGACGGTACTTTTTACCTGCCTCGGTGTCCTAATAAAATAAGTGGGAAGACATTGAGTCAATGCCAGTGAACTCTACAACAAGTAGATATAAAAGATATTTACTTAAACTTGTCGATAACACAAAAACACCAAACTTCGACGGTACTTTTTACCTGCCGCGGTCGACTGAAAGCAAAAAACGCGGCACTTTGACCACACACGCCAGCTTAACTTTTTATGCCAATTAAGGAAATCTCGTTCTTCATCATGTTCTTTCCCAAGTAAGTTCACTGCCCTATTACTGACCACAGACAAATAACAGTAGCGTATATTTGCAAGTTTTAATGCAACAAAAGTTACTAAATTACTTCGGATCACTCTAAAATTTTGCAGGGACTTTCCCACGTAGAAGACTAGTACACCATTTTATTTTCGGCATGTTGTGGTAAATCACCCTGTATAGCTTAACGTGATCTGTTATTTGACAAAAGTTGCATCCATCTTTTATCTTAAAATCTCATCTATTTCGAAAGATAAAACGGTTCCCAACTGCTATGCCCATGCAAAGAAAGAAGGGTAAATTCCGAGGAAAATCAAAAAATTAGGTGTTGAAAACTAATTTCGGATCTACACACCAAACATTGGATGTCATGAAAGAAAATGTCTTAATTTCTCAAAAGTTCCAGATTTGCCATCTTTTATCTTATTTAGGTATTTACAGTTTACCTACCTGTCATTATAATAATTTAATAGTTTCTTGTAATTGGGTGATTTTTACTTCTTAGAAATAGCTGATATTTATTACCGTCAGGCCCAAATCATAAACATGGACAACTTACCCCTGATTTCTTATATTTTTATTTTATTTCTTAATCATGTGACACGGAGGTACGGGCTAAGGATTTATGACTCTTTTATCTCATGTTTTATATAACTCTAAAAAAATCTAGAAATCTTTCGACACTTGCCGACAAAAGAAATCAATTGTCACTGTGTCTGATTTGTATGTTTTCAATGTTTTGAGTCCATTAAACTATAGTAACATGTTTTATATAGCTACAAATAACATGCATATTACGCTAGGTGGGTTGTAGGTGCAAATAAAAAAAACAACTGTAGCTTACAGGGTGATTCATTTAAATTGACCAAACAAAATATGCAAAAGTTTCTTTCGGAGGAATCCCATGCCGTTAAGTTTCTTAATTATTGAGAAAAAAACTGGCCGAAAAATCAATTTTCTTGAAAAATACAAAATGGCGGATTTTTGTATCTTGGTTGACTATTAAAGGGAAGTAAAAAAATACATGTAAATTTTAAATATCACTTCTGGTTCAGCCAAATAACGTTTTGGAAATATAATTATAATACAGAGCGTAATATTTTCTTTTAGAATATCTAATGTCTATCTAACAGTTTTCGACATATCAATTATTTTTGAACATCATGTTTGATTAGGCGTCTTTTTTACAAAAGTCAATTATATAGTAAAACCCTAGTAGGTAGGTGTCAAAATAATACGAAATTTATGTTTACAGTTTTGTTCGTGTTCTAATATTGTCAGACAATGTGTAAAAATGAATGTTTTTATTCAAGAAAATAAAAAAAAACAAATATCGATATTAGATATTCAAAAAGAGAATTTTACCCTCTTCTTACTATTAATTTTCAAAATTGTTGTATTTTTTGGAAAACGAATTATATTTTCGGCTAAACAAGAAGTGATATTTCAAATTTACGTGCATTTTTCTATTTCCCTTCAATAGTCAATTAAAGAAATGCAAAAACGAGCCGTTATAAAATTTTTCAAGATAATTGGTTTTTTGGCCATAACTTTGTTCTTTAGCTCAATTATTTGCATCGAATTCTTCGAAAATGGCATTTGAATCATAAATTTATCTCCGGAAAAAATCGGGCGTAACGCATTAACGACCACCATTTCAAAAGTTGTTTTTACAATACAGGGGAATTAGTGGTAACTGAGCCGTTGTTTGGACTAATTTCCAGGTTGTTTAATATCTTGCAAAATTTAAATCAGATGAAGAAATTTTTCAGACAGAATGTGACTTTTGTTTGTTTTTTTTTTCGTAGAATAAGACACGTAATAAAAAATATAGGTTTCGATCAAACAGAGTTGACCATGAAATTCTCTGGAAATTAAAAAGCTTTTTGCCCGAAAATTCTTAAGATATTTGGATGCGTTCATTTAATCACATATTTAGAACTAAATATTGCTTAAGTCATTTTATGAAGAAAAAGTCTTATAGAGTTATTGCCTGACTAGCCCCATTTCTGAGATACGAAGTATTAAACTTTTATTTTATTTTACTTCCACATCCAGTGGAAGTATAGTAACGACAAAAAATTTTTAAAAATTTTTATTGTTCAAATAGGCTTAGAATGTCGCGAAACGTCGAGATTTTAAGTTTGAGCGAAAAAAAAAAATTCTGTCTGTCGGTCTGTCTGTAACTTTTTTTGTGCGCACGTTTACTCTGGAACCGTTTGAGATATTGACTTGAAATTTGGTACACATATGTACTTTAACGAGATCTAGAACTAGATTATATTTTCATCTTGTTCCGTCGAAGGGTTGGGTGTAAATTGGGGTAAATTTGGGGTAAATAGGTAAATCAAGCAGGTAAGAGTCCATAAAATTGGTATTTAGTATATACAAGGGAAGCTAAGGTCTCAAAAAAAATTTGGCATTAGCCACCTCCATTACCACCCCCACCCCATTATTAAATGAAAAAAAATTGTGATTTAGTGTGTTTACAAAAACCAGAAACCTCAAAATATTTTTTTACTCCATCCACCCTCACTACCACCCCCTATCACCACCCCACCCCGCTACCGATTTGGGGTATCGTTTTTTGGGTTTTTGGGGTAGAGGATTTCAAATATTACATTATTAAAGTTCCATAAACAATTATTTCCTCATACAAAATGTTTTCGTTGTGAGTGACTTGGATAAAAAAATCTGGATGTGGAAGTAGTCATCCCTTGGGCAGCGGTTTTTTTTTTTGCAAAAAATGTCAAGCGGATTGAATTATTTTTTAAAATTTACATCGCGTACAAAGACACAAAAAGGAATTTCTTTATATCGTATGGCGACCTTTTTTCATATTTATCACTCATAAAATGGTCGAGATATATGGACAATATTAGGAAAAAAACAACTTTTGGAAAAATGACGTTTCGTCTTTATTTTAAGGCGTCCTCAGGATTATTTAATTTAGACTTTCCTTGTAAAAGTGATTTTTAGAATTTTAGACATAATTAATACTAGGGTATTCGGCAAGCAATATCTGACAGTGACTAGACGAAACGTCGGCTTTCTAAAAAATTGGTTTTCTCCTCAACCATTTTACTAGTGAAATATACAAAAAGCAGTGTTTTGGCTATACACAAATTTTGACAGAACCGGGACGTATGTGTGAGCAGTGGACAGTAACATTTTTTTGAAAAAAATACTCACGCCACTGACTTTCTTACTTCCGCGTGCAATTTTTTTAAGCATGGTTTAACACAGCAAACAATGTTCCTTGACTTTTTTTTATTTAGGGAGTCATTTGGGAACTAAAAAAGTTTTTAAGACAATGTTATTTTTTGAACAAAAAAAACCTTGGTTGTATTAAAACATTTAGTAAATACATAATTGAAACTATTTTTTAAGGTTTGTAGGCGATGGAAGTTTAGAAGAAAATAATTCAGCAATTCAACCCATTTCTGATACCTAAAAAAACAAACAAAAAAATAACGTTTCGATAATCAAGCAGGTATTATCAGGAGATGATTAAAATTGCAAGTTTAGCAATTAAACCTATAATCTTATCAAAGGTTACGACACATCACGTGCGCATTTTTTTCTTAAAATGTTTCATGATCAATTTTTTTCAAAAAACGCTAGGGTTCTTTCTCTAGCTAACACTAACTTATTGTCCAAATTTCAATCAAATCGCACTTGTCTCTCTTAAGTTATCGAGCTTAGAAAAACATAACGGACGCAGAGGCAGGCAGATGGATAGACCCTATCAAACGACGGACAGACGGCGGATATTTTGAAAGTTGTTCAGAATTCTATGACTAACACAATGATATGATTTTTTTTCTCTACGAGCGATATTTAGAAATATACTATCATGGTCAGACTTAGATCATCAGTATATAGAAATAATTGTTATTTTCTTGTTTTTCATACTGAAAATTAGATATAGTAAATGTATGAGAGAAGTTAACAAGTCGTTTCGTAGGGGGAACTTCTTGATATATTATTATGGTCAGACTTAGATCGATAGCTTATGAAAGGGACGAATGATTTCTTTGAATGTTATTTGCTGAATACCTAAAATAATATATTTTTTAACAGATACATAGAGTTGCAATAACACTCCCTCTACAATAAATATCAACTCCTAGGACGTAGAACCAAAAAATCCACGACATAAATTAGGCATAAATATTTTTGTATTGTCTCATAGGTGGTATTATTTGACATATTATTATAATTTGATCGTATCGCTACAAACTTTGCTTTTGTGTTGGTATGTTTAAGAAGTAGGTTTTCTATGTTGTATTATTTGTTTACAAACAAGTGTTAATTACAAAAACAAATATTGTTTGTTAGTCAATGAACCAAGAGATATTGGTAAATAATATTACTGTTTGTGTTTTATTTGTTCATGCATAATGTAGTAGCAGGTAAAAAGCAATGTTTTGCTATTTAAAAATGTAAAGAACAAGCGTTACAAAGAAAATGACAAGGATCGATATAGTATTATGATATTTGTAAAATATCAAAATATTCGATATACATGTGTTAAACTCGTATATAAGTTTTTTGGTATTTTTTTAATAGTAATAATAAAAATATCTTTAGTCATCACCAACTGAGAGCATAATTTAGAATAATTTAAACAATATATGTACATATAAATATCCAGTGATGAAAAAGCCAAGTTCGTTTTTGTCATTGGAATCACACAACCGTTTTAGTCTAGGTGCCCGCGTACATAAATGCAATTTATACATATCCTCATATAACTTCTTGTACGGCATAATTGCGCCTAGTCTATCACTTTTTTCCTCTCCGAGAATTTTCGTAAACGCGGCGTTCCGCCTCGGCATGAAAAAGACGATTTCCACACGTCGGACTGGAAAATCGGCAAATATATTTTGTCCGACAATTCGAAAATTGGATTCTACATATTTTTATTAAGCAATCTTGAAAAAATCAGCTGGTTATCAATAAATGTTTTAAAGTTATGTTATGTTATGTTTAGGGTTCCAAAATTTTTGTCGGACAGTTTGTAGAAATATATAGAATATATATGTAGAATCCAATTCTCAAATTCTCCGACAAAATATATTTGCCGATTTTCCAGTCCGACGCGTGGAAATCGTCTTTTTCATGCCGAGGAGGAACGCCGCGTTTACGAAAATTTTCGCAGAGGAAAAAAGTGACAGACTAGGCGCAATTATGCCATAAAAAATTGTTTAGAATGTAATGGACCATTACATGCACCTCATATCAAGGTTCCTGGAATCGAATAATTTATTTGCATAGTAACGCCATCTATACCTCAATTTGTAAAATGACCGTTTTTACTCAAACCCGAAGTCATATATTCTAGTGAACACGTTTTACGGAATACAAATATCTATTTTAGTTATCGAGTAAATGGTTCTGGGAGTTTTAAATGGGACACCCTGTATATAAAAGTAGTGGAGGAGAACAAAACATTTCTAATAATTTGAATTTAATTCTGTGAAATATTGGCAAACATTAATTTAATCAGAAGAAAAAAGTTTTGTTTTTTTAATTTTTGACTAAAGGAGAGGAAAGAGAAAAAAAAAACGCGTCCTGAATTAAATTATTTATAGAAGAGTTTTACTTGACTTTACTTTTTACAGAACAATGTAGAACTAGGAATACACATTCTTTTTTTAATTATTGTTTTTTTAATCTTTTTTAGATATTAAAAAACTCTTGTGTAAATATCAATTATTTTAGTTCCATTTAAAACCAGTTTGCGTTAATCTTTCAAGTTCACTCGGTACCATATTATAGTATTTAAAAATATTACATGAAAATGAACTTTAATGTGTGGTGGTGGCTGAATGTTTTGGAGGTAATATAAGTTTACGTTGCCTTGTATTTAATTCATGTATGTCCCCACAGAATTCATTTTGCTTCTACATCCACGTACTGGAGTGGAAGTACAGTATCGGGATTTTTTTTCAAATAGGCTTAGAATATCATGAAACGTCGAGATGCTAAGTTTGAGGGGAAAAAAATCTGTCGGTCTGTCTGCCGTTCTGCTTGTAACTTTTTATTAGAAACTTTTATTTAACTTGCAAGGTTTGTAACTATGTCTTTCCGGTTCAAAGGACCCCGCACTTTTCTTTTGAAAATGTGGTTTCAGTTAAATTGCACTGAATTTTTAATATGTTGTAGATTTCGACTTTCTGATCAAAAATTCTCATGGGCCCAACTCGATCTTACATCTAGTTTCCGAGATACAGCTCAAGAAATGTACAAGAATGACCCCTTGTACATTTAAAAAATTACCGAGTTCAAGATTTCTTTTCATATATTTTATATTGTGATACATAACAACAGCCCTTTATAATATAGTGCACTAAAAAGATTTGTTCTTTTAGTAAAAATAGTGCAAAAAAAATAAAGTTTGAAAAATGTTGGCACTTTTTCATAAGAAAAGTTCGGGGTCCTTTGTGATGGAATTTTATCGCACTTCTATTATCCTATCAAACTGAAATTTTGCACTTATTCTTTGACAATGCAATGTTATTGAAAACAATTGAAAAATCAAAATGGCGGCGAAAAGATGGCGGACCATTTTTTTAATTTATGATCCGATACGACTGAAAAATCAACATCTTGGAGTTTTCGGGGACGCGGATTACGAATTTTTGGTCATTAAGTATGAATATAAAATAAAATATACTTAAATAAAAATTTGAAAATTAAATTAAATGTAAGAAACTTTTTAGAAGCAATCTTTTTACTATTTTTTAGCTGTACTAAAACGAAAAAAATTAAAAAAATAAAATTAATTGCCTTAAAAGCTTATCGCGTGACAAACTGTTCGACATCGACTAAAATAGCCCTTTAGGATCTAAAATCATAAATAATCAGTCTTAAAGGCATGCCAAAGAAAATTTGTTGATATTTTTTATATTTTTTTTTTTCGAAAACAGTTCGCTATACGAAAAAGAAGGACAACCTTTAACTATATCTACAACTTTTATTTGACACTTGTTTCAATAATGTGAATAGTTTAGCTAGCCCAGTCGACGTAGGTATTTACCCACAAAAAATTGCAAACTCTGTAAACTTTTTTTAATGCGTTCGTGAAAGTATGTAGAATAATATCCTGAAAAGTTTAGATTGCGCTCGGGTGCAGAACATAAAAAAAAGTGAAAAAATAGTATATTATATTACTAGGAGTAGAACGCACTCTTTTTTTGTGTTGAGCCCAGGATTTGCGGCTGAGGCGAAGCCGAAGCCGCAAACTGGGCGAAACACAAAAAAAGGCGTTCTACTCCGTGTAATATATACTATTTTTTCTTCAAGCGTATTAAAATGCAAAAATTCATTTATTTATCATAAATGTACAAATATTCAAACTACAGTCTTACATGTTGACACAATATGACAAGTGGCTAGTGGATAGCGCGCCACCGGTGACTTTCGGTATTAACATTATGTTACTAGTAAAACAATACCCACTGCGGTGGCGCTTTCGGAACTAACATTATGTTACTAGTAAAACAATGTCCACTACGGTGGCGTTCGGTACTAAAATTTTGTTACTAGTAAAACAATGTCCTACTTCTACTTCTGTTTTTGGTGACATAATTTAAACATTTTAATACGCTTGAAGAAAAAATGTTTTTTCGTCCATTTTTTCAAAATTTTGAAATTAAATCAAGCTAGAAAAAAGTAAAAAATACAGATGGATAGACCACGTATTTATGAACAAAAAATATCCTAACAAAATTTACCGTTAAAGCCACGATTTTCCCGGAAAAAAATAGTCAAGTGTAACGTTATAACTCGGAGCGAGATCCATGCGTGCACGCGCTTGAATACGCATGACTGTGACACGACGCACTGAATTACATGTCACTAAATCAGAATTTGTTCAATCCATATGAGTGTTGGTTCATTTAAAAGATGGAAATTGTAGCTTTCTGATGCTTTTTTGTTTTAAACAATACAAGCAAAGGATAGATGAAAAAAATATACTTATATATATATATATATATTATCACGCCCGAACTCAATCGTCGCAATAAACAATATAGAAAAAACTAAAAGCCCTTCAAAAAAATTCTTTCTTCATTGAGAACTGTTGAAAAGTATGTACACTTCATGATTATTATGGTTTATTACGTTGTTGTAACGAGGATTTAAAAAAAAGTACATCTCAAATCATTTTAATTTCTTTGCTTGATGATTTTTTTTTTGATACATATATGTATTGGAGGCTGTAACTTGTCGAGAAATTGACCCATTGGAAAAAATAAAATATCACTATTTCGGAAAAATGTATATTTTTCGAATGTTCAAACACAAAATCGTTTACTTGTATGCATTTTTTCGAAAATATGATCAATCAGATCATGATAAGAAATTGCGATTTTCACGATCTTATCCTTATAACTATGAAAATATCTGTGATTGTTTTGAATACAAATTCTGGAACACAATTTTTAATTTTTATTAGAACAATTTGTGGTGTATGAGTTTGTCATTAAACTCAAAGCCAAACAAGGAGAAAAAAAAAAAAAAAATTCTGGAACTTTTCACATTAACAAATGTATAAGGAATCCATTGGATATAGCTGAAATATGGATAGGTATACCTGTAATAAATACAATACAGTAAAGGCACGTAAACATTCATGCGAGCGATTCAGCGGGTATGTGTGGTGTCTGTGTATGCATTGATAATAATTATATATTTTCCCTCCATACTCACTATTTATCCTCCTATTCACTAAGAAGAATGTTTAAAACGTGTAATCAGAAAGAGAAAAAAGCTTTATTTTACTCGATAGAACAGCTAAGAATTTTTAAAGGTTCCATAGTATGCATTTAACCGTGTGCTAGCCGCGCAGAGTGACAAAGTTACTTCACTATTTTTTTCCAGGAATGCCGTGGGTTTAGCGAAATTTTATTAGGATATTTTTTGTTCAGAAACACGTGGTCTATCCACCTGTATTTTTCATCTTTTCCTGCCCTGGCTTAATTTAAAAATTTTGGAAAAATTGTTAAAAAAAATTTTTTTTCACTTTTTTTTATGTTCTGCATCCGAGCGGAATGTAAACTATTTAGGATATTATTCTACTTATATATTTTCACGAACTCATTAAAAAAAAATTATTCAGTTTGCAACTTTTTGTGGGTTTCACTATAAAAATGTTCTCTGTCGTCTGGGCTAAGCAGAAAATCAAGGAAAATTAATATTTTGTGCTCTACCATATTTATTTATAGGTGTAGAAGTCCGTCAATAAGAATTAATCTAACTTTGTACACACAAAGGAAGTTTGGAAGTTCTGCTCCCTTCCAACTAGCCGAAGTGTCTCCAAATTGTTTAGGTTTTAAATCCCGAGTTAGCGTTAGTGATGACCCTAAAGATGCATTATAGCCTAGAATTATTAAAACAGTTATCTCGAGTTTCGCTTATCAAGTTAGCATCATCTGGATAAGATTAAAACTGAAAACCTTTAATCATATCAAGATAATGCCGTTTTGATAGACGAAGCGTGCGTCGGTAGTGTTCTGTGTTTTGTTCGTAAAAATTTTTCAGTACCGGTATGAATGATATTTATTAAAGTTGGAAGAAATACGTCATTATAGTAGCGTTTCATAACAAACACCAACTTATATGGTGGTTATTAATTGTTTAATATTCTTAATACTCAGCCGTTAATGGCGAGAAGAGCTGTGGCAAACATTATGGTATGTATACAGTATACAATTGTCAGTTTCACGAGTAACTGATTAGCGAGAATTCCGCGTTGCTCGCTCATAAAAGTTAATTATCATGTACAGTCCGTAAAAGACGAATGCACTTAATTTTTTGTATATTTGGACGTATTTTGTTGTAACGTTAAATAATACAAATCTGGCGATAATTACGCATTCCTACATCTGACAATTATTAGTTCAGTTCGATCCGACTATGTTGATTATTTTAATTGCCGTTTGTAAGATGTAGCCTTGTATTGTGATAATTATCGTAATTGATTTATAGCCAATTTGTTACAATTTATTAAGGCTACATATATTTACGGGTCGGCTATTGGGAACGTATAAATCTGTATAATATCGACAGTGGTATAATGTAACGTTCTTTCAAACATGTATTTCTTATTTCTACAGGCCGTAAACGCTGCTGCCAACCAGAAACGCGCCAGAACGCGAATTACCGATGATCAATTGAAAATTTTGCGTGCGCACTTCGACATAAATAACTCACCGTCTGAAGAACAAATACACGAGATGGCATCGCAAAGCGGTCTGCCTCCCAAAGTCATAAAGCATTGGTTCAGAAATACGTTGTTCAAGGAGAGACAGCGCAACAAGGATAGTCCCTATAACTTTAATAACCCCCCATCGACCACGCTTAATTTAGAGGAGTACGAAAAAACGGGCGAAGCGAAAGTCATGCCGCTTAACAGCTCAGGTAGCAGCATAGAAGAAAACAAATCTAAGGACTCGCCGACACCTATTCAACAAGAGATTAAAACTGAATTAAAAGAGGAGCCGTCTGACGACCCGCCGAAATACATCGAGGATAAAGTTCACGATTCTATGGACGATAAACCGAGCATGTTTAACTTGCCACTCAATTTGCAGCCACCTCAGAGCCCCGCTACCTCAGTGGCGAGCTCCGACAACCAGAGCGTGTCGCAGCCGAGTACGCCGAACAATCTTACCCTTACCTCAATTATCGCGTCACAACTGGGTGACACGCTAACCACCAGCACGCCAACCATGAACATGTCCAGTATGTCAACGCATCACGGTTTAACAAGTCCGATGTTACCACCACCTAAACTTAACCAGCAGAATTTTCCCAACCCCAACAGTCTTCAGGGTATGCTCCCATTAACTCCTAATCGTTGTCTCAGTCCTAACAGAGAATATAGCAATCCCGGAAGTCAAGGATCTGGCGGGTCGACCGGCAAAAGAGCTAACCGAACCAGGTTTACCGATTATCAGATAAAAGTCCTGCAAGAATTTTTCGAGAATAACGCTTATCCCAAAGACGATGACCTAGAGTACTTGTCGAAGTTGTTAAGCTTGAGTCCCAGAGTGATCGTGGTGTGGTTTCAAAATGCTCGACAGAAAGCGCGCAAAGTATACGAAAATCAACCAGCTGCCGAACCTGCCCCTGGTATTCCCGACGAAGCCGGTGCCAACAGATTTCAGAGGACGCCCGGCTTAAATTACCAGTGCAAAAAATGTCTTCTAGTTTTCCAAAGATATTACGAATTAATCCGACATCAAAAAACCCATTGCTTTAAAGAGGAAGATGCGAAGAGATCGGCGCAGGCCCAAGCGGCCGCCGCGCAAATAGCCGCCGTCTTGAGCTCAGAGGACTCGAACTCTAGTACCACTGTCGAACAATCACAACAACCTCAGCATCAGATGATGCAGCAACAGACTTCCATGCAACAAAACCCACAATCTAACCCCGCTCACAGTCCTAGCCAGCCGAATCCTCCCACGACGCCAACACCAAGCCAATGCAATTATCCGCCATCCTCCCCATCCCCGTCGGAATCTAAAGAAAGCACTTTTCAGTGCGACAAATGTAACCTAGTTTTCCCACGATTTGAACTTTGGAGGGAGCATCAGCTAGTCCACTTAATGAATCCTAATCTTTTTCCGACGTATCCCCCAGATTCTCCATTCGGAATCTTGCAACAACACGCCCAACTTCAAATGAACGCCAATTTGGGGGATTTAAAGCCACAAAACAATCAGACACAACAAAATATTCAACATCCATTGATAAATATGTTGAACAATGTGACTAGCCAAAAGAGAAAAATCGATGATTTCGACGCGGAAAGTGACACTTCTGACCAACCGAAAGATAAGAGATTAAGGACTACAATTTTACCTGAACAGCTAGATTACTTGTACCAAAAATACCAAATCGAGAGCAACCCTTCCAGAAAAATGTTGGAAAATATCGCCAGGGAGGTCGGCTTAAAAAAAAGGGTCGTTCAGGTTTGGTTTCAGAACACGCGAGCTAGAGAACGAAAAGGTCAATTCCGAGCCCACGCTCAAGTAATCAACAAGAGGTGTCCATTCTGCCCTGCTCTATTCAAGGTCAAGTCGGCTCTAGAATCTCATTTAACAACGAAGCACGCCGACCAGTGTGCCAGGGGCGAAATAAACATAGACGCTTTGCCCGATGAAGAAATCAGCCTTGAATCGGCACCAAGTTTAAGTTCCGGGGGTGACAATAAATTCCAGCAACAGAACCCAAACATGATGCCACCACTTTTCCCTTCTCTTCATCCTGAAATGGAAAGTTCGATAAAGAAATACTATGAGGAGAGCATGAAGAGGTATATTAGCGAATTGCAGGCGCACGCTTCTTCGTCCAATGGCGACAAGAGCGAAATCAAATCCGAAAAGGGGGAAAGTGGTGAGATACCTTTAGATCTCTCCAAACCAGTAGACCTATCAAGGCCAATGAAAGTATCCATGGACCACGAACGTAATATTTGTGATCCTGGCCCATTAACCGATCTCAGTGAACGATCTCTTTGCGACGAACGGAGTGATTCGATGTCAGAAACTACCGAGTTCTATGACGACGAGAGCAATCCCACGTCTCCAGCCAGCAGTACCCAAAGCAACACGCAGAGAATGAGCACTTCCTTAGGAGGTACGAAGCGATTTCGTACACAAATGTCCTCGGTCCAAGTGAAAGTGATGAAAATACTTTTTCACGACTACAAGACCCCCACCATGGCCGAATGTGAAAGCTTGGGCAAAGAAATTGGTTTACCTAAGCGTGTGGTGCAAGTGTGGTTTCAAAACGCCAGAGCGAAAGAAAAGAAAGGCAAAATGGCGTTGCAAAAAGTCCTAGGCCAGCCAGACTCTGAGAATCCGCCGATGCCCGATGACTGCAGGTTCTGTAATTTCAAATACTCGCACAAGTACTCGATCCAGGACCATATCTTTACCAAGACACACATAGCGAACGTAAGAATGCACCTGGAGAGTCAACAAAGCAAAGAGGTTGGCCCGGAGGGAGAATTTACGGTACCACCTTTACCTGGCGCATCGGGAGCTGTGACCGCAGATTCTACCACTAACCCGCCGATGAATTTGAACAACAACACCCATCTTCAGTTGTTGCAAATGGCCGGGATGCAAATGGGAGCTGCTTCCAAGGGCGAACAGGAGGAGAGTCCAGAGTCCCTGTTCCAGCAACTGTACGCCTTGGGAAACAACGCCAACTTCGGGGTGCAGAATCAATACGTACATCATGCGATGTTTGGCGCTAACGGTGAGTTGAACTTTTTGATTGTTTTTGCTAGTCATAGAGTTTTTTCGTGTTTTATGAATGTTAGGTATAGTTCTTCATGTTTATACTTTAAATTTGGTAAATTGTGGCTTAATTTTTACATTAAATTTGGGGAACTATACCTTCTGTATATTTTATATAGGTTTGCAAGCGAGATTTCGAATCATACATTATAGGCAGAGCTAGGTGGGTTTTCTGGGCACTCTATGAAATAAATGATGATAACACACCACAGATAGTAGACAACCCCCAAATCCAAAGCCAAGGCTATCCGGAAGGGGGTTACACATTCGGAAAAACGCAGACATACATCCACACCCACCGGTGTTGTCAATACCGGGGTTGGGGGTCGAACCCAGAGCGCGGTAGCGAGTCGATCAGCGTATTCGCCACTCAATACGCCTTAACCGATTGAGCTACCGTGCCGGTAAATATTTTAATCATTTTATGGATGATAACGATTCACAAAATCGACCCCTAGCAGTGCACCTCGCGTCAAGTACGTCACGATCTCTGTTTAAAAATCTGGAATATGTCAATTTTACAAGGCTCATTTTATGTGTACGTACACTTTTTATGCCTAAAATAAATAAAAGATAAGCCAGAAAATGTGTGACGTTAGGAGCGCAACCAGAAACGTCAAAGTTGCAGAGAAATTGAGTTACAGGACGTTTACAAGCCTTTTTTGTTGAAAATATTTACTTATGCATTTTGAACACAGAAAAAAATCCCAGAATAAAAATCCAGTCAGTTTACCTACACAGAAAGAGAAATGTTTCCAAATTTTGAAGAAATTTCAATTTCTATCGTATATTTAATCTCAGAACTCTAAAATCATCATTACATGTTCTGTCCTTAGCTCCCTTTATAACAGATTAGCCTTCTCAAAATGTTATGAGTGTTAACAAAAGCACATTCTTCTTCTAACACATTCTTAAATGTGCAGGAATTTTAAATTTTTCGATAATTTGAGTTCCTATTGTTTTACGCGAAATTAACGTTAATTAACTAATATCTCCAGTTTCTGTAGTTTCTCAGAGTTCAGATATCATTGTTAAACATTCTGTGTCCTTTTTTTATATTGATAAAAATCTCCTTAACACAAAATATGTCCTCTGGAACGAAATGACCATACTACAACTCCATTTTTTTATCTTTGTGGCTGCGGCTCCTGACGTGGCACAGTTTCTAGTGATCTTATTTATTTTAAACATAAAAATTGTATGCACACAAAGTGAACCTTATAACAAAGATATAATTTCTTTATTTTTTATATCTTGAAGTATGGCCAAGCTGACGGGCTGGCACATGCCAGAGGTCTATTTTGTTGTGATTTAAGTTCGATAGTATTAATCAAAACACAAAATACTTGTAACCATGAGTTTCCAAAAAGCCACCTAGCGCTCGCACTATTAAGTATTACTATTACTTTGTTCTATAAATTCCGGCGATTAAACAAAATTTCTTAAAATGCGCAATTTTCAAATGATAGTAAGTTATTTGTAATGTAAACTCATCTTAGAAATTAAAAATGATGGTTTTTGATTTTTTATGGGACTTTACAACATCCAAGTGTTAAAGGAGATTCCAGAATTGCATAATTTTTGTCGAAAAGAGAAATTCTTATTAGTGTTAAAGAGTTTTTATTTCAAATAAATGCTGAGTATACATTTCACTTTCAAGGGACTAGAAAAAAAAATGTTATTTTGGCAGAAGACATTAAAAAATGTCTTGGACGTCCTCCTGCACATCTGGAAAATGTGGTTTTTATGTCATTATTATTTCATAAATTGATAATTCATTCAATATGAAACAAATTAAAAACTATTTCAGGAGCGAAAATGTTAAGAGAAACTTTGTATAAAACAGCGTTACTTGGTGGAAATTGTATATTTTTGTAACAAAGAATCGTGTTATTTCGTTTAATTATGTCATCTCAATTCTTTCAAAAAATGCGTTTTTGAACAGTAATATTACGTTTTTCAATAATCGATTGATCGTTATTTTCAAATTGATTATGTTGTCTTCTTAGCATTTTTTGGGTGTTTTGCCACTTTTTGTATATTTAAAAATTTTAATGAAAGGATCCTCTGATTGGTACAAAATGTCTTACACATAAAAATATATAAACTGAAACAACATTAATGATAATCCTACAGTTATAAATTAAATTGATCCCTGTTAACGTTTCGCAAAAATTAATTCTACCTATATCCGTTAGCAAAATTTTGACTTTTGGGCATGTCAAACATGACAGTTTACGAGAATTTGGAAAGGAAAGCAACGCAACTAAAAGAAAACTTAGGGAATCCACCATTATTTTGGTAAATGAGGATAAATGTTAGTCAGCTTATTCTGTAGATTTCTGCACCTATAAAATAAATATAAATTAACTATGGAAATACATAAAAAAACGTATCTCATGTTTGATGTGATAAAAAGTCAAAGTTTTGACAACGGAAATAGAATGAATTTTTGCGAAACGTAACAGCCATTAATTAAATTTTTAATTATCTGTTCATCATTTAAAATTTTTGTTTATATATGTTTAGGTGTGAGACAATTTGTACTAGTCAGAAGTATTAAAAACCAGCCTCTGTCTGATCCATTTGGCGTAGAGATTTCTTTCGTTAAAATGTTTAAATTTTTTTACAGAAAGCTGCAAAATAACCAATACACAGTAAGAAGATGTGACAAATAAATAATTATAGACAATATCTGATTATGTTGTTCTGAAAAAAATGTGTTTATTTTTTTTAAGCAGTAGAAGTCAATAATTAAAACGAGAAATGCATTCGCCATATAGAATGGTATACTTTATCTAATAGCATGTTATTTATTTCGTAAAATACCAATTTCCTGCCTGGGTACATGAGTTGCTATCCCCTAGAAAATGAGAAATATGAATTAATTTTTCATTCCCCTATTGTATTTCTCATATGAATTCGTAAAGCGATGTTACACGGCCTCACTCAGTTCTAACCCGGGTTCCGTCAATAATATATGACGCACGTCTCATTACTACACGCCCTGTATATTCGTGTCTCCCTATTTCAAGATAACACTCGACTTTTCTTACTATTATCGCCCAAACTGCTTCATTTATCATTCCAGAACTGTATAACCCGGCATAATTAGTGATATTCCGACCAGTTTTTTCATTTATAATTTAGGGGAAAGTAATTGACTTGTTTTTATTTTATTTTTATTGTTTTTGAGGGTAATTACTTTGTTGGGCGGACACTGTCACGTTAGGAGGATTCAATTAATGTTCTTTCACGCGTTCTGAGAAAACTACTTGTTTATGGAAATGCATTATTGGAACGGAAAGGTAGCTGTAAAAAAACGGTCCTTATTTTTGGGAAGATACGAAAAAAATTAACCATCAGGTATAATGGTGGTTATTAAATTAAATGGTATTTTATAAATTGTCGATAGATTACGCGGTATTCATTCAAATGAGCTATCTCTTTCAAAATCATATTCACTAAAAGACTTTTTACCTGTCCACAATTGCCAATTAAAATAGACCATTTACACTACCGAAAAAGATCGTTTATTATAACGAATTAGTGACAAACAGACCACATCTAGGATATCGACACTATTCCCAATCTGGTACAAACAAATTTGAATTCTAAGTATTAACCTTATCTATCGATTAAGAGCCCTTACCCCCTCGGCTACGTTGCCCTATACATTCTTTACATCGATTCAGTAATTAAATAATTTGACCTACACTTAGCTTTACTTTCCAATGAAAAATTTATAAATTAACACCGTTCTGCTATTGAAGAGCGAAGTGAAGTGGCCTGCAAGACCACCAGATCTTAATCTATTGAATTTATTTGCTTAGCTATGTCATCTTCAATATAGTATCTACATTTTGCATTATTGTTTTATTCATAACGTCGTGCCAGACGTGTTGCGATTCACACATTATTGTGGTTGACCTCCGTTTGCTGTATAACACATCTGATGACATCACGCCGCCTGTCACGTTTGCCTGTTCGACGCCCTCTTCGTCTCTTGCTATCTGGTTTTCCATGAACTATCAACCATTCGTTATTGTCCTTTCGTATTTCTTGGAGACCTCCTCTACCAAATAAAAAATTGCTGACCCATTCGGCTATGATTCCTTCACATCGTTTCATTAATTACAGAAAAATGATTATAATTTTTTTATACTCCGATCACCTTCAAGCACAATGTAGCATGCTTTCTATGCAATACTAATGAAAAACTTCTAAATTAACCGTTCTGCAAATTAGATTGGAAGGCGAAATACAGTGGATGAGCCTGCAAGTTCACCAAATCTTAACCTATTGGATTTATTTGCTTGAGCTCATCTCCGTCAGAATATCTACATTTTACATTATCGGAATCTATAATTGTAAACAAGACTTCCCTCTTTGTTTTGCACATTTTTTATTAGTTATTTCTTTTGGATAACCACCCTGTACATTTTTTCCGCTAAAAGTATACCAGGTTTCCTTCATTGGCAATAGTGTCAATTACCCTCAAATATTATTTTCCTCCGTCAAATAGTTTTTTAGATACAGTACTAACGGACTAACGACAGACAAACCGACTGACCGACTTACAGAAAGAAAGATCATAATCTACATAATCTCGGAGCGATTTTTTTACGATTCCCACGGTAAACGAAGGAAGCAAAAATTGCAAAAATAACAAAAGAGAACAAAAAAAAAAATAATAAAATCGATACAAAAAAAGACGGATATTCTATACTACTATCGCACCAAAAAAATATTGAAGGACAAAATTGAACGGACTTTTAATTTAGATTTAAGGCCCATATAAACTAATTCGGTGCAATTTTTCCATGTATAACATAAACCCAATAATATTCCTTTCTCAATTTCCACTCGTCCGACGTCGGGTCAAAGCAAGGCATTTTTGACATTTACCATCACCCTTCTTCTATATTAGAGCAGCGATTTCTTAAGTCCATCGTGTCGTTTTTTTTTTGGCGTAGAACCAGTTCAAACATATTAGGTTCCTTTGAGTATGTCACCGAGCATATGAAATGATATTTTACGACATTTGTTTGTGGTCTCGAACTTTTTAAATCAATAAAAAGTGAAAAAAATGTATTTTTAAAGAAAATTGTTTTTTTTTTGTTTCCTCCGCTATATCTTTAAAACTATTAAAGATAACGAAATTTGTTTTGTGTCAAATTAAAGCACACACTGTAGCGCTTTTACCAATATAAACGGTTTGGGCACAATTCGCACTTTCATTTCTCTAAAAATCAAATAAACTAAAAATACATATTTTGTGTATTGAAATCTTCACCAATCGATAAACTTTTTTATTTTTGAAAATATTTGCATACATGCAGCGAAGAAAATAGAGCCTAATAATCACAAAAGTTTTTGAAAAAATATGTTTTTGCCTAAAGTGTACCGTTTGGCAACAGCGATTTTTTTTATCAGCGCTAAACGCGACATTGGGACGCAATTAATACACCTCGCATGCAGGTTGGTCAGATTAGTCGCGTAGAAGTAGCGTTAGTTGAATCTAGATTAATATGTGGCATTCTAGGTTGGGGTGGAGTTGCTTACTGTCATCTAAAAAATTAGATATCATTCAGAAAAATTGTGCCACCCCCTCTCAGGGGGTGGCACTTAAAAAATATATATATTTATTGGAGCTGAAATAGAATCAAATTTTAAGAAGAAAAGGTTCCATGCAATTTTTCACATAAATTGATAGTTTTTAAGTTATAACGACTTCAAAATTGCGATTTTAGCTTAAAATAAAAGCTTTTAAAAAAGGTATTTTCAAACGGCTTTCGTCAAGTATCTCGAAAAGTATTACTTTATCGAAAAAATGTTATAGACCAATTACAGAAAGCACCCTACAAACTGGGAATTAATTATATTTTTTGTTTATTGATGTAGGATTAATAATTTCGGAAATATTTAAGTTTATATTTGGTATCCAAGGGTTTCGAAATTACCTTTAAAGTTTAAAATGCATTTTTTTCTAAAGCAAGTGCTTTAAATGAGCAAAAAAGAATTTGAGCATTTAGGTAATGCTACATTTTAACGAAAAACTGTATTTGAGATAATTTTTTTAGATTATTGGCTAATTAGAGTAACAAAGCGAGTAAAAAATAATTTGAAAGCGCAATTAATTGTCTTTAATTTCCTTTCTTAGCATGCGTCACAATTTCTGAGGTATTTAACATTTAAACTGCATTTTTCGTCTTATGAACGTTCGGATGCCATTTGTAAACTCATATCTCCGAAACTATTAAATCTATGTAAATAAATAAACAAGCGAAATTCATTATTATTAGTTTATGAGCTTTATTTTTGGTCTCTACACATTTTTGAACAAAACTAATATTTATTGAGATATTTGGAATAGGAAAAAAAAATACGTTTTATCGAAAATACCTTTATAGTTTAAACTGAATTTTTTCTAAAGCAAGTGCTGTATACGAACCAAAAAATTTGAGCATCTACGTCATGCTGTATATTAATGAGAAGCCGTGTTTGAAATTAATTTTTTTTTTAATTACTGGCTAATTACAGTAACAAAATGGCGACGTTGTTATTAAAATAATGTGTAGACGGACATTGCTTCGGTCATAACTTCTTTGTTTTTTATGCTACATAAACAAATAAAAAAATAGTTAAGAGCTTAATTAATAACCTATTATTGTATCTATTAGTATCCTTGGCGTAGGTGTCACAGTTTCTGAGATATTTAACTCTCACTCTAAATAGTTATCTTACGAACACTTGGATGCCAAATGTAAACTTAAATATCTCCGAAATTATTAATCCTACACCAATAAACAAAAAATATAATTAATTCCCAGTTTGTACTTTCTGTAATTGGTCTATAACGTCTTTTCGATAAAGTAATACTTTTTGAGATACTTGACGAAAGCCGTTTAGAAATACCTTTTTTTAAGCTAAAGTCGCAATTTTGAAGTCGTTATAACTTAAAAACTTCAATTTATGTGAAAAATTGCATAGAACCTTTTCTTCTTAAAATATGATTGTACTTCATATATTTTTTAAGTGCCGCCCCCCTCAAAGGGGGTGGCATCCACCCTCTATAAATTAACAAGCCCCCGCTCAATATAGAAACTTTTCTGTGAAACATTTACTATTATACTGCCAAAAATGAACGAAATCCGTTCAATATGACATTACTTCGAAGTTTTTTTACCTCTAGGTACTGTACTGCTACCACCTGTCTTTTTATTATTAAAAGGAGACTATTTAATATTATTTATTATACAATTTCTTAATATTAACAACATATGATCAATACTACTGTACAATATATAAAATATCGAACAATAATATTGATCCCCTAGATGCTTTTGATCACTACTGGTTTTGTACCTATTGATATAATAAGTTAGACTATTATATACACCCCGACCGGGATCGTCAGATCGTTGCAGTCGGCAGGCTTGCTACATCCGAGCGCGCAAGAATATGACTTTGGTCCGTTAAAAAAAATCGCTCACTCAATACTATGAACGGGACATGAAAAATTTTTATCCTAAAAACTTTTTTCAACTATTGGCTTCAATTTGTACGCAGCATGTATATACAAATTTTCATAAATAAACTTTTTTCTCGATTGCCTAAAATTACGTTACTGAAAATAACAAGTTTGAGTTTCCTATTATTTTACCAACTTAAAAAAAAATAAATCGGGTTCACGTGGGACGTTGTTCGAAGCGCTATTGTGTCTACTTTAATCTAAAAAAAAAAAATAGCTTGATAGCACAAATATTTTCAGAGATATAGCGGTGGAGACGTTAAAAAACATATTTCATTAAAAATCTATTTTTTTGAGTTTTTCCGAAATAAAAAAGTTCTCGACCACCGAAAAATGTCGTAAAAAACGATTTCGTGTACACGATTATCTTACTAAAGAATCCCATTAAGTCTGGTTTGGTTCTACGCCGGTTTTTTTTTCTCGAAAACTAAGCGACTTTACTTCCAGATTTTACTCTACTATATATGACTTCTTGGACAAAGAAATTATTATTGGAACTTCGACCTCTTTGATAACTTGGGTAAAGAAAAGTAATAATTTCGTGATAAAAATTTTCAGTCTGACACACTTCCACTTGAAGTTGAATTTTCTCGGCATGAAAAGTCCGAGGAAAAGCCATGTGACATTAGTAATGCGAATAGTCCCAAGAAACAACATAACAGGCCTCTAAAAAACATCTCAATTCACAAAAATAATTGTAGAAACTTAAAAAATTGTCCCTTGGCTAAAGAACTGCATTTGATCCGATTCCTCTTCAACAATGGGGTCATTTAGTCAAATCGAATTTTCAATAAATTTGTTAGATTTACTCAATTTAAGTGTAAACTGAAAAAATTAGATTAATTAAGAAAATAACAGAGATGTAGCGCGGCTGATGTGACGTCACAAAACGCGAATCGACTGCCGGCGGTTATGTTATAAGAAGCAAGCCACTTCGCTTTCCGCAATACATGTTCGCATATACACTTGTGTCTTTTTCATGCTGTTGAGGTTTACCTGCTTTAATATTTTGTGTTTGCAATGAATTCTTTATAAGCCTGATTTTGTAAGGTGATTCTCGAAATTTGCAATATGTAGACGTGTTAATGATTAAGGGATATTTCAATAAAGATAAAGACTGTTAGTGCAGAATTGAAAAGCGTAAGGGATGGAAAGTTATTTGCAATGCGTCTTTTTGGATAAACGGTGTAAAATTAATTCAGTTGAGTCATCGTTGGGTAACATATTGCGGAGCCAGATCAGAGACAATAAAGTCGGTGGCGGGGTACGAGTTGTATTTTTTATGTATCGAAATAAATCTAGTAGCTGGGTGTTTGTGTGTGGGGTAAAAACGGCACATGCTACTTTCTCCTTACCGATATTAGTTATGGATTTCATCTTTTGTTCATTAAATTTATTGCCGATCGGAAATACGATCCCAGAACCAATCACATTGATCGATTCGACCAAGGGCCATAAATTACATTTTAATAATTAACATAAAGCAACAATGGCTGTATGGCAGTTGTCTGTTTATTTGCCTCATACATAAATAATTAAAATTATAATATAAGAGTCGCTTGAATTCATATTGTTTCTTACCGTATACGGCTTTCGATTAGTTGGAGGAAACGTATAAATATCTACGAATATTGATTATTTACGGTTGTTGATTGAAATAACAAATTTATTAAACATATTAAATAATTTTAAGGTTGTGTAGCGGGTGACAAAGGGCTCATGGGAGCGAATATTTTACGGACTTAATTGAAATTACAGATACCGGAAGTGATGGTTATAGTATGGACGTTTAATTTTATTTATTTATTTTTCCAGTGGACTATGAAATATAGTTAGGAAACGTCAAAACAAATAAAACAAACTTACAAAATTGCAAAATTATATACAAATAAATATAGCATAAAAGTATAAAAATGTAAAAATACAAAAATATAGAGGCATTACACATTAAAAATATAAATATTTAAAAGAATATTAATTGGGAAAATATAAAACAAAAAGTAGGAACATAAAATTAAACAAAAATAATCGTTAAATAAAACATAATGTGTAACGTACAATAACTTAAGTAAACCTAATCGCAAATATTCTTGAAGATTACAAAAGCAGTTTTCAAGAAGAAATGATTTAAGTTTTTAGTTGTAAAGGTTTCTAAATTTGTTTTAACGTACATTAAAACGTAAATATAAATACATGGAAGTGTAAACAGTTGTAAATATTTTAAATAAATTCTACATGATACTCTTGCAGATACAGAATCAGAAAGTCCTGCGTTTGATATTGCACTATTAACCGACCGACCACAATAAAGACTATCAGAAGCAAACAGTGACACGCCCCTATTGCTTGCTTCGCTCTCGCTTGCTCTTATTGCCGTACCAAATCAAACACTTTCCGATACTGTATACCTACAATGTTTCTTATCGCCCTTCTTTGAATTTTAAACAATCTATCAAATTGACATGGTGGTCCCCAAAATACTATTCCATAATGTAAGCGTGATGCAAATTGTGCATGATAAAATTACATTAAAGTAGCGTTATTACTAGTATATCTATGCAAAACGTAACAAAACGATGTAAGCTTATTCGAAAGATTTTTTATATACACATCTCAATTCAAAACATTATCGGATATCGGGATGAAACATTCATAAACACTGTTTTAGGTTTATTTAGACATTATTTTGTTCATATCAAACCAGTTTTTAAATCAACATCAAATATGTATTATCATCTGCAAACATTGTTAACGCGTTTTATTAACTTACAATGTCGGGAGGATCATTAATATAAATTAAGAACTACAAGGGTTCTAAAAATGGATCTCTGTGGGACGCCTGTGTTAATCTTTGTGTGATCTGAATATACACTACAAATATCCACAATTTGGTTTCTGTCTTAAAGGTAAGAACTTAACCAATATGAGATTTTTCATCTGAGACCATATGAATTAAGTTTTTCCAGGAGTAAGTTATGACCGAGTAAACAGAACGCCTTACTTAAGTTCATGAAAAGACCTAAAAACGTTCTGCCGTCGTCCAGTGTTGCATGTAACCGACTAATAAACTGTATTATTGCTGATTGCCTAGATCTGTTTTCCAGAAGCTGTGTTGGAGATCAAAGTTTTCAAAGGAAAATTCAAATATTTTATTGGAAACTTTCGTTTTTATCAAAAGTTTTTCCGGAAACTTTCAAACGGAAAATTTCCTCTACCCATCTCTAGATATTGTTTAATATAAGAAAAAAACATATTTTTTTCTAAAATCTTAGCACTAAGCATAATTTTCTAGGTTTTTTCTTTCATCTTTTTTCTATTGATTTTATAAGGTAAGTCAACGGATGCGTTATGCAGTGTATTAGCAGATTTTAATAAATTGGAGGAAATCGAATCAATGTCAGCAGAATTAGAAAATACTATGATCCTTAGTTTGTTTAAAATTCAAATTTACATTTTCGGTAGCAATATTTTCCATTTTTCCGAAGCTTATGAGGAATATCTGCAAAGTAATTATTGAAAAAATTTGAAATCAGTTTAAAGTTGTCACTTATACAATTTTGTAATTTTTAATAAAAGAAATTGGAAAGATGATTGTTGACCTTCCATTTCCATGAATGAGTTTAATAAAAAACTTTAGACCACGTACAAAAGAATTAATAATTTAATTGACTTTTGGTGGCGTAAAAATAACACTAAAAATCGAAAGAAAGAAAATCTGGGAAGGGGATTTTTTTTGCTCGAATCTGAAGTAATATTATAAAGAAGTATGACTGTAAATTTTGGACTTCGGACGAAGTTGTATAAAATAAAAATTTGCATCTAATTTGCGACAAATTTTAACGTATTTTATATGGTTATTAAAAAATACTGATTTAAATTCTTGAAATGTCCTGTCAACACATGTGCGAAGCCTAACAAATTGCGGCTATAAATTTTAATTTCTCTGTGCGACTCACTGAAAATACAAATTAATTTAAGACACGATCAAGACAAAAACTGTTGCCGTTCACTTGTACAATTAAATAATTGTCTTGCAAGTATCTGATATTACCTGCAAAACTCGCGCTTAGTGTCGTTTATTTATAACTTAACGAATTGTCTTGCGTTTTTTACCATCTGGATTACTATTTTCAGTATCATCAATGTGGGTGTAATTTCTATATTGTTTTTTCTTTAAGTCACATAATACTTTAGGAAAATTTACATAAAATAACAAAGATAAAACTAAAAATAGAGGTAGATAAATGGGGAAACTAGTCCACGTGACACACGGTACATACCCTAATGTATATCGAACAAACACGAAAATCTTTGAGTAAGAGAATTGCAGAACATAAAACACACACAATGTAGGCGTAAACACAATTTATTCACAATTTTTTCACATACATACTATGGCTTTTTTATAATTGTATAATAGGATGTTTTGTTAATGAGGTTTTGCTGGTACCTAGGTAATTATTAGACAATAATCACCTGTACGTACCCGTCAATACAAATTAATATGCAATATTCGAGAAGTGCTTAATGGAAGGAAACTATGCTTCCGATGGCCGTTTTGAGGTTATGAAAGTAAAAATACAGGAATTGATATTTCCAGTGTTATTAACATGGATGAAATTTTCACATTGTTTTTCTTAAATTATATGATGTGATATAAAATACATGTAATAATTTAGAACAAATCAAAAACAACAAAAGTAGCACTAAAAAAGGAAACAGGTACATGTGGAACCTGTAAGTCCATATGGTATATACTATATATACTTTAAAATGTGTATTGGGCCTAACATATAAAACAATTTTAGGTCATAAAAGACAAATCAACAAAAATCAATATTGACGAAATACTTAATGGAAAATAAAATATGCTTTTGATGAACATTTTGAAATTTGGAAGGACTGAAGTGAAATTTCAGAGACCTTATAATAATTAGTAAATTGAAAAATTTGAAATACATTGTCTAACGGTTGGAAATATTTTCTAAATTATTAGCTGTTATGTTGTATATTTTTATACTATTACTCTTTGTTTCAATTGTGTTACATTAGGAAAATTATCATAATTAAACAATTATCCCTTTGTTGTTCTGTATTAACTATTTTATAAAAATAGAAGAGAGCTAATTTCAGAACAGAAATGTTAGGAATAATCATATGTAATAAGATGTACAAATATATGTACATCTGCGCTTTTCTTTGAAATGTATCTCACATTCGTGCAAAGGTCAGGGAAACATATTCTCTCAGACAATAATTGTTAAATTAACATTTTTAACACACCTACAAGTATATGTATGATTGGTGCCAAATAAATGTTCCTAATAAAATAATTGATTTGTCCGTCTCGCTTTGGAGAGTTCAACTGAAGCGTCGCAGAACTGTTTGTCATGCTATTCATAGGTTTTTATTTATGTTTAACATTTCTTATTGCCATGACAAGCTACGGTGTTAATTTGTCCGCGAAAATATTCTATAGGCTCCTAGCAAACTGCAAAAGCCATGAGTCGTGGAATGTGCTCTGAATGCGTTTTATTTCTATAACCATGTTGGATATAGTTTACACTAGTACATAAACTACGGATATATTCTAATTTCCTTTAATTCATCCTCATCTTGTGACACTAAGGCGATGGAAGCTTTTGTTTAAGTAAATAAACCATAACCTCATAATTTTCTGAGAAATATACTTAATAATCGTTGTTGCTTAGCTTTTCTTTCTGTAAATGAATAAACGATGCACAATTTAAAAGCATACGTGCATCAAGGTCATTGCAGAATGATAATATCTCAAGACCTTAAGGTTGATCACTGATTGGTTTTGTATTGTCAAACGATGCACGATTTAAAAGCATACGTTCATCAAGGTCATTGCAGAGTGATAATATTTCAAGACACCTTAATGTTGATCACTTAGTGATTTTGCATTGTCAAACGATGCACGATTTAAAAGTATACGTGCATCAAGGTCATTGCAGAATGATAATATATCAAGACACCTTGATATTGATCACTTAGTGATTTTGCATAGCCTTTACGCTGACCAGAATTTGCACCTATAGAATATATAGGGACTGTTGTTGACTTTTGGTGCAAAGTACTAATCCCGGCGTGATTTACCATATGAATAGTTCAACATTACCTAGAGGAGTTCGTTACTGTCAAAGAAATCGACAGACAAGACCTTTATTAAATATGTAGTTAACCTGAAAAAAAAAAAAAAAAGAAATGAAGAGCCAATATATATATAGCTTTTTTAAACAATTGAATATAACTTTAATAATAGTAATAATAGTGTCTAGTTTTTAATACCGAAGCGTTTTTATGATGTAAGAACTAAAAATAGTATATTATATTACTAGGAGTAGAACGCACTCTTCGCCCAGTTTGCGGCTTCGGCTTCGCCTCAGCCGCAAATCCTGGGCTCAACACAAAAAAGGCGTTCTACTCCATGTAATATATACTATTTTTTCTTCAAGCGTATTAAAATGCAAAAATTCATTTATTTATCATAAATGTACAAATATTCAAACTACAGTCTTACATGTTGACACAATATGACAAGTGGCTAGTGGATAGCGCGCCACCGGTGGCTTTCGGTATTAACATTATGTTACTAGTAAGACAATACCCACTACGGCCACAGATCAAACAAACCAGATGTTTCACTTAATAGTATTCCCTATGTAACCAGTTTCATTTTTTGTCGTGTGACGTTTACCTTCCAGGATTCTGCGCAGAAGTCATAAACAGAGCAACTTAGCGGTTGACATGGGAGTTAAGACCAGCGAGTACAATATCACAGGAGAGAGTGTTTAGTACTGAAATCTCAGAGATGGAAGTCGTCATCAGCTACACCATTGATATTAATTATTTTGGAATGCAGTGTATCCTATTGAAGCTTAGAGTTCTTATTGTTATACATTTAAGTGGTTTTTTTGAGTATTTATTAGGTGACTTTTAATTATTGTTAGGTGTCATCACCTCCCTCCTGTGTCTATACTCGCTGGTTAAGACTGCTTGGTATCTGCGCAGATCACTACACAAATTCGTACCTTCCAGGAGTTGATTTATTATCTAAACCATGAAACGTCATAAGTGAAACATCTGGTTTGTTTGATCTGTGCTACGGCGGCGCTTTCGGAACTAACATTATGTTACTAGTAAAACAATGTCCACTACGGTGGCGTTCGGTACTAACATTTTGTTACTAGTAAAACAATGTCCTACTTCTACTGTTTTTGGTGACATAATTTAAACATTTTAATACGCTTGAAGAAAAACCAATTATTCTGAAAAATAGCCATTTTATACCCAAGTTTGTAGCTTCACACCTTCGGCTCTGTTCATCGCAGTGGCCTCTTTCTGTCGCATTTCTTCGTAGTTTACTGTAGTTTCATAAATGTTGTATCTGAATCATGCAAAGTAAAACAAGTAATTTTTTGACGATTATCGGTATTTTTTTATCCCTAAATTCAAACCTCAATAGTATTCATCGTCGAATATGGCTCATTTTCTTCGTAAAAAAGTAAAGAAAAGGAAAGTACACTTTTTACGAAATTTTGGATAGAAGCGTAAAAAGTGAAAAAATTTACTTTGATGCCTAGGTTGCAAAATTAAGTCCACTATTTTGACGTCCAGATATATCCGAAAATGCAAAAAAGTGATTTGGAAACAGTTTTTTTCTGTCCGAGGACTCGCCGAAATATGTTTTAGACTTTAATAAGATCGATGAGCAGATGCAGATTTATTGCGAAAAAAAAAAGAGCAATTGACAGCTACTAGCAGGAAAAAAACATAGCTACTAGCTATGTTTTTTTTCCTTACGCGTAGTGGTGCCAGACCTCCGCTATACTAATGCTTATTGTACCCCATAGTCTCGTTATCCCATTAGTATCCCCCCCCCCCCCAAAGGCTAGTGTATGGTCAATGGGAGCTCTGGCTATCACCCCCCCGAAGTATGAACTGCTTTCTACCAAGGTTGGACATTCACATAGCATATGGTGAAAAGTTTCCTCATCTTCCCCACACGTCCTGCACTCTGTATTGGTTAGGTGTTTGTTTAGTGTGCAACGTTCTCTTGGAATACCTACTACACATCTCAGCTCTTCTCTGTTTAGCTTTAGCAATCCGTTGGTCTTAGTTTTGAATGTTCCATCAGCGGTGAACATACGTGACTCTCTCATCTCTAATGCCCTCAGGACCGGATCTTGAATCCTGCGAACTACGCGGTCGCGGAATGCGCCAACTGAAAGGGGCGCCAAACAGGGAAAGGAAAAGGCGCCAAACACTGTACTAACACCCTTTCCCTACTAAAATAGACTTGGAGAAACTGTAGATATTGAAGAAAACTGCAATTGTTATTGAGATGGGGGGCGCCAAAATATCGTCCGCTTACACTTGAAAAATGTCTAGAACCGGCCCTGAGTGTCCTAGTCCAAGACAGGTTAAATTTCTGACTTAATAGTCCCTTTGCCAATTCTCTTGCTGTAATCCCGCAAGTTTTCTAGGGACCCACTGAGGCTGTTTTTGTGCCTCCCCCGACCAGTTTATTTCCTTTTTCATTACCTTCATTGCCCTGGTATTCTCGCGTTCACTAAGTACGCTGTTGTATTCCGCCATTTTCTTCAGGAAATCAAGGCAGTCCTTTACCGTTTTGGAACGTATCTCTACTGCATTAAGAGCTTCTCGGCTGTCAGTGATGATATGGATTCTTTTGTCAGTGTATGACCTCCAATTATTTCTCGTGCACAGATTTCTATAGCTGAGATTTCTCCTCAGAAATGTGTTGCATATTTAGGCAGATTCTGGTTGATCCCTCGTAACTCCTGCTTCAATACTTCTTGGCGTCTTTGATCCGCCGGTATACCAACCACATGGTATCATTTGAATGTCTTCACAGTTGCCTTATTGCCTCCTCTCCTCTGTCAAGTATGTATATCCTGAAGATTTTTGTGAAGTTGTACGTTGTGCTGATTCTATCTGACTGCATGTTTAGAATTCGACTCTTTTCTATTTGTTGAAATATGTCGGTATGGTATCCTATTCTTGGAACGATCCCGTATCCGTTTATTTTCAGCCTGTGTTGCTAACAGTGCCTCACTCTCCAGGATTAAGTGCAGTGGAGGTAGGCAAAGTAGTGCTCCATGGCTATGGTAGGCGTTGTTGGCATTGCTCCCATTGTCCCTTAGTAGCTATGTTAGAAAGCCGAGTATTTTCACATTTACATTATTATAACAGCTTTATTATTGTTACTCGTCGTAATTTCAGTTGATATTATTTAAAATAAAATACGATTTCTTACAATAAACTGTTAATGGTAGACCAATATCCACAGGGATTATTAATTCAGTGTAATTGTTATGTATGACAGCAATTTCTTTAAATATTTTCAGGAGAAATCATCACAAAAAAACATTTTTTGTATTTGGTCCCTAAAATAACTATTTTACGGACTCATTTGAGTCCGTAAAATGAGTCTTTTCCAGACTCAATCTCAAAAAGTAAATGAGTCCGTAAAATAGCTATTTTAGGGACGAAATACAAAAAAATATGTTTTAGGTACCTTTAACAAAAAAATGTTGTTTGTAACACGTACCTAAAATCAGTTTTTTGGGACTCATCGGCTATTCTGGACTCGGCTTCGCTGCGTCCAGAAACAGCTACGATTTGTCCCAAAAAACATGATTTTAGGTACTTGTTACAAAAATAACTATATTGTTTTCTCTATTCAACAATCCCTTAGTCACTTGCTTCTTTTTTATTCCCATCCGCGACCATGGGGCGTAACAAAATTATCGGTAAAGCAGATTTTTGTTTTCTTGAGATTTCAATATAAGTATCTAAAGAACATAGTATCTAAAATTCCGAACAGATTATTGATATTAAAAGACCATTTTTAATTACTAGGAATAATGAAATTTAGTTTTTATAAAAGTGACCAGTTACATTATTTGAGTTTGATGCGAAATTGTGATTAGCCTTAATATACTCATTTTCTATGACTTTCCCACTTATCTGTGCACAAATCAGGGAGGCTGTATTATGTTTCAGAAATTTAAAAGTGATTTGTTATACGTTATTCCAATCAAGTTTTGGGAACTACCTCAATTAATATTTGAGTGTTTTTCTCTACCGTTGCCCTGAAAATTCTCCGCTTTTTCATTACAGTTATATATCTCTACGTATGTTGCTGCGTTATGTAGTCCATAAACAAATTATTCTAATTTGTTTCGCCTGCTGAATTAAACGGTGCTATAAATTGCATTATTAATGTGGGGAATCCAGAGATTGAGGACCATCTCTGCTCGAAATCTATTGGTCGAAAACAATTATACTTGGGCTGATACAGCTTTTGACGTTGCCATGAAAAAGAAATCCTGAGATATGAGCGAGAACGGAGAAAAAGACGGTAACCGAAACCTTGATTCAGCAGCGGAGCTATAAATTCCATTTAATAGATTGACAAAAAAGTAACATATACAATGTACAGAAACTAAGAGTAAAGGAGCACGGTAATACTGGTTAGTTGTGTAAAGAGAGACGTGCGGATACTGGGCGGGGTCTACAGATTCATTCTACTTTTACAATAAGACAAACAAGACACTTGGTTTCTATAGCTACCGTAATACGCGCTTTCATTGGCGGGCCGTCTTACTTACGGTCGATTATAAACTTATATACATCGCGATACGTATACATATACTTTTTACCGGCTCGTGTTCATTTTATATGCCGTATCATATACGCCAGTGCAGTTCACATGGCGAAAATCTCGCATTTCTTGGAAATACGACTATTCGGGACGTTGATTCGTAAAGTACTTTTATGAAGGAGAACTGGCTTGAATAATGTGACTCTTATAACATCTATTTTTTGTAAGCACTGGAATATGTTTACCTCTAATTAAACTACTTATTATCTCTCATAGTACAGTACTTAGAGGCAAAGAAATGCAAAACTTATAAATAATGCCAGGTAATATTTTTATTGTAGGTGATGTTTGTAATAAGAGTTATAATCTTCAGTTTATATACGCTCCCCACACTAGCTCTTACCCCCAAGAAGTAAAAATGAAAAAATTTAATATTGGTAAAGGTGTTCAAGATTTGTTTTTGAAACTTAGTGGATTGTTGTTTATGGGATCGCTGATTGCGAATCTGAAGACAAAATTAAACAATTGAAGACCTAAGTGGATAAAGGTGTTATGTCGCATTTTCTAAAAAAATTACTTTATGCAATTTTTGAACACCTCTGATATAGATTTAACACCCAATAAACGGTGAATTCTAAATTTGTAATATTTTATAGAAACTTTTTAATTATAAAGGCGCCATGTCATACATACAACCAGTAATTTTAGTGGATGTACACAGTTTTGGACAGAAAAATCTAGTTTCATAAGAGCTTGATATTTTTCTTTAATATTAGTGTAAACAAAAGAACATAACCCAAAATTATCTATTTTATGAGGTATTATTCATTTGAATCGAAGACAAAATAAATAAGTTCCAACTCAAAACCGTTTTGTTTAATTTACTCAAAACTTTAAAAGTGTGACATAACACCTTTATCCACTTAGGTTTTCAATTATAAATGACGGCTCCAATAAGGCGGATGGAATTTTTTTTAAACAAGCATCTAATGCTATATACTATGAACAAAAAACAGTATTTCAGATTTTTAAAATTAAGTTGGCTAATTACAGTAACAAAATGGCAACGTTTTTATGTAAAAAATGTGTTTCGGTCATAAATTCTTTGTTTTTATGCTTCAGAAATAAAAAAGTCAAGTATAGCAGAATAAGCTGTAATAATAATTTAGGAATCCAATTTTAAAGATTTATTTTAAATGTGCACATTTTATGTAATGACGATAATTAATATGTAGGCGAATACGCTACCCATACCCCCCCCCGCAACCAACTTACCTGGTTTTAACTTCGGGATTATCAATTTATGGAATTAACCCATTTAATTAATTCAAAATTATAGAAAATCTGTTAATGATAATAATTTATAATTGTTAATGTTTTCATTCATTATAATAGTAAAAATTAATTTAATAGAAGAATATTTTTGGGAATGAAAATGAAAGTTCATAATCGAGCGTAGATAGTATCAAGATTGAGCATCTTTCATTAATTAAAAAGTGAATGTTAAAATAGCAACAAATAATTGACACATTGATACGTTGAGAAGATGATTTAATAATGCAGGGAGTTATATAAGTAGAGTACTCACCTACATACGCACAAAGTTAATTAAAATACACCTGGAGTTGTCCAAACCAACGAGAATCTGACGGGTTGCAGCAGGGAATCAAAAAATATTGATATCTTGGTTTTCAGACATTTTATCTTATTTTCAAGCTTGACATATTAATGACTTTGACATTGAAAATTCTGTAACTTAAATTGATAATTGTAAAATCATTGGCTTTTTGTCGCTTCGTTTTGGAGCTTGGGGTACGCAGTTATTTGCTGCATCTCAACCATCAGGTAGATCTCCAGTTTCAGATTTATTAAACGATTCTGTGCTTTGATCGATTTCAGAAAAGTGCGGTTCAAAATTATTAAGTTCCTGTGTTCAGATTTATTTTATATCCATTACGATACTTAATATGTAAGCGAATAATCTACATCAAGCTTAATTAATAATTCTTTATTTTCTATGTTAGTGCCATAGTTTCTGAGATATTTAACATTTTAACTAAATATTTCGTCTTATAGGTAAACGTTCGGATGCCATCTTTAAACTTCCATATCTCAGACACAGTTAATCATACATGAATACAAACTTATATTATTTATAGGCTTTCTTATTGGTAAAATTTCTGAATGTGATACTTTTCGACGAAAACTGTTTTGAGAGTGTTAGGTTAGTTTTAGCTAATACCAACTTAGATGATCCGTATATGCATACGGAATTTGCACGTTGATGTAATTTTGAGTTGGTACCGCTTGATATTGGAACTACTTTACCTGTTTTGTGAAGCTAAAATGGCTCTTTTCAAGTCGTTATAACTTAAATGTTATTAATTTATATGAAAAATTGCGTACACGTTTTTTTTTTCAAAATTTGGTTCCCGTTATCCCATTGAGTGTTATTTATTGTTCTTTTTGGATATCATGCCCTGAAAGGTGGCATTAAGTCTTTACAAATTAACACGTCTACATTAAAACTTTTGTTAGTTTAGTTACTGCCCTGTCAGTATATTAATATTTTTTAAAGATTTACAATTTCTTAATGTGAGCGGTGCCATGAACGTACAGTTGAAATAATCTAAATAGTAAGCCATTATGCGGGGTGAGAGGAATGAATAGGCGGCAAATTGATCTCCCGTCTTTACTCCACTTTTACATTAAGTGAGAGAGAAGATACCGGTCATTCGATGTCGGCTATCTGACGTGGCCTGTGGGCACAAACTTATGAGTGTGTTGTTTACCCCAGGATCGCAATTAGAGGCACTGCAGTCGAGCTTATACTGTCGGGGTGAAGATATAATTCGATAATTGCTTTATATTTCTTTATTTGGTAATGTGTTTGTTGTTGTTGTTGTAAAGTAAAAGTAAACGAGCGAACAATATAATTAAATCCGGCTCTGCGTTCTGCACCCCTTGCCTCTCAACGTCGCTCACAAATGCGATTGCTTCAACTTATGATTCAACAATTTCTCCAACATCCCCGAACCGGTTGAAATATTTTTTGATAGGCTTTTAGAGACAACTTTATAGAATGGTACTACTGAAAACTAAAGAAAGAAAAAAAATTTTTTTTTGTGCGGAAATCAAATTTTGTTTTCACTTTTCAACAGCCTAGTACCATTATATAATGTTGTCTCTAAAAGCCTATCAAAAATTTTTTTGAATCAGTTCAGGAATGTAGCAGAAATTGTCAAATTACGAAATCATTTTCTTAAGGACGGCACCATCACCCTTAATAAATAACGTTATCTTTCAAGGGAGTACAAAGAAGTTAAAAAAAACTTATATAACATTTTTGTTGGTTGAAGTTAATTGATAACAGGATGCGAGATTCAATTGTTTTCAAATGTAATTCAGTACATTTTGGTAATTAACTGGAAAAGTAGTTGTTTTGATTAATTCTTCAATGTTGCATATTTTATAATGTTGTAAGTTGTCTCTACGTAATTTTTATGTTATTGTATTTGGGTTATAACAGGAATACCTATATAAAGTACTAGGTAATTCACATATTTACATGACGATTTTTAATACATTTTTTTAACCTTATGCTGGACGGTGAGAGAGTAAATACTTAAAAGATGTTCCAGTTTTTCACTAATAATACCTAGTCCTATACTACTGACGTAAATTTCTTGCAAAAATCAATGTTTCGATCTCATCATCTTTAAACATACCAAAATCCAATTGATCAGTTTGCCAATACATCCTGCAGCACCACAAATATTGCGTTGCATGAGTTGTATTGCGTTCCAAGTGAAAGAATTCAGAAAAATCCTCTGGGACTCAGGATTCCTTATGTTTGGGTGCCATATTCTTTTGCATTGTTTATAACAGGGTGTATACTTTCTGGAAAATAGGGAAAACCTGAAAAAGTCAGGGAATTTGATTTTGGTCAGGGAAATCAGGAAAAAGTCATGGAATTTATAAATTTATTTAAAAAAATAAGTCAGGGAAAATGTATTAAAACTTATTTATATCCAAAGTTGTTCTCAATCTTGTGTCTCCCGCTCGTCAAAAAATGTTTTCCAACCCCCCCCCCCCCCCCCTCCTGCTCAATTTTCATTTTTAAGCAGAAAAATTTTCTGGAATTTTCATTGAAAAAGTCCTGGAAAACCTGGAAAAGTCAAGGAATTTCAAAATTGTGAATTGGTATACACCCTGTTATATCCAAAAATGAATGAAATAACTTATTGTAAGTACATCGAATGCAGATAGTTAAAATTTAAATGTAATTTTCTTAAAAAGAAACTGATAAAAAATCACCAAAACTGCATTCTAGTTTAACAAAAATTTAGACATCTATTTGACTTGTAATGTGAGTTAGTAAATGTGCATTTGATTTACAATTTGTTTTCGTTTTCATTTATCAATGATACAAAAATAATAATAATAATAACAATTCGGAACGTAAACCGTATTATACCATCGAACCGCCACCTGTAGTTGAGAACGAGGACTGTAAGGTCTATTGGGATAAGACCATCCTAACAGACCGAACAATAAACCACAATAGGCCTGATATTACAGTGATAAACAAGAAAGATAAACAAACACTGCTAATCGATGTGTCAATCCCGAGTAATAACAACATGGCAGAAAAATATCTTGAATAGATCCAAAAATATACTGAACTCGGTCAGGAGATTCAAAGGCTGTGGCAGATGGAGCAGGTTCGCATTTTCCCTTGATTTTATCATCTATGGGGTTAATTCCTGTAACTTTAAAAAGAAGAAATGACTAAATTAAAACTAAATAAGAATACTTACCAGAAGATGCAAAAGTAGGTAGTCCTGGATACTGTACATATTATGCGATCTCTCTGCAGTAGTTGATGACAACAGTAGTGATCTTGACACAATCTTGTCCGATCACTACCGAGTACCTTTCCCTAAAAGGAGTTAATTAAAAAAAAAAATAAATAAATAAAAAAAATAATAATAATTGCCTTTATTTCAGTATTATACATTAATACAATACCTAGGGCGAAGTCTAGCCGAAGCTACTCTACTTAACCCTGGAAAATGTTTTTTTAGTTTTCAGAGATGGGTCGAGGAAACTTTCCATATTTGATAAAACTTTGTAAGTCATGTAAATAATATAATTGTATGCACTTATTTGGTATCAAAATGAAACTTGCATCATCACGAATCAGATTTCAACATAAAATAGGCTATCAATATACCCAATGGAAAGTTAGAAGGAAAACTTTCTGGAAACGTTCGGAGTTTTTAAAACTGAAAGTTTCCAGGAAGTTTTCCTTGTAATTTTCCATTGGGTATATTGATAGGCTATTTTATGATGAAATCTGATTCGCGATAATGCAAGCTTCATTGTGATACCAAATAAGTGCATACAGTTATATTATTTACATGGTTTTACAGACTTTTATCAAATGTGGAAAGTTTCCTCGACCCTCTCTCGTTTTATGTCGACTACCTGATCAGAGTGTCACTTTAAAGCACTCTTTACTGTTTTATAGAAGTTTTTTTAAATATGCTATATATACTGGTAAATCCAACTATATTGTGCTATTCAATTTCCATTTCGTTTTTGTTTATTAACATTTATAAAGTAGTAGTATATTTTTATTTAATGCCTGGTCACAGTGTCAGTTTAAAACACTCTGTACACTGTTTTATAGAAGTGTTATTAAAACTGCCATATTTATTGTCAGGCCAAACATTCTGCGTTATTTATTTTTAGTAACATAGGGAATCGTTATGTCGACATTCGTTAGCGCGCTTCAAATTTGCACAAAGCACTCCATATCTCGTTTCTCTCCTAATATTATTTGCCGTTTGCCTTATTGTTCATTGTTTTCTTTAATCTCTCCGGCCAGGTGTTACTTTTCAGAAATACACTGTTAACATACCCTGAATGTCCCTTTTTACATTTTTCTACCTGAGATTACTTATCATTACCGATAATATAAACAGCTGCATTGTTTGACACGATTTCACAAAACACGAGATATTTTAGTTTCAAATTTTGTTACGGTTAGCAAAGCCCGTTTCAAGGTTGTATTGGATATTCCCAGAATTCAGGGCCATTGTTTAATTTCCATTTAGGCGAGATTAGATGAATTCTTGGGCTTTTTGGTAAACAATATATACATACCGTGCTCTCATACATATACATTTGCTTTAACTATGACAGTTATAAGCTAATGTATATGTATGAGAACGCATTTGATATGAAAACAAGTCCAGAACAAACTGCTAGGTTTAAATAAATAAATAAATGCATTTTTGAGGAAATTTGGCAGTAAGTTTAAACAGCATATTAAATTTTGTAGAATTTACACATTGTTATTGTTATTGTTTTTTTGATATGAGATAATCTTCTGACGTGTTTTATAAAATGCTAACTTATGTACGTACCATGCTTCGCATGAATGAACACAATACAAGGTATTTTGTTCATTCAAGCATTTAAAGCTAGTTCACGTAGTTCAAAAACAAACCATTGGGACATTGCAGATGGCGCTGCAAGTTTATAACAACGACGGATCATTCCATAGTTGTTAAAAGCTCTTAAGAAATTTATAAAAAAATCTCCTTGTCGGGAAATAATCAAACGGTCTAGAAATCATCTTCGATATTCAAATTAATTTTCCCGCTTTGGTAACTCGTGTGGAGTGACGTCACGCCGTGGACATTGTGGAAGAACACACTACCAGACGTCAAATTGATGCGACACCAATTCATATTTAGAAGGGCGCCAGTCGCGTTCTGCCCCGTTCTTCCACTCCCAAGCGGGTTCGAGATAAGATACGCTTTGATAGACGAGTAGTGGGTCAAGGCTGCATTACCTCAGATCATTAACGATGCTCTCTCAAGACGTGATTTCAATTATTCACTGACAATAAGTCAGTTTTATTGCGATTTTTGCATAAAAAAATCCCTATCGAATATTTCTCTCCGACGGGATTGGAATTTGACGTGATTTGCATCTGTTTATAGAGTGGTCTGCATTGGCGCATCTAGGGGGAGGGGGCAGGGTGGGCCGGGCCCACTCCAAACTAGCCACGGCCTACCCCAGAGGAAAGAATAAAAATTAACAAAAAAAATTTAAATTTATCGACTAATGAATCACTAAATTATTCGGAATCCATAATCCATCCCCGACTTCTATACCAATTTGACACAAGTGAAGTCAAGCATTTTCGCCCGTCGATTATAACGGTAATATCGGAGAGTGCCAGCTTAGCCGTTTTGTTTTTAAACTATGCGCGTTAGCGTGCGAGTCTCGAGTCTCGAATGTTTTAATTCCAGGGGGGGTGGCTCCGAGCATCGAAAGTTCAATGTAACATTAATTTCAAAATGTTACTATACACCAAAGGCGGCCGGCTCGCCTTTTGGCCAGCACTGCCAGAGCACGATGACTTCTTTTGTCAAGGTCAAGGTCATTAAATGACCTTTTGCCTACTGCGCTATCACTAACCGCCCCGTGTACACATATATATCTACAGAGCACCTAAGTATCTTATGCACGAGCCGCCACTGAACTTTGCGTTTCAAACACAAGGGGCCACCCCCAGAAAAATTCTCTAGTTGCGCCAATGGTGGTCTGACGTCTTTTGGCTTCTATTTCTGCTTAAAAGAAATCCCTATCGAAGATTTCTCTCCGACCGGATTGGAATTTGACGTGATTTGTATGTATTTACCTACTAATAATGGTCTATGCACTTAAAGATTTCTGGAGAAATCGCATAAAAAATCCCTATCAAGCTCCTGTAAGGCGACCAGAACACTGAATATCAAACTTAGGGAATCATGAGATCCCGATTAACTCAGTTGTTTAGGTCTTCCAAATGAAAACTCCAGGGATTAAGACTAGCAACAAGTCCTTACATCAATGAAATGCAATTAGTTCAAAAAATACCATTTATTTAATATGTGTAAAACAATATAGTATTTTGTGAAAGAATCACGCTTCCCCAACAAAGGCATATTACTTTTTAACCATATAAGTGAGAGTGTACGCTAACAATCGATTTGGTAGAAAAGATTCATTTAACTTCCTCAGAATTTAATGCAAGCCTTTTTGAAAAGAATTTAGAAATTTTGTGTTTTGGTAATTATGGCTGACTGAAAATAATATAAAAATATTTTACTTAAAAAATTGGATAGCTTATGAATAGCTTAAAGGTCCCAGATCGTGATTTTATTATTCACGGGACGGAGTTCGACTAATATATGAGTTTACTAATTTTCGGCCAGTCTTACGACGTACTTGTCCCCATGCAGGTTCAATATAGGAAAAATGACAGCGACTCGCCTCCGAACGACTTTTAGGCAAAATGAACTTTTGAGTCCTTTGTGCACAAGGCGGTTTTCTCTATAACTTTATTATTCGGAAAGCCCTGCAGTTAACTTTCCTAGCATCGCTTTGTATTGACCACCCAACGCACTCGACTAAATTAGTCGCTGGGTGAATCTTGACTTGTTTTATGCGAGAAACCGGCTTTGTGCATTTTCATTGATTTTTTTGCCAATTTTTGCTTATAGGCGCTAAGCCGCTTTTGCCAAATTCGTCGGTTCGCCTCTTTGATACATCGCCTTGCTAAAATTTTATAGTCAGTCTTTAGAACAGGGTATATAATGAGTACCTCCATGGTCAATGTCTTCGGCGGAGGAATTAAAGTTGAAAATATTTTGAATATTTCCAAAGTATATACTTTTTTGGCGTACTTTTTAAAAAGTATGTGATTCATTTTTCCATGACCACCATATACTTTCACTCTCATTAATCCTGGACCAAAATATATTTTCCTAAGTAAAAATTCGGTGTTTCTTCGAATTTGTACCCGTTTGTGCCTAATGTCTCTTCGAACTCATAACGGTCCTTTTGGACTAGTCTGTGGCTCTGAAGTTTCTCAGACTCTTGAAAATGCCCTTAAATGAAATTTTTGCCCAAGTCGAATTTTTATTTTGGCTTCGACTTAGGTCAATTCTGGAAGGTTCTACAACAATATCACATAGGACTCCATAGCATAGGTTGTGCTCGCGGAGTTTTATTAAATAGTTTTACATTTCAATTCTTAGTGTTTTCGTGTTTGCTGATTAAAAAGTAAATATTGCTAGTTTGTTAATTAAATAATATTGCCATGTTATTCGTATCTCGCAGCGTTTTTGAGATATTGGGTAAAATTCAAATTGACATAGTGAGGTGTATGCTCCATTATTTCATTAAATGTATCATATCTTGGAAATGTGAGATATGGTAAATACATTATTTTTTTGTAAACTATTTCATTTCCTACAAAACTATTCTCATGAATTTTATCGTATCTCTTTTAGTCTTATAGGAATATCTAGAATAAAACAAATTTTCAGACTCCCAACGATGTAAATGTCATTTTTTTATGAAGATAATCATGGGCGCAGCCAGGGGGGGAGCCATGTCCCCCCCCAAGCCGTCTTCCATGAGCCAAAAAATAAAGAAGCATAATCTCTATCAGTACAAAGCAGTATCCAAATTATTCCTTGAAATAAATATTTTGTAATTAATGCCAATATTATCTAGTAGAGGAATCTACTACTCATCTTCTGAGGAAGTCGGTTCTATTGCCCCCCCCCCCCATGTATGAATTTTCTGGCTGCACCACTGAAGATAATAAAGAGTGACCCCAAAAGCTGGGGTTTTTTAGCCCGTTTGGAGGTCCGCAAATTTTTTATTGATTTGCAGTGTTAATGATATCTTATGATGAGACATTAATCTTAAGAAAATTTGGAGTTGAACATAAGAAAGGTTTCAAAGATATAGAGGGTCAAAGTAATCAAAATCGACTCACATAGCACAGTGAGTGAAGTTGATAATTCAATGAAAAATATCAATTTCTTTATAAAATCGTTTGTTCTTTTCTATCTTTTCCTTTTTTCTTTTGTTTTTCTTCAACTACCTCTATTTGAACGCGATAAACTCAAAAACTACTCAAACGATTTCGATGCGATTATGACCATTATTTAAGGACGCTGTTGGAGACGGTTATAAACTATTTAATACGTTAATATTTTCAAATGCAGCTAAAATCAGGTAAAGAATGTGTACATACAATAGACCTCTTTCTCTACGACTGCAGGCAAGGTGGGAGCAAATAAACAACGCAGCTTCATGTTACGCCGAGCATAAACATGAAGGAATTTTTCTTGTGCAAAAATTCGACCCATCACCTAAGCATCCAACTGCACCTTTAGATTATGCTAAATATGGTATCACAATCAAAACGCCCGTGTTAATTAAAGCTTAAATAAAGTCTCGTTTTCGCAGCAGTAAGCATCACCATATATTCATTCTTAGAGATCAGGTTAAAAAGAAGAGACTCAATTCAATAGTATTATTGTACATGTGAAAGTTGATCTCGAACTGTTGGCTGTTGCAGTCATATTATGACAATCGTATAGTTCTTGGGCTATGCACAGTATCATGAAAAACATGTGCCAAATCCCGATATATGTAATATATCATTGACCATACAGAAACAATATCTCATAAAATATAAATTAAAAACTAATCTAAAGCAAAAAAGCAGAAAATCGAAAAACAATACAAAAAAACCATGAGAAATAAAAAAAATAAAAACAAAAGAAATTAAAAGATTAGTGCCGTGACGTGGTAAAGGGGCTGAAGTATTATTATTTTTATTATATATTATTATCGTTGTTATTATTATCCTTATTATGTTTTACAATAATAATAATACAACTAAATCTAATCTATTGGTCTTCTGTATCTCTGATACCTTTCTTATGTTCAACCTCATATTTTTGTGTAATTAATGTCTTATCATAAGGTATCATTTGGACCACAAATCAACCGATAATTTGCGGACTTCCAAACGGGCTATTTTTAGGGCCACTCTTTGCAATGGTTTTCAAATGTTAGCCTCAATTTTACACAAACGTGTATTACCACCTTTACTTTAATAATTTATTACGATATAGACAATATTATAAATGCAAATAGCACTCAACTCAGGTTTAAATACACTGATCTCAATATTTTTTGCGTAGAATGCTGAAGAGGAAATGTTGAGATCGTTGCTAGTTTTTTATATTTTTAAGTAAACAATTTAAATTTAGCAACATTTGTTTTTTAAAATTCATCGTCGCAGTGAAAAATATTGAGTTCATTACTGAGTTTTGAATGAAATGGATATTAGAATAACCCATGGTCACTGAACATGCAGTGGAAAGTAGGGAACTGTCGGAAAATATTAATTAATTGTAGTTTATTAGTCAAATAGGTGATTACATAATTAAAATGCGTTGCGTTAAGTATTAGAAGAATACATTTACGATACATATACATACATCATTGATGAAAACCCAGCGATGATTGTTATGTTTAAAGCTATTATAATAACACAGGCACCCAATAAAAAAGTGGTCTATTTCTGGAACTCCGTTGAGTAACCTCCATGTATTTCGAAGTGCTGAACATAAATCAGGTATCCGTTTATCTCCGTCACCCTCCAATTTTTAGTAAATCGCAAAAAACCTAAAAAACCTCATGGAAAACCTCACAAAGAAATTGGTGGGTGATGGCGGTAAACAGCCACCTAATTCGTGTTCAGCACGTCAAAATACATTGGGTTACACAATGGAGTCCCAGAAACAACACTTTTTTGTATGTCTATGTAATTTATAAGTTCTTCAACTAACAATAAAATAAATTCGCCATTTCTGTACGTCTCCTTGGGATTAAGCTCCTTTCCTATATAGGTAATGTCAACTCAATGGAGTGCAAGCGAAATTTGTCGGCTGCTGCTATATATGTAACTCTATTGTCTATTCCAATACCTTGGACATGCCTATATGGTCAAACAAAGGTCCTATAATTTTTCAAAGTTGAAAGTTTGTTTAGATTACATTTCATTCGTATTATTAATTTTTTTTGAGCGGTTTCCCGGAATACCACTCATATTTTTTTAAAAATAGGACAATGGTATATCTCCACTGCAGTAGTATATAAAAGTAAATTTTATTCCAAATCGTTAAATAATAATTATCCATATATCCATATCCATATAATAATATAATTAGTCATTAATTAATATAATTATCCATATCCATATCAATTATAATTATCCATAATCAATTATGATATTGTGAAAATTCGACAATTTTTGTCAATACAGAAACTTCATGATACCGTGTATCTTATCCCGTTCTCACAAAAACGTTTTTCTTATTCGTATTTTTGTAAAACTTTGCAGATAAGCATTAGCCGTTATTTCTATAATATACACTAAATTCTTCATGAAAATGCAAAAGTTAACAAATGAAACTTCTTTCTTCCGAAAACATTTTACTCAAATCAAATTACCAAGTTTTTTCCAACGTTTCGGCATATTACACCATCATCAGAGATAAATTATTTACGACGAGAATTCTGTATATCGTTGCTAGATGCGAGAAATATAATTAATCATACCGCAGGGATCACTCACTAGACTCAAATTTTACACTGATATCTTAATGATCACAGTAGAGTAACAATTTCATCACTAAATTGTGATTTTATAAAATTTAGCTCTGAAACATGGTAAGCCGATTATCGTGTGGGTAATAAGTACTGACGTTGCCAATAGTTAAAGTATTAACTGAATCCAACAGACAACAATATTTAATAAAATTTACGGTGTTCAGACATAACAGTAGATGCAAATAGGTGTTCTTAAGGTGCGAGATAAAGAGGAGGAATATGAATTAAACTTGGGACTGGGTAATAAATTACGGTATGGTTATTTACGTACCACGCTGCCTGGAGCTGACCAGCCAAGTTAAGTTAGGTGTCGCATCAACATTTTAATGGCTCCGCAGGTGTTTAATATAGGTGTACGACCATAAAAAAAGTTATAATACTTAAACCCTAACGCGTTGTTCACCATGTTAATATAAATAATAATAACTTTAAAGTCAGTTTAGTGTGTTTTAATGTCCACAAGGGCAACTATATTAAACTATCGTTTTGATATGTCCAGACAAAGAATATTATACAAAGTATGCGAGATAAATCATGTAATTTTATTTTTATAAATAATGCCAGTTTTAAAATATCGGGTTTGTTCAAATAAATGTACTCTCGCGCTTTTATGTTCAATCAATCATTGAAGTTATGGGCCTAGGTGTGGTTCCTGCTATATGCAGTGATAAACTTTTGTTTGCTTAATTCTTGCTAGTAAATACTTGTAACATATTTACATCGACTTAATAAAATTGTTACGAGGTAAGAAAACAATGTATCGGGCATTAGCCAATGAAACAAAAAAGGACTCCTTAAACTCTCATTAACTCGACCAGTATTCTCAAAATGAGGTTATCTCTATCTTGTTGCTTCTAGAATCAGCCGAAGAAGATCGTACAAGTCTTCCGCAGGATGGGTCAAACGGCTGAGCTGAATGCTGTTCTATCGGTTATAAATCCGGTTAACGTGTGCATCATGGAAGTACCACAACTCTTCAAACTACTGTGTAGAAATTATGCGTACGAGCATTGGCTGATAAAATACTTGGATTATTCAGCGTGGAAAAATTGCCAACAAATTCGTGATGGAACACAAACCAAAGATATGCTGCCGTATTGGTAGGCCGTGGTAGAAGTAACAGCTCAGCCTAGGTTTCTAGATGGTGCCAAGTTGGGAAGAGTTAAAAGAAATTATGGACTCACCGGTTTGTTACCCGTATATGGTTTATGTGTGCCTGCTACCACAGATAGTCATCGGGGACAAGATAATTTCTGAAGAACAGAGTAGTGAAGAGCTAGAATCGTCCAGCGCAGTCTTTTAAACGGCGTGCCGGTTTACTTTATTTTATCAATTGCAGGTAAGGAATACTACTGGGCTAAAATATATATGTGTGCTCCAACTGCTAAATACAACATGTCCTAAGATGAGGGTACCCGAGTAAATGTGAGCTTGCCAGGCTAAAAGTGGTAAACTTTATATATATTCTAACTCGCTAAAGTTAAAAGAAGTAATGGATTGAATCAATGTTAAACGGTAACTGCAGACAGCTTGAAGAGCTGAACAGACAGAGCTGAACAACTCAATGTTTGCTTTGGAAAATTCTATATCAACTAGCTCTTCTTCTTAGCTACTGTAAAGTATAATTGATTGATACAAGCTCGCACATATCAAGGATGTGGAGATGAATAAGAAGCATCCTGCATTTTTTTGGACAGTATATGATAATTGGAATGAATGGGGTATGGAATCCTCAGCATAAGTCTAGAGAAGTTGAACTTTTAATGGAAATACATCTAAACCTTCATTAGATAAGATGGAGCACATGGTGTAAACGGCAGTGATTAAGTAAAAAGGTCAGTTTGTGACCCACTTGTCAGGTGTCAATCTCCCTCAGCCACTGTTACTACTACTGTTACGATTTCTTCATTCATTGCACCACTGTCGCATCCTAAAACACGTTCCCCAACTCGCATTACTTCACTGTCAATATTTTATGCTCGATGTAGACTTGTTCACATTTATATCTTGAGCGTAAAGTATTGAGTGTGGAAGATTGCGAGTTGGGGCTACTAGGTGTGTAGCTGCACTCCCGCCTAACAACCATGCAAACTGTCATACGTATCTTAAAGCACGTGCCGCGCCGCTCCACTTTTAAGAGCCATAACTCGCATTACATCACTGTCAATACTCTACACTCGAGGAATAGACCCCAATACATGTGCAAAAACATTTTAAACAATTTATGAAATTGTAAATGTGTTAAATTTGTTTTTGATGTCCGTAATGAATGTGTAGGAACTTACCTGACGCATTTTATGTGGGATCCCAATTCACCCTTCTGCAGTTCCTAATTATTTTTCGGTATTTGATGTATCACCTTTAGATTTCAAGTAACATGTTGACGGAAAATAAAAATGAAACAGGTGAAACTAGATCACTTATAGAAAGTACGTAAATATTTTTAGTAAATAAACGTATTGTTTATTTACTAAAAATATTTAAGTACAAATTGTGCATTACGGTATCTTCATTTCTATGAATGTAAATAAACCTGAATACTCACAGAGGTTATAAACCTGTAGAATTAAAAGTTAATTCTTAATTGACCATATTTTTCTTAAATTGGTTGCTACTAGTAACTTGTTTTGATATTGGCTATATATTTTCAACTAAAATCAGCATAGCCAACTATTCACGAAAATCACCTACCAATAGGTGGCGCTGTAAACTGATTTATTGTTTATTTCTGAACGTGTGTTATACTACTGGAATGTAGATGTCGTTAACTCCGAGATTTTCGCAAGAATATCAGAAAGTGGTGTGAACAAGAACGTTTTGGCATTTAATGTAGTAGATATTTGTGGTACTATTAAAAACAATAACAATAAAGTTAAACTTCTATTTAACATCAATAGTAAAATGATTCTTTATTCACTCCCGAACATATTATTCTACCAGAATGTAGATGTCGCCCACTCCGAATTGACTAAAAACAGTAATAACGCATAGCCAACATCAAATTGTGAAATAACTGGTAGCAACCAATTTCACAAAAATATGGTCAACTGGTTTACACTGTCGAGCTGCGACGTACCTTTCTCGTATGGTCGGGGCTCCAAGATGGCAGAAGTGCTGTAACTGCATTCTGTGATCACTACGAATAAGTTGTAAAAGTGATCGCAGTGAACCATATTTTTCACCTTATAGAACACTGATGATGATATGACAGTTCTGTTGATCGGCGGTTCTTCTATCCACGTTGACTGTGATGATGTCCTCCTGGAAACCTGAATCAACGTGTCAAAGCTATTAATATATAAAGAATGACATATTCTGCAATTTGCCTTATTGAATAACCGACCTCCCTCATGACATCAATAAACTTACTAAAAGACTAAACTGAGCATGTGTTTGATATTTCGTCATTTTGATAATGTTCAAAGTAGTCGGGAATCTAGCTTCTCAAAACGCTCCTAAAATGTCAAACCCGCAACTCAAAGATATTGTCTTGGAAAAATATGTACATTATGTGGAATGATCTTGAATAAAGAGGACGCCATTCTATCCGCGATTGTAAAAATGCATAAAAATATCCCAAGTTTTTTTTATTACTGAAAATTGATTAGTTTTTGTTTACACTGCATTAACAAACTTACTTTTATATCATTTCTATGAGAAAATTTATTCTTCATAGATTCAGGTGCTGCTAAAGTATCTTTGAAATTACAATTAATAAATACTGCACAATTATTGATAAGATGCAGAAAAACGTACGCAATGAAATGAATGGTATATTACATACAGAGTTGGAAAGTGTTTCATTGTTGTCGAGAGATGAGATAGTTGACCGAGGCGTGAAGCGGCGAGGTCAACTAATTCTCGAGACAGCAATGAAATTTTCCACCAAGGTTTGTATACTATTTTATTCACAATCATCTCCCTTAAGGAACAAAAAGCCAAAGAAATCGTTTACTAAACTTTTAAATAGCATTTTATATTTTTATTAAGCAGGTAATGAACAAAAGTTCTTATGTCAGACGACAAATGTCAAAGTAGCGTCGCGTCGTTTGTGTTTGTCCCTTGCCTCTGTTTATAGAAAATGCAGGATAATAACACCTATAGTGAAATGGGATGTACTTCGCTTGAACTCAGGGAAGTTGCCGAGCGAACAACAGAAAATTTATTGTCAGAAAAAGTAAAAAACACAGGTTGACAAATGCTCACTTTCCAACCCGAAAACTGGTAAGAAAGTGGCTGCTTTCCAACCTAAAATGTCACATTTTAGTTTAATTGTCGAATGAAGTAAATATGTCATACTTTCCAACTTTTGACATGTAAGACAGTTTGAAGTCTATATGATTGTGAATAAACTAAATTACACCTCGTACATTTACCCTCACAATCGCAATTATACTTTACAGCCCAGCTTTGCTACAACTACAGTTCCCAGTACATATTTTAAATAAAATTCCAACGAATTATTTGATACGCAGCTCCCAATATAGTAATGCTTGTAGCTCTTTATGCTGTATGCATTAAACATTTTCTACAACGTTTGATCTTCCTTTTTTTAAACAGAAAACTAATTGTATCACTGCCAGTCAATGCATAAGATTTATTACTGTACTACGCCTCAGTATCTAAGTACGTAATCAACTCGGCTAAAGCGCGAGACATACAGTAGAGGCATTTTAAAATATTAAGTCGATGCCAATGTAAGGTAAAAGAGAAGAGAAATGGACAAATAATATGCTGAAAAGAAACAGATTTAATCTACGCTGTTGTCACTATTTTCTTTAGCTAATTTTAGTCATCGGCGGAACTCTTAACATGCTGAAGTGCCTGGCATCAATGTTAATATATCGCTTTCTTTCACGTACATTATTTTGCTATTTATATTTCACTCTATCTTATTACAGGGATCGACCCCAAATTTGTACGTGCATATTGTACTTCATCCAAAACACGCGAAAAACTACGCAGTGGTCAACAAAAATAATCATATATTTTACAAGAATAAAGCAATGTAGATAATTCTTTCACCAAAAATTGCTCCATTTTTTTACAGATTTCATATCATAGAAACTATCTGGAATATAGTTTTAAAAATGCTTTGCTGCTGAAAACGCTTTGTTGAAACACGTTCTGTAGCATTTGCTAACACCTAAATCTAGAAAGAATACGCTTTCCATTTATTAAATAATGTTAAGAAATAAGCTTGTAAGTGCAGTGTAAACATAAAATTAATCGATATCAGTAATACAAAAATTTTCATTCCAGATAATATGCGTAATTTTTCAAACATATGTTACCTCATCTGTGATCGAGTTTATGACTGGTGATTCTCCGCTATAATGTGAAAACGTCAAAAAAGTAATATAAGCGTCGTTTTTCCTCCAATATCAACTAGTTACTTGCCTTACGATGCGGTAGATGTGAAAATTGAAATTTTCGCGCATTCTAGATAGTACGTTTAGTATTTTGGACCAAAGCCCCTGAAAGAATATTTTTAAGGCTGTAAATTTACCCGCGGCTCATTATTTTTTACAATTATTTTTTTATTTTACAAAATTATTGAAAGTGATAATCCAACGACTGTTTTTAGTAAGCACTTCTTGTTCTGATGTCTGATCCTTAGACGTCTCGTCACACTTCTTGAAATAACATTACCTATAAATTAAAAATGTAAATAATCACTCTGCGTTGTGTGTTGTTGGATTATGATTTTCATGCTTTAGTTTTTAGTTTTTTTTTTATTTTTGTTTGAAATTTTAATTTTCTTTCAGGCTAAATTTTTGTTTTGAAGTATCTGAAAACTCGGACGCACTGCCATGTTAACACTAAAACAGGGTCGTGGAAAAGGTTGAATAGAGAAGAAACAGACTTACTTCTATGATTTGTGATATTACTTTGAATTTTATAAATAGTTCAAGTGTGTACATATTTTATATAGCTAATTGTAAGTTCCTAATAGGATTTTAAGATTCTCCCAGTAAATTATAAATATCTATAATAGCAATAACTGTGTATAATAAATTATTTTTAATAAAATATTTTTATTGAATCATGAAAAACGGTTGTTTAATTTGAACGTTCGTTCTGCCAAATGATGAGTAAAATTCAGTCAGTTGCCAATAAAACATCAACATTTTGATCATTTACTACCATAGGGAAAAAAGAAACTAATTTTAATTAAACAGCTTTAAAAGCTTGCATTCCACAATTAAAAAGTGAGTTATGTATCCAAGAATTTTGGCATAATAATAAAATCTTTCAAGTTTTATTCCATAATTTCCACTGTATGTTTAAAGCATTTTGCAAATTGTTGACTCAATTTTGTTAACATTCTGGTGAATGCACTTCTTAGAAAACCAAAACAATTACTCTTTTAATACCACGAAGTATTGAATTGTACAATACAATTCATTAAATAAAAAAAATGAAATTAAAGATACTTAAAATACTGAAATATCTTCAAAACAAAATATCTTTGCATTCTGTTACTAAATAATTTCAACGCAAGAACAACTGTGCAATATTTCAATCTCTAATAAAATGTTTCAATCCCAAAAGGAAATAATTCAAAGGATTTAATGTATCAATAATTTGGAGAGATATCACTGGAAATAGATTTTGATAAATGAGAGAATGTGAACTTTTTCTTTTGAAAATTAGTTGGAGATGTATCAAATTGTCATCGTTGTTTGAAAGAAACGATAACTTAATGCTAGTTTTTCAATCTGATCGGTAGGATATATATTTTTTTAATTTGAAAAATTTAACAGCTTACTAGTTAAGAAAATTGATTGGGGGATTTGCGTAATATTAATTTTTGTATATGTTAATTATTACATGTACTTTACTTGACTTGACTTATAAATTTTGTTAATTGTTGAAGCCAGAGTTAGAGACAGAATTTTCTAGGAATATTGTTTTTGATCGTTTAAAGTACTACGTCTAAGTTTAAACAAATCGAAAAGGAAGCGTTAAACTTTACAATAAACAATAACTTAGGTCTACAGAAAAAGGTTCTGATTTAAGTTTTCTGAAGTATTTTGACGCGCTGAAGTCAATTTTTCTGTTGTGTCAGTTTCCCCTCTCATTATTATATAGATTAAGATTGAATACGAAAGAAAATCTCATTTTTGCCAGTTTTAGAGGAAAACTGACAATAGAAAATTTTTGTGTCCAAAATTGGTTTTACCGCGTCAAAGTACTTCACAAAAGTTAGATCAGAACCTTAGGACAAGACATTTTTTGTAGATCTGTAATTAATAGTTTGTGAATTATCTTATCAAGTTTTTAAGCAAAATGAGAAAAATATTAAATTACTTTGCAAAAAAATTACCAAACTACGAATTCGGTATTAATGGTGTAATAAATTTAGAATATAATTAGCAAGGCAAATTAACATTTTAGAGGCAGCTGTTAGCAATAAAAAATATTTTTAATTGCCAAATTTGCCAAACTATTCACTATAGCATGTAAATCTTTTTAGTACAGCAACCAACTACATGCTTCAGTCTTTTTTGTCAAAAATAATGACGAAATTTTCCACATAAATTATATTATTAATTTATCAAGTTGGCGTTGAAAGTGAATTAATTATTTAAAATAAGAAGCGATGGGAGCAAATTGGTATAGAGTGCCATGAGATGAAAGTAAGTAAGTATATTATTTATTACTTCTCGAAACAATATAATTAATTTAAATTTGGTAGAATTATAAGTAAACAAGTTTCTCGCTGCTCTTGCGTGCGTTTCTCGAATAATTTAAATATTTTATAGAAATAGTGGCTGATTTTAAATAATTTGTTGACAGACCAAACAAATTATTTTAATTTATTTCACATAAATTCCGCATAAATTACATGTTTAATATACGTGACAAATTACAAAAATTCAATTACAGCTTGGGCTTTCTTTAAAAACTGCTTGTTTCCAAATATGTATTAAAATTAGTATAAAAAGTAATTCGGTGTCGTGTTTTATTAAATTTTGTAATTATAAAGCTTTTTAAATTGAAGTTGTTTTAGAGTTGTTTTTTTAAATATAATAATTATAATCATTTAATTTCATTAAAAAAATACACCATACTTTTTTGGCACGTTAAAATGTAATAACAAACAAAATCATACTGACAAGTGTATATAGAACCGAGATAGGAGGATAGTAATAAATTCACGTGATCAGTGCGTGCAACAGATCCTATTTTTGTTTACATTTGGAGGGGGTGTAATTTAAAATAATCTTGACAAAGATTTATCAAATCAATGTTGCTCAAAGATATGTGCCTCTTGACACTATTGACAGTTCAGTTCATCACTATCCTCCTTTCTGGGCTAAGGTATCGGACATCATCCAAGTATAGTCGTTTCTTGAAAAACAAATGCGAACCTAAATTTACACATATTTAAAATGATACGTTGTAGTAGGCGGTGGCTAAGACGGTTTCTTAAGTTTGCTTTAAATCATTCTTTTACTTCCACGTCCAGTGGAAGTATAGTAACGACAAAAAATTTTTTTTAAATTTTTATTGTCCAAATAGGCTTAAAATGTCATGAAACGTCGAGATTTTAAGTTTGAGCGAAAACAAAATTTCTGTCTGTCGGTCTGTCTGTCTGTCTATAATTTTTTTTTGTGCGCACGTTTACTCTGGAACCGTTTAAGATATTGACTTGAAATTTGGTACACATATGTACTTTAACGAGATCTAGAACTAGATTATATTTTCATCTTGTTCCGTCGAAGGGTTGGGGTGTAAATTGGGGTAAATTTGGGGTAGATGGGTAAATCAAGCAGGTAAGAGTCCACGAAATTGGTATTTAGTATATACAAGAGAAGCTAAGGTCTCAAAAAAAATGGCATTAGCCACCCCCATTACCACCCCCCAGTACCACCCCCATCCCCTTATTAAAGGGAATGAAAAGAAATTGTGATTTAGTGTATGTACAGGAACCAGAAACCTCAAAATATTTTTTTACTTCGTCCACCCCCCACTACCACCCCCCTATCACCACCCCCACCCCACTACCGATGTGGGGTATCGTTTTATGGGTTTTTGGGGTAGAAGATTGTATTCTTAAACTTCCATAAACAATTATTTTCACATACAAAGTTTTTTCGTTGTGAGTGACTTGGATAGAGAATCTGGATGTGGAAGTAGTGATTCCTTGGGCAGCGGTTTTTTTATTTACCGTCAACCATGAGGGTTATTAGCTACGGAACATTACAGTGTTGCATAACAGTAAATGATTATAATAGTTATAGAAATAGTAAACAGTTATAGAAATAGATATATCACACATACCTATTATATACTATTATCACATCATATATTACTTGAAATATTAATGCTGGAGAGGTATGCCAATGGACTTTTCACATTGTAGTCTTCCCCTAGCATACACTGAGGTCTTTTTTTAATTTACGTCATTGTAAGCTTGGAACCGTTCACTAGAAATTGACGAAACAGTAATGTTTACATCACATACAGTTTACTTATTGTTTTTTTTTCCAGTAGGTGTCATAGGTTGCTTTGACGCCTCTTATACGGAGACGGGATATGATAATGTGGTGATGGCGATTTTTTTTTAGATGTTTTTCAAATTGATCAATTTCTTTGAGTTTTGATTCGGTTCTAATCGGAAGATATACTGTTTGACTCTCATAAAATGGTGGTGCCATTTTTTCCTTTTGAATACGTCAGTAATCTGGATGCGAAAATTTTGTTGTATGTCGGATTTTTTATATTACTTGCTACTCCTGCAGTGCATGATAATGAGAGATATTGTATTCTCAGTTCTAAAGGTTGTTCGCCTGATTCAGTAGAAGCGAGTTATGAATTGTAACTAACTTCTTTAATTCTTTGTTGCTGGCCCCATAATCAATTTGTGATCTGATAAAGCTGCGATATAAATAAAAAATGTGATTGGCTGTCGACATCCCATTTGTTGTGGGCTAGAATTTTTAATAAATTAATGCCTTGGTGACAAGTTCTCATTAGGTTTTTGTTGTGTATATCCCATGTGCGCTTCTTTTCGAATATAATGGTAAGGAACTTGATAAAAACGAATTCTGTTTGTCTATTGGACAATGTCAATATGTGTTTTTTTTGTCGTAGTCCTGGAGAATATGACAACTTTCGTCTTTGTTGGAGATAAACTAAACCCCGTGTTTTTGTACCAGATTTCTAAGTTATGCATGGTACTTTGAAAGGGGCTTTGCATACTTGATATATTCTTTCCTCTTGTAGGGACCACAGTCATCATCTGCATAAACCATTTTTAAATCTATTATATGACAACGCAAGTGGCAGCGTTAATACTTATATAAATCCTGAGTTGCAACTTTCAAATCCCGAAAAGCTCTAATTAATATCAATCTCGCTTATTATACTCTTCGCAAAAACGAAGAGTAAATTGTATTTGATCGGCACATTTTTAAATCAGTAAATATCGCTCGTAGAGAAAAAATTTTCATATCATTATGTTAGTGAACGAATTCTGAACAACTTTCAAAATGTCCGTCCGTCCGTCCGTCCGTCCGTCCGTCCGTCCGTTCGTCCGTCCGTCACGTTTCTTGTAAGCACAATAACTTAAGAAAGAAAAGTCCGATTGTATTGAAATTTGGAAAGTAAGTTAGCGTTAGCTAGAGGAAGAACCCTATTGTTTTTGAAAAAAATCAGTAAATAAAAAAGTTATTAATCATTTAAATAAAAAAAAATTTTTTTTCATAATTTCTGTCATTTGTATTTAAATAGAAATATTGCGAAATGTTATTCCCTATAATTTTTTTTTGTTTTTATATTTTACCAATATATGTATTTCATAATAATGTATCTAATCCGTTGAAATATAATTTTTGCACGATATTCATTCAAGTTTTGTGGTAAGATGAGATAGCTCAATGGCTAAAGCATTTGCCTTTCAATATTACGACAAGTGGAAGATTCGGATCAACGCCGAGAAGTCCAAGTCGATTATCTTCACGCGCCGGTTCACAGAGAATCGAATATTAACACCAATCTCGATCAGGGGTCAAGAAATTCCAATCAAACAGTGCGTGAAGTATTTGGGGGTTAACTTGGACAAACGACTGACGTTCAACACCCACGTTAACGACACAGTACGCAAGGTCTACGTCATGTCCAGGAGTCTGTATCCGCTCCTGGCAAGCGGACTCAACAGGACAAATAAAAAATTGTTGTACACGATGGTGATCAGGCCGGCCATCACGTACGCGGCGCCGGTGTGGTGCAGCATACCGGCCACGACAATGAGAAAACTTCGAGTTCTGGAACATAAATTTATGCGCCTCATCTCTGGTTCGGACAGATACACCTCCCTCAGAGATTTATATGATCGCTGCCACGACATAACCCCACTAGCGGACTACGTCCAAGAAATTTCTCAAAAATTCTACGAATTCAAACTGGGCGATAGTCCGCTAACCCGCAACATAACCCGAATCAGACAGCATAATGCAATCCCTTTCGATATCCGACACCCCCTACCATACCAGGCGTTGCGTATTTTCTCTAGCCAAACTTTCCTATACGACAATTTCTTATTTCCCCACCTTTAATCTTTACTAAAACCTATAACCAACCTTCTCTATCCCCTTTATATGTTCTATTTGTTTTATCCTTTTTGTTCTTTTGTCCTTTTTGTTTCTAAATTCCATCTTGACCTATACATTCGTAAAAACCAAAATATTTCTTACCATATATTTTTTAAAGTTCTACGGCATTTTCCTGGCGGCAGGAAGACCACCAGGGTGGAATTACTTCAAACGGGTTTTTTCGTTGAGTTCTTTTCCCGTGCCACCAACCAAAATTAAATAAGTGCTTTGCCTAGTGAGTGATAATTTTTACAGTTTTCTTTTAATTAGCTTTAGGGCCGTGTGGACACATTTTTAATTTTATTTTAGTTTTTAAGTCTGCCTGTGACAGACAGGAGTACTAACTAAGACATCCGTCGTTAAGCCAAACCGGACCTGCCTCGCCCAGCTCTGCAATCACCACGGCACTCAGCGCCGTGGTTGTCTGGCTGGCTCCGGGACAGGTTCCGGCAAGGCGCATAAATGTATATACAAATGTTTAATAAATTGTTATTGTTGTTGTTGTTGTTGCCTTTCAATCCAAAGGTCTCGTGTTCGATCCCTCACATGGCGATTTTTTTTTTCATATATTTTTTTTTCACAACAAAGTTGGTATCACAAAATTTAGAATGTCCAAAAACTAACATTATTTACAAGAAAAATGCGAAGAATATCCTATAGAATGTGTAACAATTATATAAAAAGCTCAGTAAATCGGCGGAGAGTATAATGCTTCCACTAGTTTTAAGTAATAAAAATGTTTTGTATTTTGTAGGATGAGTCCCAGTTTGTCAAATCATATACGATTGCACTATAAAACAAAACTTGCAATAAGTGCAATAATAATAGCCCATGTTAATTATATTCCTTTTGTCAAACTCATATAATTTTTTGGATAGTATAGTTGATAAATTCTTCATATATATGTGGCAACTTAATCTGTTATCTAATGTGAGTCCTAAGAATTTTATAATCTGTTTTTTTTTGTCAAAAAAGTAATGTGCCTGTTTCTTGGTATTTAAACATAATTAATTTAGAGTCTAAAAACTTTGTTAAAATGTTTGTTCTCAAATCAGCAACATTATAAATCTAAAATGTTTCTCAAAAGTAGTGCCATCTGCCAAAAGCACCGTTAAGACTGAATAAACATCAGATACATCGTTTACATAGATAAAATATAGCAGTGGTCCCACTACACTACCCTGCAGAACACCGTATTTCACTGCCAACATATTGCTAAGTTTATCTTTGTAACACGCACCTTGATACTTGGTTGATAAGTAAGATGGAATTAATTCAAGTAAAACTATAAAACTTATTTAGTAATATTACTTTTGGAGTCGCAATCAAATCTAGAAAAAGTACGAATGTTGAATTAAAATTTTAGATGCCTCCGCCTATAAAATTAACACGCTTCAACACAGCTTTTGAGATATTTTTATCTTTCTTGGACCCAAATTGTGTGTGTGTAAGAGTATTATATGCTTCAAGATAATGTATTGTCAAGGCAATAACTTTTTCAAATATTTTGGCTAAAATAAGGAGCAATGCATTAATACGGGAATTTATTTTTTTTAGTTTACTTAATAATTGTTTACTAACTGCATTAACCAATCAAAATTTTGCATTTCATGTTAAGTGTCAAAATTCATCCACTCAGTAAAAGATTACAGCGATAACACGCATACATGTGGTGTTATCAGCCAAGACACAAATAATATGTTCAAATGTCAGATTGAAATTCAACAAATAAAGTCAAATTGAAAATAAATTTAGAAAAATGTCACAAAGGTTTGGTAATGTTTTAAACGATTCAATTAATCAAATTGTATTAGAATTTACACCCAAAAACACCGTTAAAAGTAAAAAGTTTACGTGGAAAATGTTTTTAGAGTTTCGTTTGATCAGAAAATACGAATTGAATGGGGAGTAAATAATTATCCGAATACACCTAGAACATTGATAACTACTCATAATTTTGTCGCAGAGAGTGCTTCAAGCGTGTTGTTTAAAGGTAATAGCCCTCAGCCTACGTCCTCGGGCTATTATCAAGCAACACGCTTTCAGCAGTCTCTATGACAAAATTATCTCGGTATTATCAATACTCTAGGTGTATTACAGGTGAAAATATACCTGTTACAAATATGAGTTTAATAATATGAGTTAGTGGCCCCGATAAATGCTGTAAATTTTATTAAGTTTATGTAACTACTGATTGCTTATATAGCGTAATCTAAATACTTCTTTTTTTGACCCTGCAGGTGGAGGGGATCCCATTTTATACCAACATTTATTCTGATTTTTTGGTATATAGGTCAGTAGCATTGGAATTTTTCAAAGATATATTTTGTACTTGGGTTTTCAGAACCGCATGAAGAAACATTACGAGAATACTCGTTTTACTTCTATTCTGTGAACATTTATAATTTACCGGCATAGTAACGCAAAGAACTAAGGCGTGTTAATGACGAGCCTGCTCGATCACACTATCTAATGTATGCTGAGTTCGATTTCTAGCTCTGACACTGACAATGTCGGTGGATAACTGTTGTTGTCTTTTTTCAAATGTGTAACGTCCATCTTGACAGCCTTGGCTTTAGATTGGAGGCTGTCTAATATGAGTGGTGCTTATATTTTTGTTATGTAAGTCTATATAAAATTTAAGTATCTGATTTACTAATTTCTCCGATTTGAGTAAAAGAAAATAGTCTAACTTTCAGGAGATATCGAAGGTCTTCGTTTTTACTGCCTTCTTTAATACTCTTATTAATAATTGAAATATTTTTTTGTTTATATGATACTAATAACTCTCCATGTGTAATAAACATACAATGTATATACAATGATATAGCTATTATTTACGCATTACAGTACAAACTTTAAGATACTACAGTTAAAGCACTGTAGTTTTGTTTGGCGCCAAATTATATATATTACATGGCAATGATAAATATTGACGTTACTATTTGACTCGAATAATTTAGTATTTAGAACAATTTATAACGGACGCATGAAATATTTTTATTAGTTATTTTGTATGACAGTCAGTCATTTGGAACTAATATTTATTAAAAATGCAAAAATAACCGTATATAAAATATCTAGTTGCCGCTTATTACGTATAGTTATGCTCCGCTTTGTACCTTTTTCAGGCTACCGAATTGTTAATGACATTTTGATTGGTTAACATTAATTTCATTTATTATTAATATCACTGTTTTCGTTGCTAAACTATATTCTAAAGTTTTTTTTTTATTGGCTCTGTGGTTTTGTGTACATGTAAATGAATATAATTTAAAATACAAGGTTATACGTCATGGAACATTATTCGAATTAACTGGCGAAGATTGAAATTAATTCGACGATGCACATGTATACATAATAATTGTAATAAAGTAATAACTAACAGTTATGTTCGCACTAGATCTGAAAGATGAGATTGCCGTGGGGATTCCTCATGGACCCACGCTGGGTCCTCTTCTAAAATACTCGATGCAAATTATTTATCAGAGAGTTCGTGGACCATCATCGTACGTTAAATAACAAAACAAACGTTTGTTTATATTAATTTTTTAGTAACCACTACTACCAACGTTAAGAATCGCAAGTAGCAAGTTTTTAATTTTAGACTTATTCTACAGTATTCATACGGTAAAGGGAAAGGTGGCCCGATGAAAGCGACCTGTTGTCGAATCGTATATGGATACACTAGTTGACGAAGTTCATATTTCTATTTCGTTTGCGTAAACTAAAATTTTTATTTATCCCCAACAGCAACGGTATAAAAGATTTAAACCAATAATTTGGGAAGATATTACCGGAACTAGATTCTGATAACTGATAGATGGTAATACTTTTTACCAAGAAAAAATGTCGTTTGAGGGAAGCGGTAACCTAACGAGAGATGAGAAAATGTTTTCGCGATTAATGTTTAAGCTGCGTCACACATCGATCTTTTCTGTCTTAAATATTACATCTTGTTGGCTATGTAACTTAACTAAAAGGCGATTAAACGTCTCTCCACAGTTGATATCCAATGGTCATATATTGTTTCACCCCATTTTAGCCCCTAAATAATGAAGAATAAATGATTAGCCAAGGATACGTGATCTATGAAAATTTGGTGATTCTATAGCTATTACTGTTCAACAGGTAGAGCTGTCGGACAGACGAACAGACAGCCGAGTGAAAGCAAAAGGGTTGGGTTGGGCCCCTTCGGATATGGAACTCTAAAAAAATACACACAACACAAAGTATGTAATAAAACAAAAATATATTCCTAATATAATCGTCAACATGCAAAAAATCATATTAAGAATGATAAAAGATTTATGATCTCTTCTTATTCTCAACTTCTTGACAGACGTTTTGTCAAGGGTGGATTTAGCTATCGGTCATGGGGGGGTGGAGAGAGGGGTGGGGTGGGGTTAAACTCCCGGATGAGTACGATTTTTTAATAAATGTAGCATTAAAATTGAGCAATAAATACAATTTTTTAAACATTTTCTTTTTTTCAAGTGATTATTTTATTATTTTTTTTTAAGTAGTAGTCCCTTGAAGTAAGGCTTTTACCCCAAAAGTTCTGCGACTGGACCGCAAGACATGTACATCCCTCCTTTCCGCCCTTTTTCGAGGGCGGAGAACACGATAATGACAATATTTTTCGACCTACCCTCCAACCGAAAAAAACACTCCCTTTTCCGATTTTCCGGTGCTAGCCACTTTTTTATCGAGAAATTGTATTAATAAAAGTTGTCCAGAATTGTCCCAATATCCAATATTTGATCAAAATAAAAAAATTGAAAAATTTAAAAAATATAAAAAAGACTACTAATTACTTGACAGCTATCTGACAGCTTGGGTTTAATTTCAAACAAAATTGTCATGAATTTTTCAAAACAAAAAACCCATTTAAATGGTATTTTCGGACTTGGACAATATTTTAAACATTTCAATATTTTTTTATTTTGATTAAATTTTGGATTTAGGGTTTTTGGACAATTCTGAACAACTTTCGTTAATAAAATGTTCCGATAAAAAATGCCTAGCACCGGGAAATCTAAAAAAGGGTTTAGTGGTGTTCCCCTCAAAAACGGCTGAGGAAGATGAACTTTTGCGCTTTTTGCCTTTTTCTCTGGTGTACCTCAAGGGACTAGAGTAGATATATTTTTTACTAGTTTGTTTTCTATACATGTAGATTTTCGGCATTTCTAAGTTGCAGGATTTAGGGAAAATAATTTTCAATACATTATTTAAAATGAGAGAAACTACAAATTTATTTTGAAAAGTAAATACAGTTTATCAAATGAAACATACATAAAATATGAAATCAAAATAATTTTTGGAAAACAACTAATTAAAAACAGTAAAAATTTTAATTCATACTTAGGAAAATACATTAATTAAATAACAAAATCCGTTACTCGTCTTTTGTTATTAGCAAAACGACCCACCGCCTTTATTGTTACATAAATGCTATTAGATGTCTAAAACATCGACTAGACTACACTTACTTTCCCACGTGACCCTTATGTGAATTTTCCGGGAAAACCAATAATGTCATATTAGGTTTGTAATGCTCAAAATCTTTTTAGATGCGTTTTTGTGAAAATAATTTTTTCATTATCTTTCTGTGAACTACCGGGTAGATGAAAAATTTTAAAAAAGGTATTTGTAAGAGGACTGTAGATATCGAATTTCTGGTATAAGAGAGCTAGCTGGTGAACGATTTGTTGAAAATGTTTACTCACTAAAATGTAGAAAGCTATTTATTTCATACCTGAGAAAGGCATCGACCGCTTGGCTTTGGCAACCTCGGCGTAAAGTGCACCTCTAATTTTTTGAGACCACAGAAAATAAAGCTGGAAAAAAATGAATTGAAATTTTATATTTTTTTAAATAATAAAAAAAAAATCAATCATCCTGGTTGAATTATAGACAAGCGATTGCAAAGTTGCACTGATAGTGACGATGTTTTATTCCGCCTACAATTATCCTCGCAAAAACGAAGAGTATATTGTATTTAATCGGCACATTTCTAAATCAGTAAATATCGCTCGTAGAGAAAAAAATTTCATATCATTATGTTAGTGAACGAATTCTTTACAACTTTGAAGATGTCCGTCCGTCACGTTTCTTGTAAGCACGATAACTTAAGAAAGAAAAGTCCGATTGTATTGAAATTTGGAAAGTAAGTTAACGTTAGCTAGAGGAAGAACCTTATTGTTTTTGAAAAAAATTAATCAATAAATAAAAAAGTTATTAATCATTTCAATTAAAAAAATATATATTTTCTTAATTTTTGTCATTTGTACTTAAATAGAAATCTTGCGAAATTTTATTCTCTATAATTTTTTTTTTGTTCATACATTTTACTAATAATTCATAATAATATATCTAATTCGTTGAAATATAATACTCGAATGATATATAGTACAGACACACAATTATTACAATGATCTGTGATGGTCCATTGGCTAAAGCTTCGTCTGGCAATCCGAAGATCTTGTGTTCGAATCCCTGACAAAGTGCTTTCATTTTTTTTTCATATATTTTTTTTTTCACAACAAAGTTGGTATCACAAAATTTAGAATGTCTAAAAGCTAATATTATTTACAAGAAAACTGCGAATGTGTAACAATTATATAAAAAGCTCAGTAAATCGGCGAGGAGTATAATGCTTCCACTAGTTTTTTCATAGTTTTTGAAAGAAACTCCCACATCATTTCACGTCTACATGCGATATATTGTGCGTATCAGCTTTTTGCAAACCCGGTGTCATTATTATTTAAAAATTACAGATTGCACCGATGGCAATGGATGGCTGTGGGCGGGGCTGCAAGCGGACCATTGACATCAATTCAATCAAATCTCGTTTTGACGGCGGCGTTGAATATTTGAATTTCTATTACATTTTTTGGCTAAACTATCACAATTTCTGTTGAAATTTTTTCATATTCTTATTATGTGGTTAGTATCCTAAGATTTTAGACCAAAATTACATGTTTCAATTTTTTTGAAATCTCTCCATTATGTCTCGCGTACGCCCCTGCGTTCCTCATTTAAAATGATGAACTACGTCGACACAAACCGTCAAACTGGTTTAAATCGTCGGTCAGCTATTTAAATATTTAAATATGTCACCGATATTCTTTTGTCTGGGACTGGAATAAACAAATGAAACTTTAGAATTGCTAATTATTTAAGATGGCCGCCCTGTCAGAGCTGTTCCATTTTCATTTTATGCCAAATTTAAAATCACTACTTGATATTCCAGGGTCTAGGCAAAAAAATAATCGTTAATTTAAGGTACATTGAAAACATGTTTTGTTTAGACGGCCCCATCAGTGAATTTTAAATTATCGAAGGATATTTTCTTGAGCAAGTTATTGATGGGTGACAGTTGACCATCAAGATAGACGTCTTTTGTTGACGACTTAAATCTTTGTCTTTCACAGAACGATGTGCAGTTTTTTAGGGCCTAGGACCGACTAAAAAGTGGCTGGATTTGGCTTTGCGTTTTGTTTCACGTTTTTACGATTTGGTTAGGTTTCGTGTCTATAGATTTTTTTACAGCCGTCTGTAATTATTTTTCTCACAGCTTCGATTGTAATAAAACTGGTTTATTGCCGGACGCATGGAGTTGTCAATAAATTACCTGCAAACAATATTTTTATTGTCCAGTTTTTTTTTAATTCATATTACTATTTAAGGAGCTCGGAGAGTGGTCTTGGAATTTCTTTTCTTATGTCGAAAGTCCTATGAAATATTTTTGTTTAAGGCCTAGCACTGCTCCAAAGCACTTATTATTGATTCAAGCATTAACTGAGTGAATAAAGAAAATACTACACAGTTTTGGTAAAAAAATTAACCAATTATGCAATAGGGGTTTAATTTTAACACCAATCAAATACAATATTTTTTTGTAAATTATGTAAAAATAAATGCCAATATAGGACGTTAATATTAAAACTTTGCATCACCGACATTAATTGCCAATCAAATATTAGTACAATCACTTGATTAGATTAGACCTAATTTAGGAATAAGATTTCAGATTTCGTTAATTTTTTTGACAATTTAATAGTAAATGCGTCAAAAAATAGTTTCCAAAGAAGATAACACAGGTTATAGAAAAAAAAGGATCTTGTACTAAGGTTTTCATCTAACTTGTCTGAAGGATTTTGAGGTGCTAAGCCACTTTTTTTCCCTCTACCACCCCCTTTCATCTCCAGGTGTGGCAGAGGGAAACTGTCACGATATTTTTTTTATTTTTTGTAGACCTGTGTAATTAATGAGACTGTAAAATGATTTTTTTGCTTCTGTATCAATGTGTGTGTTTCATTTTTTTAACAAATTGTCGCCATTTTGTTGTCATATCTCAAAAATACCCTTAATATCTAGCATTATCTAGATACTCAATTTTTTTTAGAAAATTATGAATGCTTCATATTGGAGAATTTTGAATTTTTTTAATTTTGACTTCAGATTTGTAATCAACGATCGTAAAACATAAATATTTTACGTTTCAAAAATAAATCAGCAATACTCTTTCAAACATTAAATATCTAAAGAGAGTGGTCTTGGAATTTCTTTTCTTATAAAAATTTAGGGGTGGTTTTCCTTAGAGGTAAGAGCATGTGTTGGAACCATACAGAAACTGAATGTAATACGTTTTACTGCAATCATTATTCATATTAAAAATATCATTTCATATAGGATTATTCCTAACTCAAAACTCAAAAAATTCAACCAAACGCCAACACCAAAAATTAAGCGTAAAGAATTATTTACTTTTTCATTTCTGTACAATAAAAAATTACAGAGATATGACCTTTTGCAGAAATAACGTAATTTTACACTTTACAGATAGCCGAAGTCACAGATTATTTTTCGAATATCTTAATTACCTTATCGTATTTTCATTGTCTTTATTATCTTAATTTTTACCAAATTTTTTTTCTTAATTGTTTTTGTTAGTGTCCACATATATTTATTCCCGATAACTTCAAAATGGCGGTACTGATTTTGATGATTTTGATGTCAATATATTTGTCTGAATCCTGTAACAAGGAGCATATATACCGTTCAAAAAAATAAACATGGCGTTTACTGGCCGTCATACTGTACAAATTATGCGAAAAGTGAAATAATTTGAAAATCGGTCGAGTACGGTATCGACTGGTAAATTTTAAAAAGGCGATTCCAAAAATGTGTTAAACATTTAAAATATAATAAATGAATAAAAGAAAGTTTAAAATACTAAAGTCCGACATACTTAACGTCCCAGGACCCGGAGAATTTTTTTTTGTCACAGAATTAACTGAAAAGAGTAAACTGTGACTTAGCGCCGAAATCAGAATGACTTATACTTTTGAATAGTATAATAAAAGAGCTTTTGAAAAAAATCGAACCTTTAAGAAAAAGAAATGTTTTGGCCTTTAACTTAATATAATAAAAGGAATTTTTTTTTCAAAATTCGGGCTTTGAGGATTTGTTGGAATTTCAGTTAGCTTTAATTTAAAGAAAATAAACGTTCATTTCTGAAAAGATTTGCGCTCTCTAGCCATTTTTGAACCAAAAAACTCAATTTGGGACCACTATGGACCGCCGAGCATACCTTGCAGTTCGGGAAAGATTTCATAGAAATCTCTTAAGCCAATTCAGAGTGAACACAAAAAACATAAGTATTGATCGAATTGAGACCACCTCTTTTTTTAAATGTCGTTAAAGTCGGTTACAAATCGATATTATGTTGAAAAATACAAAAGCCTGTGCCAAAAGAGCTCTAAATGTCAACCGATCTCCACCAAAATCTTTTCAGCTCTTGTTCGGTACCAATATTACCACTGTAACAAATATACGCATATATACGGACAGACATTTTCAAAAAACGACTTTTTCGTGTTCATGGGACTTCCTAACGTAAATATCTGGTCTTATCTCAATTTTTGATTTTGGTCCAATTGCTAATAACCTCCCCATCTTTATGAGGAGAGAGGTTAAAAATTATGTCAAAAATTTTGAAAAATTATTCTTTTAATACCATTTTATTAGCAAAATAGGCTTGTTTACACTCTTTTACGGATTATTACCCCCAAATAATTTTAAAAAGCAGGATTGCTTTTTAAAATTATTGGGTGCTATATGTATTGGCCAAACTGGCCAAATATAAAAAAAACGACTCGAGGAGCACAAAAAGTTCATTATTTATGTGTAATATATGTAACACACATTGCATTGAAAACAATCATTCAGTAAATATAAATAGCATTGAACTTCATCTTGAAAAGAAAGGCAGAACATTTTATTTACAAAAACAGATGTGTGCATTAAGTATACACTCTTCGCCAAATTATTGAGTTTTGTATATAATTGTTGAGCATTCTCTAGTATACTCTTCGCAGTTTTTTTGAAAATAAGTTATTTTTTAGGTATAATTGCTATATTTGTTATTTTAATCGTTTCCTGATGGCGCCATCTTGATTGGAGAGCCACAAGAATGATAATGCAGTATTTTTGTGATTGTAGAGTCTTGTTAAATAAATGAATATATAATTAAACACAACATTCTTCATCTATATTTATTTTCTTAAACTGTTTCATAATTTTTACTGATCGATTTTTTCAAAATATCCTGTTTACAAGAAACGTGGCGGTGGAACGAACAGGCAGACAGACGGATATTTTGAAAGAATTCAACCACTAACACAATGATATGAAAATATTCACACTGCAACAAATACTTACATGACATGTGCCGATCACTGGATCGGCACATGTCTACAATGTCTACAAATAATGCACTTGCATTATACTCTTCGTTTTCATATTTGCAAAGAGTATAAATAATGGGCAGATTTCCCCCTATTTTGGTTTAAAAATTAGTAGCACATAATCCATTTTAATGCGTTTTCAAACATCCTGTTTGCTTGCTATACAGAAGCAATTTTACAAACATCCGTAAACCTAAATTTTCACTTCTCAGAAATTACTAAATGCGGCGAATAAAAGTGTCCCAACATGGTGGTAGTCATTTATAAAATATTCAATCTCTAAAATTGTAAGTGTCATGCAGCGCCATAAAAAATAATTAACGACAGTGACATATGGCGATGTTTTAACATACAAAAGCGACCAATCAGATGTAAAAGGAAATCCAATTAAATGTTTTTTTATATAAAAGTAAAATTGTTGCATATAAATTGTAAAATTTGATTAGCAGAGTCACGAGGAGTTAAGTAAATGTCGACTGTAAATGTTTATTTTATATGAAATATAATTATGTTAATACATTATCTGCGCATATCTAATTGTAAAATAATTGCCGCGTAAACGAATGTTTATTATGTTGTAGGTTAATTACTATTATCTAGTATCGGTTTAATTTTTAATTGCAACAAGCTGTAGTTGTCAACATTTAAATGAATTATAGCGTAAGTTTAACTTTTGTCTATTCGTGGATCTAATGTTTATTAAAACAATTCTAGAAAGATATTTTCACAGCATATCGGTCAGCTTTTGGTGGAGTAGTTGGAACTTGTCTCGGAACTTGGAAATAGTCAGACTTCTCTTCTGGCTTCTCCATCTTGGCTTCTCAGTACAGAAATTTTTGTATTATTAAAAATTTATTAATTTTATGTTTCCACCGCATTTGCAGGCTTATTTTTTAACGTTTCTTAACAATTTTCAAACCAATGGAAAGCTTATTTCTTCTAGATTCAGGTGCTGTACAATTATTTTCGAAAATATTAACAAATGCTACAGAAATTGTTTAAACAAAGCATATACGAAAAGTATGTGTAAATTTCAGCATCGAGAGCTGAACCCGTCGAAATTCGACGGAATGGTAAAGTGACCATTTGTCCCGGATTAGGCGGGTCAGTCCCGTTTTTCGAAGTGCTAGGTGCTGTCCCGCAAAGTAACCCGTCCCGCAAATACCCGCATTCGTTTTAAATTTCGTTCGCCCCTCTCCCCGCTTGCCAAATCCCACTCGTCAATTTTGAACCTGGACAATTTTTTTTTTCAGATTCTCCCCCCCTGCTCATCAGTTTTGAAACTTGATTTTTTTTTCCATTTGGTCCCGCATTAGCAAGATTGAAATATGGTCACTTTACGAGAATGGGGATGTTGTATCCTAGAAATTATTCTTTGGAGACACACCTTTGAACTTGCTACTAGCATTCATATTTTCGAGAAATTCGCGGCCCTGTTTCATGTAATGATCTCACTTTTTCCTAGAGTACACCTTTTTCACTAAAAGTAAAATAGGTTTCTTGCTTAACAATTGTGTGTTAACAACACGTCAAATATTATTGTTTTCCATAAGATTTCTTCCTTAATTATTTTTTTGGGGTGTTCAGCCTCTATATTTTTCGATAAAATATACCAAACTTTTTCGTTCCATGATAGAAACTCTGATTTACTCGGATCTCTTCGGTCAACTGCGGCTACTACATGCGCAGTAGTAGGGGTCATTGGTACGTTATAGTTCGAGCGCTGGGCTTCATTTATGTATCTCAACTTCTATTTCGTTTTTATATATGAAAATAACAATGTGTTAAAATAAAAATTAGTAATTACATATCTATGGACAAAGAGCTTTATTTGAAAAATCTGGAAAAGAAAATGGCTTCTGTTTTAAATACACATATAGATAAATGCATACTTCTATGATATGAAATCTGTGGAAAAGAATGGAGCCATTTTTAATGAAAGAATTATCTGCAATGCTGTATTGTCAAATATATGATAATTTTTGTACAGCGCTTCGTTGTTTCGGCTACCGTTTCGCTGTTTTGTGTTTATAAGTGCTCTGACCGATCAGTGACTTGCAGTAAAATATACTGTGATTACAGAACGTTCTTATTATGCTTATTACTTATACGTAAATATTATCATTTGTTATCATAAAAGCTGAAAAATGTAAAGATTAATTTTCTTGCGGACAAACATTATTACATTATAAATTATAACTTAAAATATTCATGAGTTACAGAAAACAACGTGCAACAAAATAAACTTAAATTTACTTCTGAAATAGGATTTTTAAATTTCCGCTTTATTTCAACCGTACTCGTCCTGAGTCTTATTTCTGTTCGTAATTGTACGGCAGCTTGCTCATTTTAGACACAAACCTTGTTTTTGATGAAAAACCCCACCTACTTAATTTTCGATTAAATGAAAAATTATCGCTGATTGATATTCTTTTATCTTTTTTAGTATCTGATAAAACTTGATGGTATGCATGATAATATCAGTAAAAGAGGATAAAATAGAAAAGTTTTCAAAATAATTGTAATATATAAACGACTTGCTTTAAAAATTATATAAGACTTTAAAGTTCAACTCCTTAAGGTACCATTACAATGTTTTTCCTATAAATATATTATTTATTTTTTCTAACCAACAGAAACTTATTATTAAATTATTTTTCTTTTGGAAGCTTACTTATTCAGGATAAAATAAACTATTTCAGAATATCACCATTAAACTTAGTGCGTAATAATTTTTACATAAATGATGAAAAATTGAGATTTTTTTTTGTACAAAATCGGCATTATAAAAAACGTGGCATTCTTATAGGCATTTTTCGTCATATAGATGCCAAATGACCCCTGTACCTCTCTCTTCAGGGTCGACATCGCTTTACCACACTCTGTATACGTTAACAATAAATAATGAAACTGTCAGATACGGAGACAGCGGATCATAATCATAAAAAGAAATATGACGACAGTGCTTTGGCTGTCAGATAGGCGTAATTATTTCGTTGGTTGCTTAACTGGTGGCAAAGGACCCCATATCTGGACCTATGTAAAAAGTGGTTTCAGTAAAATGTCATAGAACTGGAGTATGTTGTACCTCAAACCATGCTGATTAAAAGACTCACTGGGTCCAAACAACTTTATACTTAAAAATCTTGGAAACCTTGACTTTAGGGAGTTGGGCTCGTTGAAACTTTTATCAGCATGGTTTGAAAAAAACATTTTTTCGGATTTTCTCCTGCTCGCTCATCAAATTTTTAAAGAAATTATTATATATTTATTTATAGCATTTGCTTCTTAAGTTTATGAAGTTGGCAAATTTGAAAAATAACCCCCCCAAAAAAGTTGACTTGCTACGCCCATGACTTCAGTTTTATGACATTTAATTGAAACCACTTTTTGCATAGGTTCAAATACGGGACCCTTTAAACTGCTGAATCTGAATAATCTTTTGCGGTTTTGGATTTTTTTAAAAACCACACAATTATAGATAATAATTACTTATATAGTGCAAGCGTATCCATAAATAAAATCAACATTCAATCTGATGGGTCATATACTAAAGCTTAACATTTTTATTTTGTTTTACAACTAATTCCAATAAAATCTTTCCACAGTTTTACATCTATTTTGGCCTCATAATATTTATCGGTTTTCCTTAAACTAGTAATAAGTTTAGAAATCACCAATAATTTGTTTTTCTCCTCGGTCCAACCGTTACTTATAATACAGATATAACATATAATTTAAAGAAATGTAAGCTGGGGATATTTTTCATTTTTGTTTTGATGTTAGTAAAAGAATATCTCCTTTACTATTGATTTCTGATCAACCTAAATGTATTTATGGTCGCTGAAAATCACATTATCTTCTCCGCTTTAGGAGCCATTCTGTGAAAAAATATAGCAGAGTATAAAGGAAAAAAATGTAAATGTGAAATAAAAGAGTTCTTTAATCATCAATCGCTGAATTTTTGTTTGTAAATTTGTTATCTTATTTTTAAGGCATTTTTTAAATAATATAATTAGTTTGTATAGCGTAATGCTGGGAAAGGCTTATGAAGTTTCTGTTTAATAGCGATTTTGAAAACGCAATTAACTTATTGAAAAATTTTCTTATAGAAGAGAACATAATTAAATAGAATAGTTGGTGAAAGTTCATATTCCGCGGGTTGCTTGAAATTGCTTGAAATATACAGGGTGTTTCACGTGGAAACGGACATGGTTTAATGGCAGATAGAGGGGGTAATCATAATCATCCATAGAAAAAGCTAGTTGGGCCTTCGTTGCTGAAATACAGGGTGTTTTATGTATTTTTGCCAAAATTTCTTTTAAATTCGAAAAATACATACAAAAATAAATAAAATGCTTCATTAATTTTTTTGCCACACTTTTGCCATCGTCGAAATAAATTTCACTAAATAATCAGGATGTATACTTTCTGGAAAAAACCTGGAAAAGTCAGGGAATTTGATTTTGGCCAGAGAAATCAGGGAATTTTTAAATTTATAAAAAAAGTCAGGGAAATTTATGACAACTACTTGTCAAAAAATGTTTTCCTTTTGCCCTTTCCCCGCTCATCAATTTTCATTTTCGAGCAGAAAAATATTCTGAAGTTTTTATCGAAAAGTCCTGGAAAACCTGAAAAAATCAGGAAATTTCAAAATTGTGAATTGGTATACACCCTGAATAATGCAATATTAGAAAATATCGATGAATGATACGCGCAAAAAATGCTTCCACTATTTTTTTTTTTTTTTTCGAGAAGGGGAAACCCACACGGGCTGCCCATCCCAACTTGGAATGGGTCTGAGTGTCAGCCTCTAACTGACTAAAACCCCTCCTCCTAGGGGTCGTCTGTAAAGAATACTCCGATGGCACTGCAGCCTCCTGGGCTTATTGTGCTCTCCCTGTCTTGCTGTCTTAGTTTGCACTGTCCATTTTAATACTCCTGTATCACTGACAGGATGATGCAGGTCTGAAAATGGGCGAGTTATGATGGTCTCCGGGTCTAGTTGTGTTTGCCCGTAAATATTATAACTCACTCTACCCATTTTTCCTGTGCCGTTGGCAGCAGGTCTAAGAAAATTGGCAGAGTGATAGTTGCCAGGTCCATTATCTTTCCCCGTTGATATTATATCCTGCAGTCGTATAATATGCTTTGTCAGCAACGGCTTCGCTACACGGCGTTCCTCGCTGGACACCACCCCAGTCAAGTCCTCGTCCCGCGCGACGTCGCTCTACTTCGGTGCTCTGTTCCGCAATAGCCTCGCTACGCGGTGTCCCTTGATGGCCCATAACCCCGTCAAGTCCACACCGCTAGCGACGTTGCTTCACTTCGCACCCCTGCATCACTTTAGCAAGGACCGCTGTAGCCTCCTCATTGTGATGCAGTTTTGTCTGGAATGGACCTATTTTCCCATTCCTTCAACCTTTTGAAGGTTGCTCCACCAGGCTATGCTCCTTGTCAGCAACGGCCTCGCTACGCGACATTTCTTGATGGTCCGTCACCCCAGTCAAGTCCTCGCCGCTTGAGACGTTGCTTCACTCGCACCCCTGCATCACTTTAGTAAGGACTGCAGTGGCCTCCTTAGTATGATGTAGGTTTATCTGCACCTTCAGCTGGAATGGGCCTATTTTTTTTCCCTATCCGTCCTGAAGGTTACTCTCCCCTGGCTCGGGAACCCAGATGAGAGGCTCGGGTGCTTTGGAAGGTCCTTGGTGTTGACCGAAGTCACGGACACCCCCTCCCTCAGCTGCTTGACCTCTCGCACTACGCTCGTGGGCTTTGTTATGGGGGGGTCTGCACAGAACATGCCGAGGAACCCCCTCCCTCTCCACGAGTAAGGGAAAAGGATGATCACCACGCACGGAGCCCCTTACATACGTGGAAGGCATTTATACAACGAGGTGCGCCTGTGCCCCGAGGTTTGTTGCTAGTGGTCGGGCTCCCCCCCGATCATGCGTCCCATCGGCGCGCACAATACCTTGGGATTGGGGAAGTTTTTATGGTGGTACTTCATACACGTGGTCAGGGCGGTGAAGCCAAGACCCCCGTGCCCTCCGCAGAGAGATACCCCCGACCTGGGTCAGGGGGTCGTTGCCACTCCAAGCGGTTTACGGTATGTGAGCTGATCCGCGACGTGGTTTTAGCCGGGATGGACTGGGTTATTAGCCCTACTCCTCAGCAGTATGACCACGTTAACCTTACTCCTCGCGGAGTCTGGCCGTTCTCCTATCCGCCACCTGGAGACGCGCCTAGCAGGTGCTCAACCCCCCACCCTCGTGAAAGGATGGTACCAGGTTCCACTATTAAATTAGGCATTTACTTTTTTTTTCAGTAATAACTGTTTTAATTACCAATTTTTATGGAGGAGGTAAAATTAATAAAATAAATAAATGTTGGAGGACACTGAATCAAGAATCTATTTCGTTCCTCTCATTTTTCAAAGACTAAGAATACAGCAACTGCTCATTTCCCATTGGATTTTTAATCAGCATGGTTTGAAGTGCAACATACTCCAGTTTTATGGCATTTGTCTGAAACCACTTTTTACATAGGTTCAGATACGGGGTCTTTTTCTGGAATTTCTATTGAGAAGTCCTGGAAAACCTGGAGAAGTCAGGGAATTTCAAAATTGTGAAATGGTATACGCCCTGAATCGGTGTGTGATGGAGCTAAACAGACGACACCAGAAACAGACCACATTTTTTTGAGCATAGCCCCCTCCCTCCAAAAATTGGTCTCTTTCTTCCCCCCCCCCCAAAAAAAAAAAGTGGTTTGTTTTTGGCGTGCTTAGCACGAATCAGGTCCATGTTTTGCTTATCACCCACCAATTTTTAGTAAATCGCGAAAAATCTAAAGAACCTCACAAAAAACCTCATAGAAAAATTGGTGGATGGTGGAGCAAAACGGACACCCGATTTTTTTTCAATCTAAAAATTTTACCATTTTTTAGAGTAGAATATTTTCTTTTCAAAAAGCTGTAATTAAAATCAATGGTCTCATTTAATGAATTTCATTTAGTAGTTATTACTTCTTGTGGATAAAGTATTACTTAAAATTAGACGATATTGAAAATTTCAGATGAATCCGATATGTGGTTTTCGAAATATACGACTTTTAAGAGGGAATTAGAAGCGCGGTGCGACCGCAACATCGTGACGTCAGAGAATAGTAATATAAATCGGTGAAAATAGTTGATAAACTGAAATTCTTCACAAACACGCATAAGTTTCAAAACACACTGCTTGAGTTAATGATTTGTAATATTGTGAAACTATGATAACGCGCTGCAGCTAGCTGCTTCGGCTAGCGGGTTCCTATCAAGTGACGTCACGGCCGATACTCGAAAAGGCGGGTGTGGTCCATTTTTATGATTTTTTTAAGACGATTTATAGGCCTCACAAAATTCTAGTTTTTTGCACAGGGTCTTAAAATTATAAGATCTTAAGATTAGATAATCAAATAAAAAAAAATGCTAAGTGAACCCATCCCTTGCAGAACTGCTGATCATTTTTAAATGACTTGTTATCGAAACTGAGCACTGGCGCGCTGAGCAGCAATAGAATACATCCAGTGTGCAATATATATAAGTAATATATACCGGCACGGTAGCTCAATCGGTTAAGGCGTATTGAGTGGCGAATACGCTGATCGACTCGCTACCGCGCTCTGGGTTCGACCCCCAGCCCCGGTATTGACAACACCGGTGGGTGTGGATGTATGTCTGCGTTTTTCCGAATGTGTAACCCCCTTCCGGACAGCCTTGGCTTTGGATTTGGGGGTTATCTACTATCTGTAGTGTGTTTATGTTTAATATAAGTAATTTTTATTTACTTGCAACTTCTTTACCTTTTATCCAATATTGTTGATTCTGATGGATTTAAAAAAAATATCTTAATGATATCGAAGCTGACGCAAACGACATCAATATTAGTATAAACTACGTGATAAACACAAACTTTTTATAAATTAAAACGGCCATGTGCAACTTGTAAGGTATATTACCACTTTCTCTAGCTAACCGTTTTGGCCGCTGTATATCCAAAACAAAACAATTTTCTTATATTGTTTGTTCCTTTTTTATATTTATCGGAAAAATTACGTAATTGAAAACATAAAAATTTTTAATTTTCCCAAATGAGAAGCAAGAGGGATGATGAAATTATCCGGGTTATTAGATGCTCCAGGAACAACTCGTCCTTTTATCATTCAGAGGAGAACAAGAGCCTTTGACATGATTACTTTTTTTATTACCATGTCTCGTTTTCTTGTTTTCCCTGGAGTAGTGGATTCTTCTCCCGCGATTGCAGCCAGCCACATCTCTCCAAACCAACTGAAATATTAACAATTCATATCATTTACCGCGACGTGCCTTATAGGATGGAGCGGCTAGGGACATGCGAAACATCTTATGTATAAATAATATAAATTTATTTAGTAAAGGTGCTTAACTCGAATATTCAAGCGGTTATTCCATTTTAAACGAGCAAGTTTCTGAACTGTTATATCGGTTGAGAAACAAGTAACACTTTCGGCAGCTTACTTCGGGTCTTGAGGCGTAATAGCTCAGTTAAATAATAATAAAAGATCTTTATTCGTAGATAAATAAATAAAACTATTTATTACATTTAATTGCTCTAAAATAGGCGGAGTTTAGCTTATGCTATTCAACTCAACCTTAGTATATTAACTAAATGAAATCATTTTGTTAAAATTTGAGATTTTTTTAAAACGGTATCCTACTGATTTCTTCTTCAGGAATTAATTTTATGTATTTTATATAGTATTTTTGATTTTTTTTTAATACGCTAGGAGAACGTTTTCAGTAATATTCTTAACAAATTTTGTGTCTCATCAGTCTTTAAAGGGTCTGTAACTTTCATACACTTTTTTAGATTTATCTGGTAATAAATCCGCTGTAGCTTCATTTCATGTTTCAGTTATATCTGGAGGAGGGGAACTAATTTGTTCCTCACTATCAGAAGTCATTTTTAACAGTTTTACAACAAAATATTCAGAGTTCAGACTGACAACTGGTAATTAATTCCAGAAATTGCCACTATCAAATGCCATCCATAGATAACTATGAATAAACTTTCGTTAGTAATAATTCGCGAAAATCTCGGAGTGGGCGACATCTACATTCTGACAATATAACATGTTTAAGAACAAATCCGTTTCTATTGACATTTACTGGAAGGTTAACTTTGTTGCTGAAATTGTCAAAACAAATCTCAGAAAATTCACTTGATGAAATTATATTAGGCATTTTTTTATACTTGTCCGTTTTTTAAATATTTTCGGAAGCTATAAACACTACCAAACACAATTTTCACTGTATTAAACTGTTTTTCCAATGTCCCAAATGCCTATTATATGTCATAATTTTGTTGTTCGCTCTTATAATCTAACATTTAGAGCGCCACCTGTTGGTGGGTGATTTTCGCGAATAGACTTGGATCTATCAAAATTAGACTAAAATATTGAAATTAAATAATACCTATACCGGATGCCAAAGGCTAGTGGCTCCCCCCTATATTTCCTTTATTTTTTAACTTATCCATTTGAAACTTTGGCTGGATAAACTACCTGTAAAAATGGATTTTTGGACATAAAAAATGGTATGAGACCATTTCCGGTTTACCCGGAAATGACCGCAACTTTCGATTTTTAAATGGAACACCCTGTATATTATTACATATTTGGATTCAGGACAGCATTCTGAGTATATCTTGAGATTTTCGCGAAAATCTCATGATATACTCAGAATAATCATTTGATGGACTCCATATCTATAGTCTCCAATAAGTGTCTGTACTTATGAGTCCAGTCTTTTTCACCTACTCTATCTTGGTTGTTAGTTTAACTCAAAATGGTAGTGAAATCAACTTATAAAGACAATCGTATCTTTTATAATAAGAAAACAATGCAGATAGCTCTTCCACTAAAAATTGCTCAATTTTTTTGCAGATTTCATGTCATCGAAGTATGCTTCTATCTGCCTCGACACTATTTACCCTGCACTTTGTTTAAACAATTTCTGTAACATTTGTTAATAACGAGAATTGTTCAGCATCTGAATCTAGAAAGAATAAGGTTTCCATTGGTTTGAATATCTTTAAGAAATGTTAAAAAATTAGCCTGTAAATGCGGTATGAACATAGTAGTATATTTCATTAGAAGCCCAGAAAATAGGTTTTTCCCGTGTGCGCGGGACGTCATGCAAGCACGGGAAAAGCATGTATAGTAATCCACAGACCAGGCACTCAAAAAATGTCGGTGCCTTCGACCCTTCAAACACGCCGCACGCAAAGCCAAAGTTGCCGACAATTTTGAGTGCCTCTGCCTAAATCTGCGGTTTACTTTATGCACGGGCAATGAACGATATTTTTCATTATTAGAAACTTGCGATTTAAAATATGAACGAACAAAAACCTATATCTTTAATTTGTGTTATTGCAAATATGCAATCTTTTAGCAAACACTTCATTTTATAGAATTGTAGTTGATGAAGTTGAGGTTACTAAATTGCAAATTATTTCTTGGTCTCCCCAATTACAATGTTTTCTAGTTGACGTTGTGTTTCCTATTCTTGAATGACTGAATAATTTCAGAGAAACTTCAGTCTTTCTGCTTACCGATTCTTCAATGTAGCCTTCAACTACAGTCGAGAAACGCCAATCTCCGTGACTTTTTAGAGTAAGCAAAACTCCTTCGCCTTCGACCAACATAGATGCTGAAGATCGTCCCACGGGAAAATGTTTCCTGTGCGAGCGCACATTCAATTTAACAGTTAATTTTACCGTTTAAATTTAAAGTGATAATTGTACAATTGTGGAAACTGACTTCACTCGAGGATGGTATGTCGCTCACTGCAATAGTTTTTTTATTAAATCACTGGGTAATTATTGAAAAAGCACCAGATTTGGTAGCAGATAAGATGCTATTAGAAATTACAACTTTCTTCTCAATTTATTTGTCTATATATCCCTCCGCAAACATCGAAGACCGCCAGCCCCCATGTCATTTAAGACTGGCGAAATCAGCTCCAGAATCAGCTAGCAGTGTAGCAAATGATCTTCGGAAGCAATGGCCAGTATAGCTCTCTGCTTCTGATAATTTTAAATATGTTGCAATTTCTTTTGGAGTATTTCTAATTTTATTAATACTAATAACCTGCTTTACACATTTTTCATTCACATATCTAATAAAAATCTTCGGTTGGTAATGAACTCTGGACGCAAAGTATAATATTTTCGGTATAATTTAATATAGGAAATGATGAGTGTTCCTGAGTGTGAGTTTTTGAATCTTAGATTTTTACAGTAATAATTGAATCCTTATCCGTAATATCATCTATTGTAATTTCAATAGTTCGCTTCTTCTACTACCCCATATATGTGCATTAAAATAAACTGAAACAATATGTGTAGCAAATTGTAGATGACATACATGTCAAATAAATTAATTGTGAATGTCAAAATTTTCTCTTCGCATTTTTAGTAATTTTTGAACTATTGGATACAGTTTTCGAAAAAATGTTGTTTGATACTGGATTGCGAAATTCTTTTGCATTCTCGAATGATTTTTTTTGCTCGCTATCGCCAGAATGACGCCCTCCACATTTAAATCCGTAACATAATTCCAGATAATGGACATATTTTTCCTAAGTTACATCTTCGAGTGCACACCTTGTCGTTTTAGGGGCATCTTTCGAGAAGCTAGATTCCTGACTATAATGGTTTTCTAATATTATATGATCGTGTTTGAGCAGTTAATAAATTTTCCATGAATAGAAAGAGCGTTTTATGTATAGAAAACGGTGAACGCTGCTACAATATTAATATAACATTGTTCGTAGCTAACCAATGTTGCGAATAATAGTAGGCAGAAGAGCAGCGAGCTTTTGTAGCGTATAAATAAACCATTCTGTTTATATTTCACTGCTTTTCCAAGGGTTAATTTACTTGTACAAAAAACATCTCGGGATTTTCGCTTAACACCTGCTCTAATCAAGCAAGGCGTTGTCCTTTGCGAGGAAACAGAGAGTAGTTTTGTGCGAAATTTCCTCCGCGGGTAATTACTGTGTTTTCTGGCCCAATCCAGTCGGGTGTGGTGGCGGCTAATTGGCGGATGTTATACGTGCACATCGGAGGCGGCGTCGATTAAGACCTGCGCCATAGAAACCAACCCCCCGGCGGAGGCGGCGTTGCATTTCACTTATACACGGTTTATTACTTATTTAACCCAAACCACTCTCATTACCCGTTTTATGTAAGATCTCTATTAATATCAAAGTGGGCGCTCGCAAGGAAAATTAAACACGAAATTCCTTGGTTGATTGCGCGGTCGAGATTCGGTAGATTAATGTACAAGGCACTTTAATGCACTGGAAATTAAATTTGTTTTGAGCAAACAGGAGCTGAATGCCTATAGTGTAACAACCGAACCGTTTTATACGATGGGCGCAAAACGGAATTAGCTGAAACTTGGAGAAATAAGTTTAAAATTGGGCTTCGCCCGATTTAGCACAACAGTATTTCTGCCGTTTGGCCGGCTAGAACTTTTATACTCCAGACTATTCTGTCGTATATTTTAACACGATAAGTACAATTAACGACAAATCAAATTGTAGCGGGTTTATAATTATCTTGCATGTACATGGTCAATTACGCGTGAAATTCATAGATGAATTTTCTTCTTTTATTTTTTTTAATGTTTGTTAAAAATACACTTTATTCTAATTATAATAATAATAATAATAACGTTTATTGTGAACATTGAGACGTAATTAGTCCATGCCAAAATTGCAAAAACCCCAAAAGTGCAAGGGTAGCGACGAAACATGACTACCCTCCGTTTTCGAGGACGGCCAACACGATGGTGATAGTCGCGTGGTCCCTACCCCCCTCGAACTAAACGCAAAAAACCACCCCTTTTTTCTATTTTTCTTTGTCAGGCATGCGAAGATTTGTTGGATTGTTTTTTTTTTGAGGAAACTCAATATGTCCAGTAAAATTTCGCAACCAGACATCCTAACGACCCACGGGGATTGAAACCACCCCCTCCCTTACTACCGAAACATGCAAAAAACATCCAAACGTGCTGAAAATTGTTTTCTACGCGTTTTCAAGGGCGTGGAACACGATGCTGATATTATTTAGCCTCCCACCCCTAACCAGGGTGTATTAAATAGGTGATGCGACGACAACCCTCGTTGTGGCTTCATAAGTGCTTACTTTGTACATAATGTAATAGATGACAGGACCAATAAGATCTCTCATTATTTGCTTATAAAAAGATAATTTCACAGGTTCCGCGCATACGTGCATACATTCCCGGCCTTTTGTTTTTGTTTAGTGAAGCAAGAGTCCAGTGACATTAACTAGCTAAATTAAAACATTGAAAGAATATATGCAACACTACATGCAGCATTGCACATGTCGTCACAGCTAACCTCAAAAATATATATTTCTTAAGATTTACATTAGTCGGGGAGCCCTCCCTAGCTGTACGTGCACCCCCCGCCCGATCCTTGGGGACAATGTTTTTCATAAAGATTGAAGCCTAAGGAACAATTTAAGACATATTCTAAAAAAAAAAACGGGCTGTACTTTTAAAATGGCGGCCATATGTTAAAAAAAAACTGTTGCCAATGTGGTTTTTGTCATTTAACACAAAAACTAAACAAGATGGACAAAAACTTTCTTCACAAAAAACAACGTGCATAAAATTTTCTACAATTTTGTACCTATACAATATTTTGATAGGAGTTACCATTTTCCAGATAAATGAGTCCAAAATTAAGAAAACATGGAAATTCATATATCGGTAAATCATTTAAAAGAAATAACTGTGACAATTATTGTAAGGCGTATAATATAACTTTATATTATTAACATAAAAATAAAATAAAATAAAATAAACTGAAAAAAATTAATAATAATAATAATATTAAAATTTGCAGGCATTTATCTCGAAAACGGTAACAAGGATATCTGGAAAACGGTAACTCCTATCCAAATATTGTATAGGAACAAAATTGTAGAAAATCTCATGCACTTTGTTTTTTGTGCAGAAAGTTTTTCTCCATCTGTTTTAGTTTTTGTGTTAAATGACAAAAACAATATTTGCATTTTTTTTTAAACGGACGCCATTTTGAAAGTACAGCCAGCTGATTTTTTTTTAGGACATGTCTTAAATTGTTCCTTAGGCTTTAATATTTATGAAAAACATTGTCCCCAAGGATCGGGGGGGTGCACTGACAGTTAAGGTGGGCTTCCGTAGTGTTACGTTTTATACTGAATCTTATATTTTATCTTAAGAGCTGAATCATTTATCTGGGAAATGGTAACTCCAATGCAAATATTGTATAGGAACAAAATTGTAGAAAATTTTATACACTTTATTTTTTGTACAGAAAGTTTTTCTCCATCTTTTTTAGTTTTTGTGTTAAATGACAAAAACGATATTTGCAATTTTTTTTTAACGGACGCCATTTTGAAAGTGCAGCCAATTTTTTTTTTTTAGGACATGTCTCAAATTGTTCCTTAGGCTTTAATCTTTATGAAAAACATTGTCCTAAAGGATCGGGGGGGGGGGGGGGGTGCACGGGCACTTAGGGTGGGCTCCCGTAGTACATGTACTACGTAGCTATTATTAAAATTTCTGCCTGGTTCCTGTACTTTCAACCAAAATCAAGTTCAACGTAATGTGTATGTGTATATAAGTTTTAAATAGTTTGTCACAATAAAATAAGACACTTTTTGGAGGTTAGGAATCTAACCTATAATTAGCAGTCTATTTTTATTTATCAACAATATTAAAAAAATATTTGCGTGAATTTTTAAATATTTGCTTGAAGAAAGTATGGCTCCAAGCTAAAAATGCCTATACGAACATTAAAAATGAGAATACATGAAAAAACCTTAAAATTTGAGGTTATGTTAGTTATACGATGCACATGCCCAGGTAATTGTAGGACCTTATAGCTCTTGCCATCAGTACTTTAGTAAAAGTAAATAGAAACCATGCACTTATGAAGCCATTATTATAATAGGAAAGTGCCGTATGTCGGACCACCTATTTAATACACCGTGCCCCTAACGTATTTTTGTTATCAGGCATTCGAGGACTTATTGGATGGAGTTTTTTGAGCAAACTCAATACGTTCTGTAAATTTTAGCAACTAGATATCCTAACGACCCCCGAGAGTTGAAACCACCCCCTCCCTCCAGTGGCGTAACTAGACGTCATGGGGCTCCAGGGAAAAAAATTGTTAGGGGGCCCCCTGTTATATTTTCTTAATACCCAATCCTAATTCGAAAAAGATTTTTTTTTGATTCCAACATTTTTTAATGAGCGGGGGGGGGGGGGAGAAATCCGAAAAAAAAAACAGGCGCCGGCTGGGGCCCTTTTTCTCCCGGGGCACCTCCCCGGTTTGCCATGCCATAGTTGCGCCTCTGCCTCCCTCAATCCTAAAGTGTCCCTCAAAGAGAAGGTTTTAAAGAAGGTATACCTCGTTTTTACGGTTGGAGAACACGGTAGTGGCATCAATTTCTCTCTTAGTCCTCAAAAACTACCCTTGCATGCACAAAACCATCGGTTTTTCTTATAGTGAGATTACAAGCGCTCATTGGATCAGGTTTTCTAGGTAGATAATTCTTTTTATTGCAGCTTAAGATGAGTTTGATAGGACGAGTTATGCGCATGTATATGTAGTCGTGTATGTGCATAGTCGACTTTTTTTATTATATATTTATTTTCACATTATGTGCATGATTTTTATTCTTATGCTAGACATGCGTCGTATTGTTAATATTGGAAAACCCCCGATCCAAGAAGTCCTCGCATGCCTGATAACAAAAAATAGGAAAAGGGGGTGGTTTTATGCATTTGGGGATAGTTGGTTAGGAGTGAGAGGTTAAATGATATCAGCATCGTATTGCCGGGCCTTGAAAATGAGTAGAAAACAACTTTCAGCATGTTTCGATATTAAGGGAGGGAATGGTTTCAACCCCCGTGGGTCGTTAGGATTTCTGGTTGATACATTTTACAGGACATATGTTGTGTCCCCCCCCCCCCCCCCCCCAAAAAAAATCGATCCAACTAGTCCTCGCATGCCTGACAACGAAAAATTTGCGTTTGGGGGTAGTTCGAGGGGCGCGATTATCACCATCGTGTTGGCCGTCCTCGAAAACGGGGGAGTAGCCCTGTCTCGTCGCTACCCTTGCACTTTTGGGGATATACACTTTTTTTGTAAGTTTCGTATGGACTAAATTTGTCTGAATCCTCTCGTAAGAATTTAAAAGGAAAAATGGAAAAATGTGTACATTATCTCAAATAACATTGCGTATCTAAATATGGAGGATGCCATTCTGTTAAAAAAAGCGTAAAAAAATGTTGTTTTTTTTGATTACTGAAAATTAATTAATATTATGTTTACATTTACAAGCTTATTTTTTACCATTTTTAAAAGGTTTTAAAACCAGTGAAAAGCATATCATTTATAGATTCAGGTGCTGCCAAATTATCCTCGAAATTATTGTGGATAAATACTACATAAATTATTTAAACAAGGCGTTCCCGAAAAGTACACTTTCAGCAGATTACATTTCGAAATATTTTTAAAACTATCACACATAGGTGCATACTTTTAGGATATGAAATCTGCAGAAAATAATGGAGAAATTTTTAGTGAAAGAATTATCTGCATTGTTATAATGTTACAAAAGATATGATTATTTTTGCAAAGCGCCTCGTTGTTTTCAGCTACCGTAATTGCAAAACATATATAATACGTTATTTTACTTATTATTTATACGTAAGGATTATCACGAGGGGTAAATCACTTAGCAATATGTGGGACAGGTATATGTGCAATGGTGTGCAATATCGTGCAATATGTATGCAATATGTGTGCAATATTGTACTTGTGGGTATGGGACACATAATTTCAAGTGATTACCCCCTCGGATTATCATTTGTTATTATGGAAAAAAACAGAGAAATTTAAAGATTATTCACTTTCAAGCAAAAATTATTATGTTATAATTCAAAATGTTGATGAGATTCAGAAAACAACGTGCAACTAAATGAACTTTATCACTTCACTTTTTGTGCATGAAAAATAACAATATATAAGTAATATATATACATTATGCGTACTTAAACTAAATCAACACCCTTCACAATGGCGAACTATTATACATTCCAACCCAACTTTGCTGCAACCACAGTTCTCGCTACATTTTTTAAATTACACAAAATTTATTTTCAGAAGTTACATTGGCACATATAGTTCAATCAATGAATGCCCAAAAGGGAATTGTAGAGAACATTTTGGAGGGGAGAATTTTTCTCTTCAGGGATGTGTTGGGGGTAGTCAGGAGGTAAACATACTAAAAGTCCCCGCCCCTAGCCCCGCCGCTTCAGCGGGGAGGGGGGTGGGAAGGTTCCTTTTTTCGATTCTTCGCTTATAACTCGGAAACGATGCGTCGTATCGGAAAAGGTAATCTGTGCAAAATTAAACGTAATTAAATTTCCCACAAGAATGTTTATATTCATTTTCTTCCTGTGTGTTATATTTTACGAGATATTCGCCAGCGATAACCGATAATTAATAAAAAAAAATCAATTGTGTACCTTGAATATTTCTATCAAAGCGGTTTACCGTGGTCTGCTAATAAATAACAGTCACAAAACAATCTTTATTTTACAACACTCGACGTATTTACTAACGTAATATTTTGTCGAAGTCTAGACATTTCCTTAAATATACAGTGTGACTCACTTAAAATGAAGATACACTTATAACTTTTTCATTTTGTTTCCGATTTGAATCAAATTTTACTTAAGTATAGAACGAATTAAGATATACTTATGACCAGAAAATCATTCACCTGCTATAAAGCAAAGCCACCTGCGGTACCAAAATATGCTGAAAAAAATAAAACATTTTGAATGTTAGAAATTCTAAAAAATGCATCCAATCGGCGCCACAAACGTACATACACCAAAATTTGATTTGATTATTGATTGGGTATATTTCATACATAAGCTCATCTGGCAAAGGGGGTTCTCAGCTTCCGCAATTTGTGGTGGCTACGTAAAATTCATCGTTCGTAAGATTAAAAATCAATATGATTTTTAATCTTTTTCCTCATATTTTGGTACCCGCAGATAGCTTTTCCTTTATAGCAGGTGAATGATTTTCTGGTCATAAGTAGATCCTAATTTGTTCTATACTTGAGTAAAAATTTGATTCAAATCGGAAACAAAAATTAAAAAGTTATAAGGGTATCTTCATTTTAAGTGAGTCACACTGTATATTTAAGGAAATGTCTAGACTTCGACAAAATACTACGTTAGTAAATACGTCGAGTGTTGTAAAATAAAGATTGTTTTGTGACTGTGATTTATTAGCAGACCACGGTAAACCGCTTTGATAGAAATATTCAAGGTACACAATTGATTTTTTTTTATTAATTATCAATTTTCGGTGGCGAATATCTCGTAAAATATAAGACATAGGAAGAAAATGAATATAAACATTCTTGTGGGAAATTTAATTACGTTTAATTTTGCATAGATTACCTTTTTTCGTACGACGCATCGTTTCCGAGTTATAAGCGAAGAATCGAAAAAAGGAACCTTTCCACCCCCCTCTCCTACTGAAGCGGCGGGGCTAGGGGCGGGAACTTTTAGTATGTTTACCTCCTGACTACCCCCAACATATTCCTGAAGAGATAAATTCTCCCCTCCAAAATGTTCTCTACAACTATTTCATTGACTGGACTAATACACTTAGGGATAAACAACTGATTCTTCAAATCACAACCAAACTCAATTTGATCGGAAATTCTGATCTATAGCAGTTATACTTTTCTAAGAAACTATATGATACGCACCTCTCAAAATGTGCTGATAAAAGAATCCTCAGTAGGTGGTAAATAACTTACATCAGACTTACAAGTGTGAATTAAATGCACGCACCATTTATTCAAATCCCCTTCAATTGATGACCGAGCATACAAAAGTCTAACAAAATATCGAGCCAAATTTTCTAAAACGGTAATATCACTCGTAGAGAAACAATCTTCGAATCATTGTATTAGTAATCAAATTCTGAATCCTTTAAGAAATGTGCGTTTATCTGTCCGACGCGGCCTGTTACGTTTTTGTGAGCAGGATAACTCAAGAAGCAAAAATCCGATTTTATTGAAATTTGGCGACTCAGTGTTGACTAGAAGAAGAATCCTATAATTTTTAAAATAAATTGGTAAATATAAAAGTTATGGGATATTCTAAAAAAAAACTGTACGTGAAGAGTATTTCAACCATAAATAAGATTCTACAAAAATGAAAGTACTGCTAGTATTAAAAAAATCTAGTTTCGATTTGTTTTTCTGTTATCTCTCCTAAATTATTCATCTACGAATTGTAAATTATTGCCAACGTTTAGTCTTAAAAAATATGTCTATGAAATTCACATTTTCGTTATGCTATGAAGTATTTCAGCATTTTGTTATAACAAATCAACAAAATTCTGCAACAATATCACCTTTGAAACTTTACGTTATTTACCGATAGACGGCGAGACTTTTTAGCTAAGAGTAACTATATTAATATCAATCAATTTAAAAATTGATATTAATATAGTTACTCTTAACTAAAAGTCTCGCCGTCTATCGGTAAATAACGTAAAGTTTCAAAGGTGATATTGTTGCAGAATTTTGTTGATTTTTCGTCACATCAGATATTGTATATTCGGTATAAACTAAAAACTCACTCCGCAAGCATCCAGATTTGCTATCTAAGTCTCTTAGAACGAAAAAAAAAAATTGACACTCTATTTCCGCTCCGCTGTATAGAAATACTTAATTGTTCATAGAACCTTAAAATTACAATATTTGTGAAAGGGGACTGATTCCAAATAAACTTTGAGACCTTGCCTTCTCGTACATACACTAAATCTCACTTTTATGAACTCTTACTTGCTTGCTTTACCTCCATTCAACATGGCAACATGGCGCAGATTGAGGTAGTTGTTGAAGAACTCAATAAACTAAAGAAATGTGACTTAATTGATATTATAATAACAAAAAAAGTGTCCAATGACATTAAGTTAAGTGAAATTGTGCGGAAATTTATTGATGACAAGGAGGCATCCGAATTCTTTGACAGCAGCAGTGATTTGCCTTCACTCGGAACAGCTGATCAGGTTAGTGTTATAACCCTAAAAAGTGAACTAAAATGCTCTCAAATTGAATTGAATTGTTCCAAAAGACTCAACTGTGAAATGGAAAGAACCATACAAAACCTAGAAACTATCATTCTATTACTTAAAAATGAAAATAATAACATAAACAATGTCCGAGTGTCGGGCGACGTTGCCAATGTGAAAATTATTTCCCAACATCTAGACGACATGGTTCGTTCACCTACCAAAACTGTGAACCATCATTCAAATCAATCAAAAATTGCTTTGAGAAATTCTGACCCTGTTTTCATGAAGAAAACAAAGCATACGTCACTAGAAAATGCAAGCTCTAGTGCATCAAGTGTTGTTTCGACGCCACTCCTAGAGACGCAACAAAAAATCCAGACAAATGGTACTGTTAACCAGGAAAAAAGCGAACAAATCAGAAAAAAGTCGAATAATAATAAAAAAATTATAGGCTCAGACGTAAACGAATGTAACGTGGCAGCTGAGGAGAAAGCCTGGATATTTGTATCCAAGTATAAAACATCATATACCATAGAGAATTTGCAAGAATATCTTGAAACCAAATTTCCTAATAAACATTTTTTCTGCAGTCAGACGAATAATAACTGGGGCACGTTTAACTCGTTTAAAATCGCCGTGGACTTGGAAATGAAGGACTTGATCCTCAATGCAGAAATATGGCCAAAAGGTATTGAAGTGTCCGAATATTTATTTCGGAAGAAGACATTTCAGTTTCCGAGAAAACGCTTTCCTAACCGAAGAACGGACCACCATCACTAGTGGAATTGCTGAGAATCTTTCTAAGACCAAATGTGTTAATATATGTTACTATAATATACAATGCCTTAGAAATAAGATAAATGAAATAGAAATAATCGCCAGTGAAAATAATTTCGACGTAATATGCTTAACTGAAAGTTGGCTACAAAATGTGGAAATTGATCTATTTAACATGAGAAATTATAATATTGCCAGTTTTTACTGTAGAAGCCTATCCATGCACGGTGGTATAGTCATCTTTTTAAAAAGAAATATAGCTTTTAAAATTGTTAATTGCTTTGACGTCCTATGTGAGGAAAAAAATTTTGAATGTGCCGCTGTTCAGCTAACCAACATGAATACCTTAATTGTAACAATATACAGATCTCCAGATGGAGACATAAATTTATTCTTTCATAAACTTTATTGTATGTTAGAAATAACCCAAAATATGAATTTAAGCATAATTGTAAATGGAGACTTTAATATTAATATAAGTAATATAGAACATAAAGATACAAAAAAATTCTCCGACATAATAAACTCTTTTAACTTTAGATTTGGTATAAATACTCCAACTAGGGTTGCTAAAATTCGCGATAAAACATGCAAAAGTTGCATTGATAATGTTTTAACAAATATTGATCATTCAAATATAACAATTAAGGTAATTGACTTACATCTCTCTGATCACTTCGGGATTCAAACCAAATTCGACATCATAAATAATAATACCACAAAAATAAGAAAGATACGCATAATTTCTGAGAAAAATTTAAAGTGTTTTAAATCGGATTTGTCAAATTATGACTGGTCTTTCTTACAAAATTTCTATAATTCCAATGAATTATTTACCTCCTTTTTTAGTATTCTACGCAATAAGTTTAATACACATTTTCCTGAAAAAAATATGAAACATAATGACAATCTTGATATTAAATGGTTTAATAATGATTTGAAACAGATGAGAAATTGTTTAGAAATTTTTTCGATAATTAAAGATAACACTGACTCTGAGGATGTCCATATATATTACAAAACATTAAAGCAAGACTATAGAAATAGTATTCAACAGGCCAAGAGAACAGCAAACAAAAAGTTCATAGATTCCTCGACGAATAAAAGTAAAGCAACATGGCAGCTCATAAACAATGAGTTGAAAAACGGAAACAATTCTAATTCTCTAATTCCGGCCGAAAATTTTAATAACTTTTTTGTAAATGTTGCAAATAAGATCATCAAAGATATACCACACTCTAATACAGATTTTAAGCACTTCCTAAATAAAAACCATATATCCCCATCTTTCTCCTTTTATATGTCTCCTACTGACATCCATGAAATCAATAACATAATTACAAATTTAAAAAATTCAAATAGCAGGGACATTTATGGATTTAATTCAAAAGTTATAAAATACATTAAAGATAACTTGGTGCCTATTTTAACTGAAATATTTAATAAATGTATAGAGCAACAGACGTTTCCTGACGTACTGAAAATAGCAAAAGTGGTCCCCATTCCCAAGAATGGAGACGTGGAAGATATGAATAATTTTAGGCCCATCTCTGTTCTACCTATCATATCGAAAATTTTTGAAATTTTAATAAAAAATAGAATTGTACAATTTTTCGAAGCTAACAACCTGTTTGTTCAAAATCAGTATGGTTACAGGGAAAACAAATCTACCTTAAAAGCTATTGTCAATATAATTGAAAAATTACTAGAAGCAATCGACCAAAATCTTGTGCCATGTGCAACGCTTTTAGATCTAAGCAAAGCTTTCGACTGCGTAACTCATGAATATCTCTTACAAAAGCTTGATTATTATGGCATTAGAGGAAGTGCTTTGAATCTGATTAGATCATATCTACACAATAGACGTCAAGCAGTAGCCTTGCCAACAGGTGACACATCAAATACACTACCGGTAAATATTGGGGTACCACAGGGGTCAATATTGGGACCAATTTTCTTCTTAGTTTTTATTAATGACTTACCAGTGAATGTACGATCAGAAGGCATAACACTTTATGCCGATGATGCTACTTTCGTTACTTCTGCATCAAATGTAGATGACGTAAAAATTAAAAGCTCCACAGCTGTAACAGATGCTATTAGCTGGTTTGTACCCAATAAATTAAAAAATAATTCCGATAAAACCCAAACAATAATATTTTCTCCAAAAATGGAAATTTCTTCTGTAAAATTATTGGGTGTTTACATAGACTCCCAGCTAAAATGGAACACTCATATCGATTATTTAGCCAAAAAATTAAATAAGGTACTTTACCAAACGAGGAAACTTATCGAATTAACTACCCTCGAAACAGCTATCACCTTTTATTATAGTAACTTCTACAGCTTAATTAGCTATGGCATTTTAATTTGGGGAGACTCTACAGAATTTGACAGAATCTTTAAGATACAAAAGAGAATGATTAGAATATTGGCCTCTACAGGCAATAGGGAACATTGTAGACCCTTATTCAAACATTTTAATATTATAACACTACCTGGTGTATTTATACTGCATTGTATAATGTATATTAAAGAAAATAACTCCCTCCCTGCAAACTCTACCTATCATAATTATAATACGAGAAATAAGGACGATGTAACCATACCCTATCACCGCTTATGTAGGACTCAACAACCTATTAACTACTTAGCTATAAAATTATATAACAAGCTACCACATTATTTGAAGGATAAGTCGATCAGGGCATTAAACTCATCTCTTAAGAAAATATTAATTGCACATCCTTTTTATAGTACTGCTGAATTTCTCAGTTATGACTTTCAGTTAAATTCTTCAATTTAATTATAAGATGTGATATTTCTGTGTTTTCTTTGTGGTAAATTTGTATATATATGTATGTATGTATATATATATATATGTATATATGTATATATATATATGTATTGTGTAGGTTTATTTTTACAAACTTATGTACTTTTTTTTATTGTGTTGTTATTATACACTCATACACTCATTTATACCTTAGATACTAGCATTATAACCACTGACAACCTTAAACATGTATATGTAACTTGGGCAATAAATTATCTATCTATATCTATCTATCATAACCATTCAACGGAATAGGATCAAAATATAATCAGATCCCATTATAATACATATGTGTGCCTTTCTAGTTAGCATCATAGACGGTTCCAGAGTAATCATACGCACAAAATAAACATTACAAACAGACCGACAGATTTTTTTTTTGCTCAAACTTAACATCTGGACGTCTCATGATATTCTAATCCTATTTGAACACCAATCATTTTTTTTATATAGTAACTATACTTCCACTCCACTACGTGAATGTGGAAATAAAAACTAAACTTTAGCAAATAGTGAAGTCAAATTAGGTTTAATGTGAATTGTCTGGTCAGGGCGGTTTTTTTGTTTTAACGTGTTCAGTGGGTCAACTATAGTTCACAGTTCAGTTTTGCAGTTTCTACGAGGTCGGCGTATTGTTTATTTAAACAATTTAATTTTTTAGACCATGTTTTTCATCGGTTTTCTTTGAATATCTCGAAATCTATAAGTCCTATGGAAATCAACAAAAAGAAGAAAAATGTTCGTTATGAGTTGTGGAACAAAAGTACATAAACTATAATTATTTCCAATTGTTGGGAAAATATAGCTCTTATAAAGTACAATCACCGCTTAAAATTGCAACAGCTCATAACGAACACTTTTCTTTTTTTTGTTGTTTTCCATAGGACTTACAGATTTCGAAATATTCAAAGAAAACCGAGGGGGCAACCGCTGAGGGGAAATAGTGTACAAATCGGAGGAATTAGGAAGGAATTGAAGGTATTTCGGAAGGAATTATTAGGTATTAAGGGAATTACAGAGGAATTTGGAGGAAATAAATATTATTACGAGGTATTAGAAGGGAATTAAGAGGAAATAAAAGGTATTAGGAGGGAATTAGAGCGTAAAAATATTGAAATGGACTGTTTATCTTGAAGAATTACATACCAATTCTTATACAAAGGACGTCAGTGTTGTAAAAACATTAGCGCCGAGGTTAGCGCTAGAAATATCTAGTAAAGAAAAAATATTTAATTTAATTAAACTGCTATGATACTATGGACTTCTAGTTCAGTAATATAACGATTTATATTGGACAAAAATCATAAAGTTTTGAAAATTGGTAGAAATGTTAAGGATAGCATAAGAATTACTAAACCGAAAAGTTCCCACCCCTAAATAGTGTGCTTCACCTCCTAGGACGCCGTTTCCACCCCCCATTTTGAGGTTTTCTAGATTATCTCGGGAACGGATTACTTTTTGATCAATTATTCCTTATAAAATTCTCTATCAAAAAGCATGTTTAGAGTTTTCTCCTAAAATTAATAGTATCGTGGGAAATAAGGCGCACACATAAGGGTTGATTCCGGTCAACACAATAAATTGTAATCTTTACTATAATCTACATTAAAGTTCAATGCTTAACGCTAAAGCAGTAGCTACTAAACTCCACCTAAAATTATAATAAATGTACCACTTCCACCCTCTCACCTCTATAAAATGACGCGATTTTTAAAGAAGCGAGAATATTGTATAGTGTACTTGTTTCCACGCCACCCTAGAGGTAAAGTACTTGGCGTGTGGTATCCCCTGTAGGCCGAATCCACTAATTATCAAAAGGTTACCTACGTTAATTAATCTTCATCGTCTTCCATAGACTCGACATTCATGCATGCTTGTCCGTGGTAATGGTAACACATTGTGGAGCAACGTAAGCCTGCTCTTCTGCAACTGCATCTGTTTTCGCACCTTAATTTGTATGACCAAGAAATTAGTGTTATGACAGATTCGGGAGCCGGTTCTTTTGTTGTCATAGTTCGGGTTAATATACCGCCAAATTTTTTCCATCCCCAATCAGTAGCTTCTAGCGCAACGTTTTTCCATGTTTGAATTTGGTAAAAAACGCGATATGAGTGTTGCCGAGCAGCAGCAGAAGTTGTTGGTAGTTTTGATAATATTACAGTATTGCTCGCTTTACCAACAAGTTTGTTAAAAATCATGAATCTGTATACATCTAGACTTTTTTCAGCGGAGGTATAGTTGTATAAAGCGAGAACAAATCGCTCTCCTACATCTACAATTTCTCCATGACTCGCTTTTTCATTATTAAAACTTTGCACGATGTTTTGTAATACTTCAGTAATATAACAGTTAAAATTGTAATATATTGGACAAAATTCATAAAGTTTCAAAAATTGCGTGCTTCATCCCCTAGAGGACGTCGTTTCCACTCCCATTTTGAGGTTTTCTAGATTATTTCTGGAACGGTGCATTTTTTCCATAAAAAAACCTATATACAGAATTATTCCTTATAAAATTCTCTATAAAAAACTTCTCTAAACTTTTTTCCTAAAATTAATAGTACTTTGGTAAATGAGACGCAAATGTAATCAGCGCAGGTCATATAATTCGCTGAATATCCGTATGGCTATTTCCAAAACTGTCTTTAGGAGAAAAAAGTATAAATATCTACACACCACCACAATGTAAAAAATTTCAATTTCTCTCATTACATCTCAGACGACCCAAGGTAACTGCATTATTTTAGAGCTTGCTGTAAACGCTGTTACTGTTCAGGGCTGCCAATGTGCGGGATTTTACGCAAAAACCGGGTATTTTAAACCCACTTTCGGCTAAAATCGAAACCGGAAGTCGGCCATTTTGGTTGTTTACATTATATAATTGGAAATTATATCCCATATCACTACACCAAATTTTAAAAAAAATCCATTCTTCCATTCAAAAGTTACAACAGTGTCCCTATCAGCTGAGCGATCTAGTATACAATATTCTCGCTTCATCAAAAATCGCGTTATTTTATAGGGGTGAGAGGAATTTATTATAATTTTAGGCGGACTTTAGTAGCTACTACTTTAGCGTTAAGTATTGAACTTTAAAGTAGATTATAGTAAAGATTACAATTTATTGTGTTGACCGGAACCAAACCCTTATATGTGCGCCTTATTTCCCACGGTACTATTCATTTTAGGAAAAAAGTGTAGAGACATTTTTGATAGAGAATTTTATAAGGAACAATTTTGTATATAAGTATTTTTATCAAAAAGTGCATATTAAGCTATTAGGAGGAAATAAAGATATTTGAGGAATTAGGGGAATTACAAGGAATTAAAGGGGAAATAAAGGGTATTTTTCTAGAATATGTATTAGGTGTACAAAATTCCGCCAGCGGTTGCCCCCTCGAAGAAAACCGACCCTAAAAAATTAAATTGTTTAAATAAATTATACGCCGACCTCGCAGAAATTGCAAAACTGAACTGTGAAGTTAAGTTGATCCCCTGAACACGTTAAAACAAAAAACCCCACAATTCACCTTGCGAATTTTTTAATCCTAATTTGACTCCACTAAATCGGCAACACTCGAATTCAAGCCGTATGACTAGTTTTTCCATCACGTTTAAGTTATTTGCCTACCCGGTAATTAGCACATATTTGTTTAGTAAAACAACTCGCCATAAATTAAGCCTTCGAAGGAATAATTTGTGTTATTTTCGGTAAAGTTAAATTACTGGCTATTTCCACATTAAAATTTTACAATGTACTATGTTGGCTGTAAAATATTTAATAACACAGTTTATTTGTGAAACAAATATCAAAGGCACCGCTTTAAGGTTACATTTTACCATCCTAACTTAAATCCGGGATTAGGGATCCTGTAAAGGCAGAATTACCGTTAAACAAAAGGGCGAACCATTTTTATTCTAAGTCTAACTATATATTTTTCTATGCTGGGGATTGGATGTGTTTTAAAGTTTTTACGTTATTAAACTGAGGGTCCACATTTGCACGTGTCACCCCATTTCACATATTTTATGTATTTAGAAATCACCCTTTTCAACACAAATGTAACTGATATTATTGAATTTAAAAAGTGGATCGGGTGATTTAATGTCGAACATAAATTTTCAATTTAAAAATGGGACATGAAGAGTCTTCCCACATATGAACATTTATTTAATAAAAAAAGTCGTTTAATAAAGGGAAATACAAAAGATCCTATTTCCATTCACACATGAGCCAATAATATTATAATACTGCACACGTATATTTTAAAGTTTAAATTAACGTGGCTATTGTAACACCCCTACAATACTGGGAGATTTTAACGTTATACATGGAGTTGTTTTTGATATCAGGTATTATCCAGGGATGGGTTCTAGGGCCACTATATTTAATTTATTTATTTATAATTTCTTTACTACGCCTCTTTAATTAAATGCTTTGCAAGCGCACTGTTTAAACGTTTATTTCGAATTATTACGTTAAAATGTGGGCCGCAAGATTATCACATTAATTTTAATGATGCTTACATTCTTTTGGAGAGAACATACAGATTTTAAGTCACTTTACATAAGGGCGAGTTGTACCAAACTACCCTAACCTGGTGTTAAGCTAACCCCGTATTAAAATTTAACACCGGTTTAAAAATTTCGCCAATTGTACCGTCTGAATTAACCCTGGTTCTAACAAACACAGAAAAAACCAAGTATAAGCAACACTTTCCGCGCCGCCTTGATGTTTCTTTGATCAATTTTTGTGACCTTCACCATCTTTTTGTAGGTATTTACGTCAGCTCATTTATTGTTTTAACCTTCTGTGACATAATATCCAACAATTCAGCTATATTTTTCAGTAAATGAACTGACGGAAATACCTACAAGAAGATGGCGTCAATGGAATTTGGACGAGAAGCCTAAGTGTCGCTTCTGGTAGTCCACTGTAGTAGCACTTTATTTAATTTAATTTATTTTAAAGTAATAACATGTACATGTTACATGTTAGTAGTAATAGTAATACATAGGAATGGTACATAAAATGTGCAACGTATTATTACGTCTTTAGTAATATTTGCCTTGTCGAGGCTTCTATAAAATGTTTGCTGCAAATGTCGTTGAAGGGACCCACTCACATTATTTACTGAGTTTGTATTGTTCGATTTTATTAAGAGCAAAAGAAGCCCACAGCATTAGAGGTATCCGGGTCTGTTTTACGCTGACGAGAGCCAAAAGCTCGAAACCGGTATGCAAATGACTCTGGACACCTGTGGGACTCTTTTAATTTAAACAGATTTTCCTTCACCAGCATTTGTTGCAAGCACACTGCGTTTCTAGTAATGATGATAATATCATTCAGAATGCACATCCTAATCATAGAATTAGGAAACCAAGAGGAATACGACAAAATTGCATATTTTACCTACCATTCCTCTATATTATTACTTCTTTAGTAATTAACATATTTATTAATGACTGTAGGGTGAAAATATCAAAAGTGATTTTACAAATCATCCTGGAGAGTTGTGTAGTAGCCGTCTGTGTAGCACGCAACATACATTAATTTACATAAACAGTGTCAAAATAGTTTATGTGCCTGTATCCCTTCGAAAACGTTACGAATTCGGGGTACAAATTTTCAGGCCTTCTTTCGCTATGTGATGTTTAATTTGCAACACTTACGAGACCCACATGTTTTAATTAACAAAAGAAGTTTTGCACTTTTTGCACTCTCCAACTAAATGCAAAACTTTTACAAAAAACCGCTGCCCAAGGAATCACTACTTCCACATCCAGATTTTTTATCCAAGTCACTCACAACGAAAACATTTTGAATGTGGAAATAATTATTTATGGAACTTTAATAATATAATATTTGAAATCCTCTACCCCAAAAACCCATAAAACGATACACCACATCGGTATCGGGGTGGGGGTGGTAGTGGAGGTGGATGAAGTAAAAAAAAAACATTTTGAGGTTTCTGGTTCTTGTACACACACTAAATCACAATTTTTTTTTTCATCCCCTTTAATAATGGGGTGGGGGTGGTAATGGGGGTGGCTGGTGCCAAAATTTTTTTTGAGACCTTAGCTTCTCTTGTATATACTAAATACCAATTTTATGGACTCTTACCTGCTTGATTTAAATATTTTCCCCAAATTTACCCCGATTTACCTCCCAACCCTTCGACGGAAAAAGATGAAAATATAATCTAGTTCTAGATCTCGTTAAAGTACATATGTGTACCAAATTTCAAGTCAATATTTCAAACGGTTCCAGAGTAAACGTGCGCACAAAAAAAGTTAGACAGACCGACAGACAGAAATTTTTTTTTTTCGCTCAAACTTAAAATCTCGACGTTTCGTGACATTCTAAGCCTATTTGAACAATAAAAATTTTAAAAAATTTTTTTGTCGTTACCATACTTCCGCTGGAAGTGGAAGTAATTAACACAAGCCTTTGAATAACTTCGTTATTGCCAATAGGTATTGGCAACCTCATGAAAGTGATGCAAATTCTTGCAAAATAATTATGATTTGTCACTTTAAAAGTTATCGCAAAGGTTTTGCAAATTGGAGGGCCAATGTAGGGCACTTATTGACGTTCAAAACCAAATTTGCAACCTTTTGCAAGATTTGTGAACGATCAGATAAAATAACGGAACAGGGGAGGTCATTTCCAGTCAAAATAACCATGTATGTGATTATCCAATTGTTGATGGTTCAAAAGTTATTTAAATTTTTGCATTTTTTCCTGAATTGGCCCAGTGCACTCACTAAAAAATTAATAAAAAAAATATGTTTATTTGTTTTTTTTTAAGTGGATTTTAAGTGAGTATACCTTTCCAATAAAAACATTTCCATGAACTCTATCAAATTGAAAAAAAAAAAGGTTTTTGAAAACTTTTTGTTCAGTTCTATTTTTTCGTCAGTTTTGGCTTTTTTCACATTATATACTTAATTCTTCTTAAACATTTCTATTAGTATGTCTATTGGTTTTCATATTTTATTATATTTCAGTTTTTGATGCCATTTTTTTAAATTACATCAATTCATAGATTTTGATGATACTTTTCGAATGAATTTTGGTTGCTGTGAATCAATTGTAGTCAGATAAAAGTGGATGAAACGAAAAATCACGTTTTTGAGGTTATTGCTAAACAAATTAAGATAGGGAACAACATTCCAGGAAAAGTTCTCCATGATTATACACACAACTTGCATATACTTTAATTTGATTTTGTTTGGCGATGATTTTTACTATCCGGCTAAACCCTTTGAGCTGCGTATTTCTTAAAATAAGGGATCAGACATACGCCGCATACAGACTTCTTTTCTACAACAATAGATCTACAATACAAAAAGGATCGCACTTATTCGTTGTACGGTTTGCTCTAGATTGAAATTTTCTTGTCACGCTTCAATTACTGACTGGTGTGTAATAAAAATCTACTATGTAGATTTAGGTTTCAAGTTAATGAGAACGGGCTTTTGCGGGAAGGTGCGCCTATCAGATAACTACGATAGATGTGTCATAGAACAAAGTAATGCCAACTACAATAATGCCAGCTTTGAGTATAGTATATAAATATTTAGAAATTTAGAATTCCAGTTGTTGCTCGAATGAAAGAAACAGAGTGTTTAGAAAAATTGGTGTATGGTACATCGATAGAAAGTTTTGAAGGGGTATACCATTATACAAAAAGTATCAGAGATTTTAAGATACTGGCCTTTTTAGATATTGTGGCCAGCGACATTCCCAGACTTGACACCTCTCACCTTTCACGTCTGGAGGCGAGGTTGAAATAACTGACCACGACCACCTCATCATGAGAATTGATGAAGCTGGTGCAAAAATTAAGGAAGAAATTAAGTCAGGCGTCACCACCGCCGAAGTGAGAAAGAGCACGTGAAAGTACTAGAAACTGTGATTCGCATTTTGAACATCAAAAGTATTAAACAAATGTGTTATTTTTGAAAAATTGCCGTCTAAATTTCAAATTTAATTCTACAGAGTCGCAGCCAAGCATTTTAATTTGTATGAAAATTTCACACGTCACTTTTTTAGCCAATCAGAAGTTTGTTCTTGGTTTCGTTACCATAGCAACCCAAAAATTTTCATCCTCCGAGATATCCTGAACGAAATTAATAAGTGGAAATTTTTCTGTCAAATTATTGGCATATGATCATATTTGACATTTGCTTTTACATAAAAATTGACTTTTATTTGTCATAGTAAACGAGATAATTATAAAAACAATCATTGAGCTCGTGACACAACATGTTATTTCATGTTTAAGTATGATACTGAATGTTTCAAATGTGTTTGAAATCCTTTAAAAACTCCTCGCGTTTCAATAGACCTTTTTTATCATAAGCGCGCGCATGTGCTGTCGCTATGTTTGTTTGCTGCACTTATATATAAATTGATAAGTTGATAGTTGAATTCTAACCTTGCAACCAGTTCTTTATTCTTGCTTCCAGTCATTTTACGGTCAGGATACTTGAGCTAGCGCCTTAATTGAGCACAAGTGTGTTCTTCCACAATGCTGTGTACTAATTTTGCACCGTCAATCAGACTTTCGTCTAAATTAACGTGAAAAAATGATACCAGTCCAGCCATTTTGACAACCAAGTGTCCGAACATTTCATAGTTCTCGCAAACAAACATAGCGGCAGCACATGCTCGCACTTATGATGAAAAGGTCTTTGGTGAATACATCGGTGAAGAATCTATATCGATTAAATATCTATGCTTCATAAATATAATTTTTGAAACAATTTTATTTAACTTATCTTTTCTAGTTCGTGAAAACTTAGTTGAAACTTCCAGTAGCTTTCTCGGTACTACCCTGAATAACATCTCATTTTGGTTTTCGACCATATTACACGTTTCAATCAGGTATAAGTATTTCAATTTTGAATGGCTTTTTTTAACCTCACAAAGTTCTTCACAATATGTGCATAATGTATATTTCTGTTCTTTTTCCTTTCTTTAATATCTTATTCACAAAAACCTCAAAAACAACTTCACCAATAGAAATATTAAGCTTACACTGGTTAAACTGTCAATGAAATAATGATAATGACGTTTTATTTCCAAGCCATCTCTGTTAAGTTATAATGTGCTGAAACTTAGCTATACCATGTGCATAAAACATGAAAAAAAAACAATGTTCCACCTATTTTAGTGAAAAAAACTTATTTCATAACACACGAATAGAGTTGTCTTAAACAATTTTCAGTAATTTTTTGAAACTAAAGTGGGTGAAAAAGATACTATTTATCTATTATACGAATATAGGTATTCCGGTTCACCCAAACTGTTGTAACATTAGAAAATATAAGAAAAACAGAATTCCACCCATTTTAGTGAAGAAAACGTAATATCAAACATTTCAGTGATAATATATATATTAACCCTTCATGTAGTAGTTTTTTGCGACTAAAATGGGTGGAAATATTTTTTTTAACATTGCACATATGTAGATATCTTTCTGACAACTACATAGATATCTGTTATGTTATTAAATTAGTATTTATTTAATTTATGTAGGTATGAAATTTTCTTACCGAATCCCCGCGTGTATGAATTAATTTCAGGAAATTTTTCTCGTACATGAATTTTTTAAGAAAATTACCTCGTCGCTGCGCGACTAGGGATAACTTTCAAAAAAATCGTGTACTGAAAAAATTTCCAGCAATAATTCAAGCACTTGGGACAAGTGATAATTTTTTTAATCACATTTCAAATTCTTTTTTGTATTGTTGTAAGGAAATACCTATTACAGATTATGAAAAAAATATTCAACATAGACAGTGTAATGATACAATTTATTAACAGAAAGTTTAATAATAAGCAAAAATACTTTATATAATAGTATATATATGGCCATATAGGTTCTAAATGACCTTCGTTATCAATCCTTTAAAACTATCTACCGATGTACCAAGCACCCTGTATATAAATGGTTTAAAGACTCCAAACGTGTCAAATAATCACTGCTATATTGGATATTACGCTTCGAACAACAAAAACTATAAGCAAATTTCAAAAACGAAAACTTATTAACTTTGAAATTGGCTATAATATAAGCGTTACTTTGTAACCTAATATACAAATATGTTTCAGTAATCGAAACCGAGTGATCCAGTGATAAGGACGGGTCCGCATCGGGCAGTATTTTTAATTCGGTAGCTAAATTGTTAAGACAGTGTTTCCGCTTAGATGATGATTAAATCATTCGGTTAGTTAAACAAACTCCGCTCCCAACATAAGAAGCCGTGGGCGAACGATGTTATTGGAGATATTGATTGATTAACACAACTTACTTTGTTTTTCACCCTTTGTATAGCTCAACTGCCAAGGGTTATACAAATGTCCCGCACGAAATTGGAATCATGGATGAATAGCTCATACAAAAACATATACGGAATATTCAAATACGTTTCCCCAATTTGTATTCCCTTTTTTTAACGACGCCGCCGCCGCTTGAAATCGAACATTAAGCAAAAAAGAAAAGGGTGTTTTGGGAGATGGTCAAATATATCTATCGATGATACATTTAGGGGGCGTGTGAGAGGGCGAGTAGATCTATTTCAGATGCAAACAGCCAATATCCAATGATATGAAGTATTTAAATTTGGCGAAGTAGAATTCACATATCCTAAAGCTATCGACGCCCTAGGGAGATAGAAACGCGAATTTAAAATATTCCAATTTGACTTGGACGCAGATAAGTTAGAGGAAAGTCGGCCAAATCACTTTTACATGTTGAAAACGGTCCGACTCGGGAACAAACATGGTTGGACGGCTCGAATAGTATTGCTATACGACCACCACCCCCGTTTAAGTATCGCCATTTCTTTAAACCGCTTAAATTGTCTCTAGAATAAATCGAATAGACGCGTTCTAACTGCTTCGTTTGTCTTGTGAATGGTAAAATGTCATTGCCGTTGGAATACATTAGCAGCGGATCACACTGCTGGAATATCTATCTTGGTTCCTTAGTCACGGTCGTAACTGTGAAATTCTATTGTTAACAACTGAACATCGGCGAAATACCTTCTCGCTAAAATCCATCATAAAGTTGTCAATTACGACGAAAAAGTACCTCAAGAAATTTGTCGCTATGAAAATATTTATTGTTTAACATCTTCGGGCGTTTAATGACAAATAGGTACAAAAACTCGACTGTAAAATCCAATTTACTTAGTTTGAAGGCACTTGGTTTTTATTTGGAGCACAAAAAAGTTAAAATTGGAAGGAATTACTTATAACAGTAATGAAATTACGTCTCTTTGAATGACACGTATATTTTTAAATGTACCAAGTGTCATTTGCAATAATATAACAATTGTTTAGTAGTGTACAAATGTACAATCGCACATATACAAGCTGTCTCATGAAGCGAGAGGGGATGTCATTTCCAATCAAAATAACCATATGTGTGGTTATTCAAAACACAAGAAATGCAGTTTTCAGCATTTTTGTGTTTTTTTTTTTTGGAGATTCAACCATACATCACCACTCTGAAAATCTGGTATAATTTATAGTAGTGTATGGCTCACGTATACACTTACAGTGAAGATTCCCGGATTACAACGCATTTCAGTTCCAAAAAAATACAATAATATTTCTAAAACCGGTTACTACAGAAGAAATATCAAATATCATTGATGATTTGAAAAGCAACTCGCCCCCCGGGATAGATCAAATAACTACAGGAACTCTAAAAAAAATTAAATCTAATATTCTTGGTATCCTGGTACATTTGATTAATTCATCATTCCAAAATGGACAATTTCCAAACTTACTAAAACAAGCTATTATTACTCCTATATTTAAAGGTGGTGACAAACTTGTTACAAACAGTTATTATAGGCCAATATCAGTAGTTAATAACATACCCAAAATATAAGAAAAAAGCATGGTCTCTCGACTACAGAGACACTCATTGTTTCAAAAATAATGTCGCCAAACCAATTTGGTTCTAGACAAAACCATTCCACGGAAGACGCCTTATTTCACTTTGCAAATAAAATACATGAACATCTTAATAAAAAGGAGAAAACTATTGCCATATTTCTAGATGTGGCTAAAGCCTTCGATAATATATCACATCAACTATTGTTGGAAAAAAATGGAAAAATATGGAATTAGAGAAGTAGCATTAAACTTGTTAAAAAGTTATTTATCAAATTGCGAGGCATTAGTAAAAATTAATAAAATACTAAGCAGTCCAAAAAAATCGAAATACGGTGTTCCACAAGGAACAGTTTTAGGTCCGCAATTATTCATTCCTCTTTTACGTAAACGATATGCTAGAATTAGATATAGGCGGGGACATTATCGCTTATGCCGATGACACTACTCTAACATTTCATGGTACAGATTGGTCTGAGGTCACAAAAAAAAATGAACAGGGACTATATAAAATTAAATATTGGTTGGACAACTATCTATTAAGTCTTAATCACACAAAAACAAAGTTCATCACATTTAGCAATAGTTCTAGACTACAACCGATAATTAATAATTTAAAATTTCACCCAACATGTGACTTAATAAACTGTACATGCAAAAATGTAATTAAGAACACCACAAGCATTAAATACCTGGGTCTGATAATAAATGAGACAGTGAGATGGAATGATTATACTTAATTCCTTAACACGAAATTAAGAAAACTTGTCTACAGGGGCGTAGCGAAGGGGGGTATGGAGGGGGTACGTTACCCCCCCCCCAACTTTGTTAGACTTGGCAAAAGTTGGATAAAGGTTGGAAATTTAAGATGACAATTTTTACTGAAAATTTTTTTAAAGATTTTCTCCCCTTCGCTCATCAATTTTTATTTCGGTGGAATTTGGTAAAAGTTGGAAATTCGAGATGTAAGTTGCTAATTTTATTGAAAAAAATTTTTTTAGGATTAAGCTCATCAATAGATAATAGAGGTAATACTCTGAAAAAATCGAAGATATTCTACCGAACAGCTTTTTCTAGACAGTAAAGTCCTTGATTTAAATGGACTATATTTAATGTAGGGAAATATATCTACAAAAATAGGGAGCTAAGAGTACTAACAAACCATATATACAATACAAGACAAAATGGACGCAATGCTCTTATTGTCTCTCGACCAAACTCCAGCTTATACAAGAAATCTATTAGCTTTACAGGTCCAAGAATTTATAATATTATTCCTAAAAATTTAAAGACAACATACAGTTATAACCTGTTTTGTAAAAAGTTGTCAATATATTTTTTTTAATCGCCTTATTTAGATTTTTAGATATTTACTATAAATATCTATTTGAGCAAATATTCTCATAATTGGGAATAGCCTTCTATGTTTTTAGTTCACTTAATTAAATTCATAATTTTAGGGTACTTTTAGATTAGTGTTAGAAAAATTGTTAGTCTTTTATTTATTAATTATTATATATAATTAATCTCAGATATAAAGATTTTCTAGTAAAATGATAAGGCACAAAACGATTTCTTTATTTCTTTAAAATCTGAAAAAATGTTAAAAAATACTTGTAAATTTGGATTAAAATAAAATTTATTATTACATATGTTAATATAGTTTTCAATTTGAATTTCGAGCCATTTTTTTTTCAAAGTTAAGTAACTATATCAATTTAGATTTTGAACGAATTTTGGGTTTTGTAAATCGTTCAATTAGAGCATGTGAAAAAAATAGACGAAAAGACATTTTTATAGAGTTTATGATTAAAACGTGTTGAGATAGGGATAAAAAAATGTTAAAAGTTCTACATGACTATACCTAGAACTTGGATATACTTTGATTTGATTTGGTTTCGGGGTGTTTTTGACTGGCTTATAACCTTTGAAATTCCAAGCCATGCATATGGTGTGCTATCATAGGATTTGTTAATTAATTACTGGTACGGTAGCTCAGTCAGCTAAAGCGTATTGTTTGGCGAATGTGCTGGTCGTACTGTCTATCGTGTAATGGGTACCGGCAATGCCCGTGGATATGGATGTATGTCCTCTCTCTCGTAAATCTATAACCTCCTTGCGGACGGCCTTGACTTTGCATTTAGGTGTTGCCTACTATATCTGCTTTTATTAACTTTGTTTTCGTCTTTGTTACCATCAAGTCATTCAGAATATATGATAGTCTTTATGAACCATTGAATTTAACTTTAAAATCTGACTGTACATTACAATGTATGTGCATATTTTGAGAACAAATCCATAAAGATTCCGTGGGTGGACCCTTAGGACAAAACTAATTCAATGTGACCCTGAGTCGTTGAAGAAATTAAAGATCTCGGGGAATAACCCCATTTAATTCACGAAATATCAATTAGAACTTGCGAGTAAAAAACAATCCTTTATTATAGTTAATTGAATACATTAAAATTAATTTTGAAAGCAATTTTTTATACCTTCCTACGCATTGAAATATACAACAATAACATTCATTTATTAATGGCACAGCAAATATAACTAATTACTTCTTAATTATTATGACATAACTCGCGGGAAGAATAAACTACACGTTTGTATGTTTAATTATAATTATGCACGGAAAATAATCTTTAAAACCTTTACATAATTATTTAATTGTTCATCTAATAAAGCCTTGACAAAATAATTATGAACACATTATAATTGTTTAATTGCAATATTGGTCATGTAAAATTAATATCATTAAATCAAGTGTTCCTGGATGTAACTATTGTGAAACAATGTTGTGTTACGTTATGTCAAATATAATTTGAGATTTGTTTAACTCAACCCGTTCGCGTGGTAAGTTCACAAGTTAAGCCACAGCTCAAATTAATATTTGTTTCATTCTAGAGATTTTGAGTAATATGCTTAACTTTTCAGAAAATGTGAAAAAATCCGGATTCTCTTTGCCACCATATACGCGTGTAACAGAATCATCTTTTATCCTTTAAAGATAAACGATTGAAATTTGGAACGTCTTATATGTTTAATAAATGTCATTTTTTAATATATAAATGAATTTTTTTCAACTTCCGATCTTACCGGAAGCGACTCTAGATTAGATTAGATTTGTAAAAGAAGCTGGCAGATTAGCCTTGACCACCGCGACCACCATGGATCTATTGTCTAACTTCACTTAGAGCTCCTTATCCAGTTTTGTCTTTTGTATCAGACTCCATAGCCACACACGCAAAAGGGTTCGGGCCCTACTCTAACTATTGATTTTCAAATAGAACACCCTGTATATTATTGCATTTTTTGATTCTACATAATTTACCAAATACAACAATACCACATAAGTAGTACATACAAGTACATATGGCTTTTTTTAATTCAATTTTTATTTTTTAGTTTAAGTGTGCCATAACTGATTTATCCCAATCAAACCTTGTAATGCTAGAAAAATCGAAATCTCGTGGAAAATTCTAAATTATGTAATTTATGGACAAACAAAAATCTTCAACAGGTTTTTCGGATGAAACCCAACTTTTTCAAATGGAACCATATTGGTACCAAGGTAGTAATTATTAAGGAATCTTTCGATATATCCACTTTGCATCTGGAACAAATACAACTGAAGTTCGGAGAAAACTTCATTGCAACGAATGGTCCTTCACCATAGCCTCCAAAGTCACCTGACCTAACCTCGCTGGTTTTTTTCTTTGGCTTTGTTTAAAAAATGCTGTTTGCGCTACTCCCATTACAATCCGTGAAAACCCAGAGTTACGAGTAAGGCGTGCAGTGACTACTGTAGCAGCCCAGCCATTAGTCACAAACTAAATGAAAAAGGGGGATATACGGGATATACCATGATCCTATTACACGCAGAATATTAAGAATTTTCCATCAGTCAGTCTTTTTATTCCTTTTAAAGTTTCAAATACCATAAAATCACTGCTTACATCTGGTGTCACGCCCTTGCAGATGAAAAAAAAAATGGATTTTCCGAATGTACCCTGTGGAGTACCGAGTACCCATAGAAACACAAAAAAAACATTGCAGAGTTCCTATTGCGCAATCATATTAAGAGAAAACTAGAATCCCAAATTGTGTTGTCAATTTGTTTTTTATTCAGTGAGAAAATTAATATCAAATTAATTTACATAACTCACCTACTGTGTATTATAGTAGGGAAGTGAAAAATATTTTTTTCGTTTAGTTCTACAGAATTATAATTCTTCTTCTTGTTCACAACGTCGTGGCAGATTTTTGTGATCGACGCATTATCTAGCTGACCTCCTTTGCTTCATGATACGTCTGACATCATCAGCAATCTGCCGCGATTCGCATTCGACCTCAGCATGCCATCAGTTCTTTCATGACGTCAACATTGCCAATTAAACCGCATTCAGAGCTTACTGTTTGAAAATTGCCAGACATGTGATGGAGCTTATATACTTAAACAATAAGCGATTGAAATTTCGAAATCTTTTTCTATTTTCAATTAAATATTTTGCCAGAAAATTTGGGCAAGAAGGTTTAGTTCTATAAAGGGTATAGTTTCACTAACGTTCGTTAAAATTGATGCATTATTACATTATATTTCTTAAATTATCCAAAGGGCAATTACTTCCACGTCCAGTGGAAGTATAATAACGGCAAAAAATTTTTTAAAAATTTTTATTGTCCAAATAGGCTTAAAATGTCATGAAACGTCGAGATTTTAAGTTTGAGCGAAAAAAAAATTTCTGTCTGTCTGTCGGTCTGTCTGTAACTTTTTTTTGTGCGCACGTTTACTCTGGAACGGTTTAAGATATTGATTTGAAATTTGGTACACATATGTACTTTAACGAGATCTAGAACTAGATTATATTTTCATCTTGTTCCGTCGAAGGGTTGGGGGGTAAATTGGGGTAAATTTGGGGTAAATGGGTAAATCAAGCAGGTAAGAGTTCATGAAATTGGTATTTAGTATATACAAGAGAAGCTAAGGTCTCAAAAAAATTTTTGGCATTAGCCACCCCCATTACCACCCCCACCTCCTTATTAAAGGGGATGAAAAAAAATTGTAATTTAGTGTATGTACAGGAACCAGAAACCTCAAAATATTTTTTTACTTCATCCCCCCCCTACTACCACCCCCTATCACCACCCCCACCCCACTACCGATGTGGGGTATCGTTTTATGGGTTTTTGGGGTAGAGGATTTCAAATATTATATTATTAAAGTTCCATAAACAATTATTTTCACATACAAAGTTTTTTCGTTGTGAGTGACTTGGATAGAGAATCTGGATGTGGAAGTAGTGATTCCTTGGGCAGCGGTTTTTTTAGTGGTTTTTGTCTTTTTACGCATTAAAAAATTATCAGAAGATTTTTCACTGGTCTAGTTTTCTTCAAACTTTTTTTTATTGCGAACAATATGGTATTTTTATTTTTGCGATGCGATTACTCGGTCCGGAAATAAAGAAAATAGCAAAAAATTTCAATGTTTAAAAAAAATTGTTTAATTTTTACATGAGGCAATGTACCGATTTAATCCAAAACTTCTCGTAGCACTTGTTATTATATATCTACAACAGATTAAAACAATAAAATTACTGCAGCTAAAGAATTCGTAATCTTTTTGATGCTCAATTTGACTCCACTGATAGTACAGTACCTAGAGGTATAAAATATGCAAAACTTCGGAATAATGTCATATTGAACGGATTTCGTTCATTTTTGGCAGTATAATTGCGATTTTAGCTTAAAAAAATGGTATTTCCAAACGGCTTTCGTCAAGTATCTTGAAAAGTATTACTTTATCGAAAAAATGTTACAGAGCAATTACAGAAAGTACAAATTTGGAATTAACTATATTTTCTGCTTATTGATGTTGGATTAATAATTTCGGAGATATTTAAGTTTACATTTGGCATCCAAGTGTTCATAAGATAATTATTTAGAGTGAGAGTTAAATATCTCAGAAACTGTGACAACGTCAAAGATGCTAATAGGTAGAATAACAGCTTATTAATTAAGCCTTCAGCTATTTATTTGTTTCTGTAGCATAAAAAACAAAGAAGTTATGACCGAAGCAATGTGCGTCTACCCAGTTTTTTAATAACAACGTCGCCATTTTGTTACTGTAGTTAGCCAGTAATTAAAAAAAAAGGAATTTCAAACACTGTTTCTCATTAATATAGAGCATGACGTAGATGCTCAAATTTTTTGGCCTGTATACAGCATTTGCTTTAGAAAAAAATACAGTTTAAACTGTAAAGGTATTTTCGATAAAACGTATTTTTTTTTCCTTTTCCAAATATCTCATTAGTTTTATTGAAAAATGAGTAGAGACTAAAAATAAAGCTCATAAACTGATAATGAATTTCGCTTTTTTATTTATTTACATAGATTTAATAGTTTCGGAGATATCAAAGTTTACAAATGGCGTCCGAACGTTTATAAGACGAGAAATGCAGTTTAAATGTTAAACAATCTCAGAAATTGTGACACCTACGTCACGCATGCATGAAATGCATGAAGTTAAAGGCAAGTAATTGCGCTTTCAAATTATTTTTTACTCGTTCCTGTAGCATAAGAAGTAAAAGTTATAACGGAAAAATGTGCGTATCTATATTTTTTTATATAAAACCATTTTGTTACTCTAATTAGCCAACAATTTAAAAAAATTATCTTAAATGTAGATTTTTTATTAAGATGTAGATACCTAGATGCTCAAATTTTTTTGCCCATTTAAAGCACTTGCTTTAGAAAAAAATGCATTTTAAACTTTAAAGGTAATTTCGAAACACTTGGATACCAAATATAAACTTAAATATCTCCGAAATTATTAATCCTACATCAATAAATGAAAAATACAATTAATTCCCAGTTTGTACTTTCTGTAATTGGTCTGTAACATTTTTTCAATAAAGTAATACTTTTCTAGATACTTGACGAAAGCCGTTTGGAAATACTTTTTCTTTAAAGCTAAAATCGCAATTTTGAAGTCGTTATAATTTAAAAACTATCAATTTATGTGAAAAATTGCATATAACCTTTTCTTCTTAAAATTTAATTCTATTTCAGCTCCAATAAATATATATTTTTAAGTGCCACCCCCTGAGAGGGGGTGGCATCCACCCCCTATAAATTAGCAAGCCCCCGCACAGTATAGAAACTTTTTTGAGAAGCATTTACTATTATACTGCCAAAAATGAACGAAATCCATTCAATATGACATTATTCCGAAGTCAAAACCTCTAGTTACTGTACTATAATAACTGTAAATATATTTGATTTTTTATTTTTCTTATGCTCTAGATATTGTGTCGCCCATATTTTCCCTTTCTGTCACCTTACAGCATCTATTACATGTCTTAGCTCCTTGTTTCAAAAGTTCAGTAGAGTTTGTTCTGCACTAAAGTAATTGATCAATTTTTTTTATAAAAGATTTAAAAGACGATATAAATAAAATCCCCCACAAGCTGCTATCATCAAATACGTCCAGACTGTATTTAATAACACATTTTGAGCTTTAATATTGAACGACGCCGTTTAATAGAGATAAAGTCCCTCATAAACCATCGAATTATGTCAAAAATTGCGTGTCCAAACAATTCATAAAATAAAATGTCATAAATGGTGTCATTAGTTGCGTATAACGATGATCATATGATCGAACGGCCGTATAACCAGTCATAATTCTGTTTGGGTATGCCCAATGGTGATTCTCTGGATATTTGGCATTCTTCAGCCGTTGGCGAACTTTATTACTGGAAATGACGCCGAGAATGTGCCGTTACATCACTCCTGAACATGCTGTATTACCGATTTGACTTTTTATCAGTGCATCATAGTCGTAAGCTTGGAATGTTTTATGCTTTTACATGCATGTTTGAACGGTTTAACGAAAAGTCAACCGTGAGTTGTGGAAACAATACTTAACGTAAATGGATTCCCTATATAGCAAAACTAAGTTTCAATCTATTAATATAAGCGCCTTGTCTATAAAATTACACTTCATAAAAATATTTTGTACAAAAAGGAAGTTTTCTTCTTGTTTCATATTCTCATCTTGTCAGACGTTTTGTGATCCGTGCATTATTCTAGTTGGCCTTCCTTTCCTGTAGAGCACGTCTGACGACATCACGCCATCTCTCGCAGCAACAGTTCTATATTGTGTCCTCTCCGGTTTATGTGGCCAAAAAAATAAGAAAATTCCGGAGGATCGATGTTGGAGAGTCGCTTTTGCGGAAGTATTTTTTTGAGAAGTGCTATGGGCTCTCGAAATCCATCAGATCGTTCTCGCATTTCAATATCAGCTATCTAAACTTTTCATTTTTTTCAATTTTCAGTGGAAGGGAATTCATGGTACGTCTGCTATCTTACTACACTTCCTATGTTATACTACTATTACATTAAATGTCGATTCAGTCCCTCATTTCATCTAGATAAACTTTTTTCCCAGAGTCTACTCTTTTAAACACATCCACGTTTTGATATATTCTTTTCAGTATAATTTGAAAAATAATTTCCTTATAATTTTCAGCACACTTGTGGTAACATAGTGACATATCCATCTGCCATTGGTCAATACAGACTCTTCCCTGCAAAGATAACATTTCATATATACATATCAGGGTAATCGAACCAGCGTACTTCTTTTCTCATGACGTATTTCCTCTGTGGACGACTCAAAGAAGGTATTTACCTCCAAAAACTTGGAAAATGTATAATATTTTTTTAAAGAGTTCGTGAAAATGTATAAAATAATATCCTGAAAAGCTTACATTTCGCTCGGATGCAGAACATAAAAAAAAAGTAAAAAAATTTTTTTTTCATCCATTTTCTCAAAATTTTGAAATTAAATCAAGGTATGAAAAAATAAAAAATGCAGATGGATAGATCACTTGTTTATGTCTTGACAAAATTTATCGCTAAAGCCACGGTATTCCTGGAAAAAATTAGTCAAATAACGTTATTATTCGGAGCGAGATCCATGCGTGCGCGCGCTTGAAAACGCATGACTGTGAAACCCACGCACTGCTACTACCAAATTTATTAGAATCGTATCTGCATAATTGTGAACTATGTGTAAAAAATGATAATTAAATGTCGAAATTTAAGATAATGAAACACGGGGTACCCCAAGGCTCTGTATTGGGCCCTCTCTTATTTATAATTTTTATTAACGATGTTTTTTTTTTCAAACAAAACTGTTATGTATGCAGATGATGCAACTTTAATAAATAAAAATGACAATTTAATGGCTCTACAAGCATCTATATATGAAACTCAACATTCTGCAGAACACTGATATAATAATAACATGTTAAAGCTGAATAGAGATAAAACCCAAAAATCGATTTTTTCGACCAACAACGCAATTATCAAAGGCGATAGTGTTAAGCTACTCGGAATTGTACTTGATAATCTTAAGTGGGATGCTCATAATGTACAGTTAAGTAGTAAAATCGCTAGTTATATTTTTCTACTACGTCAACTGAAAAAATATATAAATGTCAAAACATTGCTATCTGCGTATCATGCTTTAATCCAATCACAGATTACATACAGAATTGTACTCTGGGGAAATTCCACCCATGATTATAAAATATTTTTCTTGCAAAAACTCTTCATAAAAATAAAGATACCGTCTCTACACACTTAGATATCGTCTTACAATATCCGCAAGAAATTCACTAGATTTTAAACTATACAATAAAATACCCGAAAATGTTAAAAAACTCAAATTCAAAACTAAAAGTCATCTCTTAAAACAGGGATTCCCAACAGGTGGTCCGCGATGACTTAGATGTCCGCGAAATGTCACTGAGATATTCAATTGTTTTGTAATTTACTTGACTTGCAGTGGCCATTATCCTAATCTAGTTCCCGCGTAAGTTCAGTAGGTTATTCATCAGCTTTTACAGTCTTTGTACTTGTATTAAACTTGTGTTAACATCAAATTTCATTTTCATATATATGAACAGTTTCCACTTTTAAGTAAATTAGTTTAGTAAGTAATTTATGGTAGATTCTACATACTTCATTTTAAGAATTTAAGCTTTTAAGGCTTTGTCAGTATAGCGACTGATGAGGGGGTCCTTGTTGGGAACCACTGTCTTAAAATGCTGTTTTTATTCGGTAGATGAATATATGGAAAACTAATTACATTTGATGGCTGTTTCTTTATGGAATATGCTTACACTTTTTACATTTATCTCGCTTTTATATTCTGTTGTCAATATAGTGAAATTCCTGTAATTCTTATTGGACGTGTTTAATTTTAAGTCTGGTACACTTTTTAAAAATAAATTTAATTTTTTTCGTCCATATTCAATGTTTCGATTTAAATGTTCTATTTCTAGTCTGTAGCTAGCTATTTTTTTACTGTCAATTAATGAATGCATTACTTAAGGTAATAGCTGCAAATAGCTGAAACTATGACTTGCTACAAATGTAACAATTTTATACAGGCGCGCAGCCAGGGGGGGGCATAGGGCCCAGACCCCCCAAGCCGTCTTCTATGAACCAAAAAATTAAAGAAGTATAATTTCTATCAGTACAACGCAGTATCCAAATTACTGTTCAGATGACAAGACGTCAGTTTTTTTTATTGTTTTAATATTTTTAATAAAGATATATTAAGTGAATTCGCGAAATTTGGGGAGGCCGGTTCTATTCCCTCCCCCCCCCCAGATGAATTTTCTAGCTGCGCCACTGATTTTATATAAAGTAGTCAATAAATTTCTATCTATCTATGTGAGCAAAGTTTAAATTTAGTATATTTGTTAAATACCACCCTTAACGTCTGCATTCATTGTATTTTGTAAATTACATACCCCTTTAGTGAGCAATTGATACTGAATGTAGAAAATTTATTCAGTTACGAAAGCAATACATTTTACAGTTTAATTTAAAAATATTACCACTCTCAATACACTTCCCACATTTTTTTCATTTCACATAATTTGAGCGTCGAATAAATAGGGGTGAATTAATTCTTTAAATATTAATTCAGAATAAAGTATATTTCTATCTCATTAATCATGTATAATACAATAAGTCGTTAGGGGAATTTTGCATGAAAAATACTTTTTTATACAAAGAATCACGGGATGGTCCTTAATGCGCGTCACAAACACCTCGACAAAGGCTAGTTAACAATACCACCCTACCTAGCCAGTAAATTCGCTACTTAGTTTGGGCGATTTTGAGCTTTATTATAGGAAAACTTTAGTCCTAATAATGGGAATATCACAAATTCTAAATCTATTGATTTACAGGCAGCTGCACAAAAATTAACACTAATTGATGAATTTATAGTCTCACGGGAGACGTCCTTGTTTAATTCAGTTAAAATGAAATATGTATTGGGTAGGAAAAAGTTATTACTGCTACACATATTTTTATTTCATTTTATTTAGTGGTAGATACAACACCGGAATATGACTCCAATTACAGGGTAAGAAAGGCATAAAGTACAAAGTACAAAGTACAAGAAAGTAAGTACTTCATCTAGTAATTATATAATTTCATATATTATTTAAATTACAATTAAATATACTCATAATTATCATAAAATGGAGAAAACATCAAAACATTTGCTCGAGGAATAGGTAAACCAAAAAAAGCTATTGTAAAATAGAGGCAGGAAATATTGTGGAGGGGCTAGCAGAGTAAGGGAGTTGTCGAAAAGCTTACCGATCTGTTTTTTCTCAACTTTACGAGCCTTGTTATCAAGCTAAAAACATAGAAAGACAGCTTGCGAAAGAGTTAGGGCAGTCGATTTGGTTATGCAATATTTTAAAGAAAGTTACTCAGTGGCACATTCTCCTTGTTTCTGAATAAATATTACACCTTGCCAAAAGTTCATTATGAGGAAAACCAATTACTGGATAAACAGCATCTTTCTTCTACCACAAAATTGTACAAATCGCCACTTAACTGATTCAATAGCTAACGCGTGTATTTCGTATCTTGAACTCCATGCCAGCAACGCATATTCTAACCTGGAGCGTACATTAGAATTAATACAAAGTAGCATAATTGCATTATTAAATTGTTCTCAATTTCTTGTAAATCCCAGACATTTAAATGTCTTTGCAACGGTTTCGTTTATATACACTGTATACATAAAGTATGGAATAAATTCATTAACTCTAAATACGCAAATATTATGGCAAAAACATCGAACAGTCGATTTTTATTTCTAATTGCGCAACTTTTGCTTTGGGTTTTTTGGCTATGACGTCATCGCTGCTTCGGTTATGACGTAATTTCCTTTTTTTTTTAATGGAACGCTCTGAATATTTTTTCATTTTCAGACTCTGGAATGGAAATCTGAATTTAAAAACCTATACTACTTAGTGTATAGAGTTTATAAGTTCGGAGCTACAGAAAATATTCTTTTTTGAAGTTAAATAATTCCTGTTTTATTGTGATATTTTACAATCAAATAGCAAATGAGCAGTAAATAATAACATAAAGAATTAACTTAAGTATTTCCAAATAGGTGGATAGGAAAAAGTGGTACTGTTGAATGGCCACCAAGGTCACTGGATCTTACCCCGCTAGATTTTTTCCTTTGGGGTCACCTAAAAAACGTAGTGTACAAATATAAACCTGACAATATTCAAGAATTAAAAAACAAAAATAGATTAGAATGTAACAACATTTCTCAAGAAACTATAAATAAAGTTCAGCAAGAATTCATTGATCGTTTGTGATACTGCCAGGCACAAGAAGGTTTTCAATTTGAACATTTGATTAGTTAATTCCTTATGTTATTATTTACTGTTAATTTGCTATTTTATTGTAAAATATCACAACAAAAAAGTGGTCTGTCCGGCGGACCATACCAGTGTATTCTTATATATTTCGACACGCTGAAACCGAATCCAAAATTAGATTTGTCAGATTGGCTCGTGTCCGCCGGGCAGACCACTTTTTTTTGTGGGACTATGTAGTGTGTAATCCAAAAAACTAAGCTTGGAGTCGAATAACATCTATATTACAGAACGTCATAATGGGCTTTTCTTCGAGAATGTGTACCAACATTGCACGTAGATTTAAGTATAGTTTGTTATGTATCCACCAATTGTTTGATAGGTTGAGATGGTTTTGAGGTCTGTCATCAACAAATATTAATTGCATCGTATAATTTTGAATCATCCGCGTAATGTAACATAGCATTACAGGCATTGCAGTGATGTCGTTTATAAAAAAGAGGAAAGATAAAGGCCCCAGTGTGGAACCTTGGGGCACTCCTGATATAGCAATGACATTGACAGACTGGAAACCACGATGTTGCACATACTGTGTACTCAAAACAGTCAATTTATGAAGTAAAAGAGTGGTGTGATCGACTCTGTCAAATGATTTTGAAGGGGTTGAAACCTTTGGCATTGCACTGACAACACTGTTTCTTCTAAATGTGGAACAAATCACACAATTAGATAGTAATAAAATCAATGTGATTGCAGTTTTTATTACTAAGTAATAAGTTTTTCCTAAACTCAACAAATAATAACAATTTTTCAAAATTTATTACTGAACAGTTTTCATTTAACACACTACCACACATATCAGACACCTCCCAGATCCAAAGCCATAGCTGACTGGAAAGGGGTTACGCATTGAAAAATGAAACATTCCCCTATCTCACCTCATTGTTAATGTCTCAAAAAAGAGTCAGTGAGAAAAAACCTCCATAGAGGGTGAAAAGGTGACCATTTGAGACTTGATCTACTGGATCAATAGAACAATATATCAAAAATTGGAGAAATTTAACGGATACCAGATTTTCATAAGTGGTGTGCGGGGTCCTTTTGCTCAATTGGAAAGTTGCCTATCGTGCCATTTGTATTTTCAGTTGTCAGTATTCTCCACAATGGCTCCAAGGTGTACCAACTTCTTTGCCTCCTCACAATCACCTATCCTTAACGTGTCTGAATGGGATCATTTGCTCGGTCTAAAATCATAATTTTCGTATTGCACCGTAGTCAGAGCTTATTGTTTGAAAGTTGTTCAGTAGAGGTGTACGAACTCATCCTCGCTTGCTGAAAGTTCTTATTCAAGCATTTAAAAAACATATGTTAGAGTTTTAACCAACAAAGTTGTGCTTTACATTAACATGTTTCTCTTATTAAGTATGTTTATAAAACAATTAAACATATTATTCAAATTTTTAAATGGTTACGGGAGTGACCGTAAAAAAGGAATGCTTTGTATTAGAGAAATGCGATATATGAATTTCTTAGACTATGCGTATAAAATATCATATTAAAAAAATACGCTTACTGCTTTTTCACAAGTGAAAATTTTCACTTCCATGAAAAATGAAGTTCTATGTTTAATTATTAATTTCTATATAATCGTAGGAAGACACCAAGAGGTGTAAATTAGAACAATGGGCAGGTATAAAAGTATAATGAAAGATAAATTCATGATCTAATTTTGCTGTAATTATGAAATTTATGGAGTAAGTAGGTAAAAGTAGATCATTATTTAAAAGTTTAACAATAAAAATTAATAAGATTTATTAAAAAGATTTGGTCTGGAAGAATGATAAAAAAATTTTTTCGCAATTAAACTTTCTTAAATCTCTTAGTTCTTCATTTATTAAAATGTTCATAACTGTTTTAAAAACAGCGCAATTGCGATTTTATGAAAATGAAATAGTAAATCCCAAATTAAGACAAGACTAATACCTATTTGACAGACACAGTGCCACTACTGAACTTTTTTAAATAATGTTGCATTTCTGTGGCACACTCTCCGGCACCATAATAAATCCATAAATCCATGAGAGGGAGGTGCTACTATGAAACTTTTTCTGTTTCATTTGTTTATCGTCGGCCTGTTTTCGTGACTAATGCCCGAGCTAATGCCAATCACCGCCGCCAGGAAACATGCTACTCCCAAACTCCTTCTCTGTCGAGGAGTAAGAATTTGTTACTTGCTTCAAATCTAGTAGACAACGGGTCGACTGTCTTATATCTCCCCCGAAAGATGACCTGTCCACTACACAATTTTCGCCTAATATTACATAGCTTCTGCGTTTAGTCTGATATTCAAGCCTCTAGAAGGTGGAGGCGAGGTCGCTACATTCCTCTGGAAGCCACCGATCCGATACTAGCCGCAACTCCTGTTGCTTAACTTCTCGCATTAAGTGCGAGTACAATCAATACCTCTGCACTCGCCTTTACTGTGACGTTTACATGATGAAGTAGATAGGAAAATGTCAAGATATAACGGCTCAACTATAGAAAAATTCATGTGCAAGTCCAACAATCAGTCAGCTAACACGAAAGTAATATTATCTCGAAATCATTTTTGTATTGGAAATGATATTATTAAATAATAAATTTGTTGTCACGTCCTTCTTTGTACTACCCCGTCAACTATATCAATTATACATAGCCATTTAGTGTTATTTGATGCCTTGGTTGACGCAATTAAAATCATTTTAACTGTAATTAACCTGAGTTGCTTTTAGTTATCACGCAAACCGCTGTGTTGCGTTAAATGTGCTTTATTGCTTCCATCACCAGTGACATTAAAAATGTAGAGAAAGCAACCTAAAGGGAGCACAATTTTTATACATAATATGAAACAAAATTACGTAGTTTTTTGTTTCCCTAATTTCAAATTATATAAAAAATCTTTGAAACTACTAAAGAACTAAATTTTGAAAAATATAATAATTGATTTTCTTAACAAGAATCAACAAATTAATAAATGTCATAATAAATAAAATTGTAGACGAACAAGAAAGGAAAAACTCTGTGGTTTGCACCAGACTTTCAACTGTTTTTCACCATGGGCTGCCGGAAAAGTTGAGGCATCTCATGTTAAAATGGTCAATTGTTACCTAAATTCTACTTAACAAATCGAAAGCGGTATGCGAATGTAAATAATTAGAATTCTAATTTTCTAGATGCAAAAAATGGGGTGCTGCAGGGATCGGTATTAGGACTAGCATTATTCCTAATTTTCGTAAATGATTTAAAACATGCTGTATCGGAGGCCTCGTATTATTTTCAGATTACCACATTGTCAAAAGCAGATGGCACAATACTGAAAGATGGTTGTGTTAAATAGTAAATTGTCTTTAAATAAATGTAAAACAACAAAATATGATTTAAGGTCATGTATCTGCAGGGAGTTCTAACAATGCGCAAAAAAATTAAACTTCTTGGAATTCCTCTCGCCTTAAAGTTAAATTATATAATAATAACTTCATTAGTTAAATAAAAATTACACAGTACTGTTTGACATGCCAAATAAAAGAATATAAACAAATATAAATAAAACATACACAAGACTAATATATAACACGTAACATTAGGATAGAGTTCTAAAATAGTCAGCCTTGGATGGCACTTAACCTATAAATATATACATCCATAAAAAGCAAATACGAAGCAAATATTTGGATACGATCTGAATATAGTCAGCACCATAAAGAACAACATATTACATATAATTAAAATACCTTAGACCATAGTAAACATTGGCCAAAAGGTGCAGTTTCAATATTGTTCTAAATTATCTAATGGGCAATTCTATAATAATACTTGGAAGTGAATTGAATAATGCAATTCCAAAGTTAATTCTTTTTGTATAAATCAACCCTTGGCGCGGTGTTTGTATATTGTGCCAATTTCATATGTTACATTCCTGAGTTTCAACATTCTTGGCATATTCATTCAGATGTATCTTTATATGAATTAAGTGGCAGTAGATTATTTCTAAGGGTGTAGTTATCAAATTTGATAAACCATGGTTTTCAATTTTCAAGTTGATTCGCGCCTGCTGAAGGTCTATGGCTCTTTTTTGCACAATGAAAAGGTTTGAAATTTGATTGGATGAACCCCAGTTGATCAAGCACTGTGAATGAGCGTATAGGTTCCACTGTTTTTTAAAATCTGTCTAATTGCGTATGTTTTCTTAGACTATTTCGTAGGTAAATTGTTTATATCTGAATGCCAAATTAACTTGCTATCCAAGATGAGGTCTAGACATTTCAGACATATTCTTCATAGAGGAAAGTAATACATTTGTTTTATTTCTGTTTAAGCATAACTTGCTTACATTAGATCAGTCATGTTATTTAAAATGTTAGCAAAATTACTGCCAGTATATTTTAACTGCTTCGCAAAAGTAGTATCATCCGCAAGAAGGACTATAACAATTGATATGTCATTATATATATTAACGATAGTAATGGCCCCGATAGTGTACCTTGCGGAACATGCTGTACTGGTAGCATATTGCTAAGGTTATCTTTACGAATCACACACTGATGTCAATCCGTTAAGTAAGAATTCATAAGTTTAAGTTTTACTTCTCTAAAACCATGAGATTCTAGCTTATTAAGCAAAATCTCCTTGGAAACAAAATTAGAGCCAACATATGGATTTCTCTACAAATAAACTGAGAATTTTGGGCAATGACTATTCTATTTCTTATACTACCACGCAATTATTAAATTGTGGTATATCTAGTGCACATAATGCTGACGCACTTCAATGCTCTCAACATCCCGCTTTTATGGTTAAAATTTTCAAAGCGGAAGCGAGAGAGAACCTTGAAGCCGTCAGTGTTATGTACACTTGATACTTATCTACCACAAATTGATAATTGTGTGGTTATCTCGACTAATCTTGACTTATTGATATCACTTCCTTTTCTTTCAACTCCAAAATTTAATAATGTTTTTTAGAGGATATGTACTACCGTGATAATGTTTCAATATAAAAAACCGGTCTTCACTACTTCCACATCCAGATTTCCTAATCTCTTACAACGAGCAAAATTTTGATACTATATTTGCACTCCACAATGTGGAAATAATTGTTCATAGAACATTAATAATAATAATAATGCTTACTTTACCTATTTACCCCTATTCATCCCCCAATCCTTCAACGAAATAAGATCAAAATATAATCTAGTTTGAGATCTCGCTATAATACATACATAGGTATACCAAATTTCAAGTCAATATCATAAACCATTCCAGAGTAATCGTGCGTACAAAGATAAATTACAAACAGACCGACAGACAGAATTTTTTTTTAGAAACTTAAAAATCCTGACATTTAAAGCCTGTTGGAGCAAAAAGAAAATCTTTTTTTTGCGTTACTATACTTACTCTCGGCTACGGGGATATGAAAGTAACTGTATCTTCTAGTATCGGATATTTTACTTCCACGTCCAGTGGAAGTATAGTAACGACAAAAAAATTTTTAAAAATTTTTATTGTCCAAATAGGCTTAAACTGTCATGAAACATCGAGGTTTTAAGTTTGAGCGAAAAAAAAATTTCTGTCTGTCGGTCTGTCTTTTTTTTTGTGCGCACGTTTACTCTGAAACCGTTTAAGATATTGACTTGAAATTTGGTACACATATGTACTTTAACGAGATCTAGAACTAGATTATATTTTCATCTTGTTCCGTCGAAGGGTTGGGGGGTAAATTGGGGTAAATTTGGGGTAAATGGGTAAATCAAGCAGGTAAGAGTCCATGAAATTGGTATTTAGTATATACAAGAGAAGCTGAGGTCTCAAAAAAATTTTTCGCATTAGCCACCCCCATTACCACCCCCACCTCCTTATTAAAGGGAATGAAAAAAAATTTCTGTCTGTCGGTCTGTCTTTTTTTTTGTGCGCACGTTTACTCTGAAACCGTTTAAGATATTGACTTGAAATTTGGTACACATATGTACTTTAACGAGATCTAGAACTAGATTATATTTTCATCTTGTTCCGTCGAAGGGTTGGGGGGTAAATTGGGGTAAATTTGGGGTAAATGGGTAAATCAAGCAGGTAAGAGTCCATGAAATTGGTATTTAGTATATACAAGAGAAGCTGAGGTCTCAAAAAAATTTTTCGCATTAGCCACCCCCATTACCACCCCCACCTCCTTATTAAAGGGAATGAAAAAAAAATGTGATTTAGTGCATGTACAGGATCCAGAAACCTCAAAATATTTTTTACTTCATCCACCCCCCACTACTACCCCCCCTATCACCACCCCCACCCCGCTACCGATGTGGGGTATCGTTTTATGGGTTTTTGGGGTAGAGGATTTCAAATATTATATTATTAAAGTTCCATAAACAATTATTTTCACATACAAAGTTTTTTCGTTGTGAGTGACTGGATAGAAAATCTGGATGTGGAAGTAGTGATTCCTTGGGCAGCGGTTTTTTATGTAATTTTATTGTTGGATATTATTGAGGAATCCAAAAGTGCATGTTACTTCTCTGCTATTTATGTCATGAATCAGCGATTTATTTAGTATTCTATTTAGTTGTAAATTTTGTCATTTGTGTAATGATAAGTTGATTTCATTGGATTTGTTGGTACTACTCGGTATCTAGATTTGCCCCTGTCATGAACCTTATTCTTTTATAAAAATGATACAATTATATCCGATAGCTGTAATTCTTTAAAAGTTAAAATGTAGGAAATTAATGAAATATTACCTGAGTCGAAAACCCATAAAAACGTAAATGACTGTAATAAATTAAACTTTTTCCTGTTTTGGTAGAATCTTGATATAGTTAATCGCTTGTTTATTAAATATGTCTAAAATCATTAAAATAATATATCGCTAACTACGTTAAACACACGCTTAGCATGACGAAAAAAACGGGGCTTTTTTTCTTTAAGCGGGGTTGTCGAGCCGTTACTCAATCATCTATCGGAGGTTGTATTGTGGGTGGCTGCGAGAAAATCACGTACCATCGCGTACGGGGCATTTTATATTTAAATGTTGCATGATTAACTCGTATTAAATAAACGTAACGGACTCTTAAAGGTTTGGTTATAATTTATTTTTTATTGTCTATTGTCTACGGAACATCTCACGCCATTATAAACTCAATTTCTTCGATTGTCATAAATCTTTCTATACATAGCACAGTTTTATTTCACAGATACATTATCCACTGCCTTGTTGCATTCGCTGGTAGTACAATTCACAAATTTGTTCGTTATAATCGTACATGTTCTCTTTATTTTGATACAAGGTAAGATATCATGTAATTGTTCTCCTGTCAATTCAGGATCACGGAAAAGGCTCTTCTAACGTTCCTTAAATGTTTCCAGACTTTGACGATGTACTTAAAAATTAATCTAAGGTTTTAAAGAGTATGGCATAAACACCCATCATGTATTCGTTGATATGAAGGGCATCTACGATACCTTGAAGAGAAAGAAATTGTATACAGTAATGGGACAATTCCAAATACCAAATTAGTTGATAAAACTGACACAATTAACACTAGAAAAAGTGGAATGCTTATCCGACACATCGACATCACTAACGGCCTACATCAGAGAGATGTACTTTCCTGCATATTATTTACCCTTACCTTTGAAAAAGTTGTACGATTATCGGGTGTTAGTGTAGAAGAACATACCACACTTCGTTTGAAGGACGTGAGACTAATTTATTTATTAACATTATGTAACAATTATAAGACACTTTTGATTTATTTAAGGTTTAAAAGTGCTTTAATATGTTCAATAAAACGATATTGGTTTTAAAGTTACCTTAAGATAAAGTAAAAGTTCTAAAAGACCACTTATTCTCATGAAAAGAGTTTAATGCACTCCTTAAATTAAAATAAAAACACTATTTGCTCTTAACGCCCTATGGATCTTATACTGGTTTTATAATACTCTTGACATTGGCTATTTTAAAACTAATTTGATTTTTTCAAGGATTAGATAGCAAGTTGGTTTTAAAACAATCCATTTTGGAACAAATAGTTTTGATGTAGTTTTATCGAGTACCCTCGATGTATTCATCAAAACCCATTAGGAAAACTATTTTATCCTCGATTTTATCTTAAGCCTATATGCTCAATAAAATTCCACATTAAATTCAAAAACATAATTTTTGCATATTTTTAATTTACATTAAGAATATTTTAAAGCTCAAAGGTTTTAATTTAGTCAATTTGGTTAAAAGAAATGCCTGTCGGATTTTTGACAACTTTATTAAAACTAATTTTACCCCCTCCACATTCGGAGAAAACGCCATCTTCTCAATAAGCTAATTTAGTGAACCAGTGCAGTCCGCGTGTACCTACTTTATACGTGAAAGAAAATTAGAACACATATTTAACATGAAAAATATTAGCGACAAGTATTTTAACAAAATGTAATAGTAATATGTAAAACTTACCCGTTTTTTAATTAAATTAAGCACATAAAAGATGAAAACGCACTAAATGCAGCAATCACAAAACTGGCACAATTTGTAAGATTAGGATTTCATTCGCGCGCCATACCACTTTAAATCAATAAGGCCACGAGTTTGCACATATTAAAGCAACTCAGTTTTAAATGAAGAGTAAATAGACGCCTGCAAGAGTAATTGTACTTAAAGTGGTAAATGAAACGCTGTTTTAAGTCTTGTAAGATTTAAAATGTTCTATAAACTTGCAATCAGTTTTAATCTAGATCGCGCCATGTTTTATATAAAATACAGACTCAGCCATGATGGACATTTTCAATAGCCAAAGAAAAAAATATTCCTATTGAAATATATGCATCTTACGTCCTCTTAAATAACTAAAGAACGGTGTGTACAAGCATGCAATTTAATTAAAAAAATGCATTTAGATGTTTAGATGCAAAATAAAATTTGACGATATTTTTTTAAATATTTTTTAAATAATAAAAAAAAACATTAAATTGATGGCACTCGAGTTATGTAGAAGTATTTTATATTTGTCATATTTTGTCAGAAAAGTGCCATCCGTTGGTAAATTCTTTACCAGAATAGTTTGCATTTGAATATTATCTATGACCTGCTTTTTATATATGCGTTACGTTTAAAATATTACCACTCTGCCATTATAGAGTCTTGCCGTTTTAACTATCCAGCCAGTCAGTCGGGTTTTCCCCTTTGACTGTGTGTTACTACTTTCACTCCCAGACGAGTTCCTTATATTTATGGGATGTTGATGTGACAGACAAGAAAGCTAAGAGTGGTACTTACCGTGGAGTGCTCTCCAAGACTGGCTTGTCTTTCAGTGCACTTTATCTTGTGTTTAACACTGTATTGGATCTTTTGCTTAATCACTTTTATAGAATGCCTCCGTCGAACTTTCGCGATCCGATCGGTGTTCTGAATTTCAAACGTGAGGTTCCCGTTTATTCATTGTCGATCCAACACACAAAAGCCTTCGAGAGGATAGACTTAAAGATAATGATTCAATCAGTAAAATGCAGCAACCAAATAATACCATTTATTGGTTTGATCCAAAATTATACAGAAAACGTGTATGCAATAGCTTATCTAAAAAATATAATATTTTGAAAGAATCGCCTCCCCAAACAGGGCAAGGACGATCGTCGCCTTTAGACAATGCTTATCTCAACGACCATACAATGGAGAGCGTGTAGTAACAGTCGATTTCGCATATATATTCACACAATTTCTTTAGAAGTGTATGAGCCACTTTGGTTTTGGAACTGACGAAAATAATATAAATTTTTATTTTACTGTAATTTAGGGACGCATGTGGGTAGCTTTATAGTTGCAAAAGACCATATCATTAGATAAATGCGACGGGTGCTTTTTATGGCAATATATAGGTTAAACGAGATGTTCTTGCCTCCTTTACGGCGAGGTACTGACGGCATGTAATCCAGTAAGCTTTTGTGACCTAACTCATTTTCGATTGGCCTTCATGAATTTGACCCCTTGTCGCCGTTTATGCACAAGGCGATTTTCTCTCTAATGTTGCTATCTTTAAAAATCTGCATTTGGTTTTGCCACCATCGCTTTTTGCTGATTGTTCAATGCTCTTGCCCCAGTGACAAGTCTCTGGATAAATCCAAATTTTATTATTTGACAAACCGGCCTTGGTCATTTTTGCAAAAATTGACTAATAATTTCACGTAGACGCTCCACGTCTTTGCGGCATTTTTCGATCTCGCCTTTCAGTACGTCGCCACGCCAAAAATTTTATTGTCATTTTTTTGCTAAATCCACAAAATACTATGTCCACAATTTCTTCATGTTTCGTAAATTAAAATATTGAAAAAGTATAATATATTTTTTCCATGTCAAAATTCCATGCTCTCATCGTCTATCGACATAAAAATATTTTCCAAGTTTGGCGTACTTTTGAAATTTCACTTTTGGTGTTTTACGTATCTGCATATCTGCAAGCGTGTTTAAGTTATTTTGGAACGGTGTTCGGTGCTCATACCTTAATTATGGTTGGTTGTGCTTTCAAAGTGCCTTTTTACTAGTTTTTTTCTTGAATTGAATTTTTTGTCTATCTTTCGACCTAGGTCGATTTTCTGAGAATCTATTACGACGGAACAATATTCAATAAGTCCACTTGGATTCTGGCCTATGCAGACGATATAGTTATCATTGGTAATACCGAGGCAGCAGTAACAGAAGCGTACACAGCATTAAAACACGCTGCAAGCGAAATGAATAAGTAACATAAAGCTGGTGAGAGAGACAACACCCCCTTAAATATAGAAGATGACGAGATAAAGTATGTGAAAGAGTTTGTGTAACTCGTATCACAAGTCAGTAGCCAAAATTACTTAACATCAGAAGTAAAACGAAGGGTCCTCATGGCTAACGAATGTTATTTCGGACTAGCTCTCAAAACATATCTCGAAGCACGATTAGTAAACTTTACAAAACACTTTTTTTTTTAACTTTTTATTTAGCGTCGGCCTATTTCCGCTACCAGGGACTATCACCGACGCCAGGAGACCCCTACCTGGAAATTTTGCCAAACCTCTTCTCGTAAGAAGAGTAGGGATCTTTTACTTGCCTAACATTTAATAGACAAGGGACCGCCTGCTTTACATCCCCTCCGAAGGATGGTATATCCACTACGTAATCCTTGTCTCGAAATTACATAGCTTCCGCGTATACGCTGATATACAAACCGCTAGAAGGTGAGACGAGATCGCTGTGTTTCCCAAGATGGATTTCACCCATCCAAGTACTAACCGCGCTGCACGTTGCTTCACTGGAATATCGAAATACAATCACAGTCAAGACGCATCTAAGCTCGCCCCCTTATAAAAAAACTCATAAGATCAATGTTAAGATACGCCTCAGAAACATGGACCGTGATTAGGAGCGATGAAGCTATCCTGGGAAGCTTTGAACGATAAACTTGAGGAAAATCTACGGAGCAGTACACGGAAACGGGATGTGGAGAAGATACAACTTCTAGCTGTATAGACTGTTTAAGACATCGTGAAAACAATAAAACTTGGATGTCCGAGATGGGTGGGCCACGTTATTAGAATGGAAATGGCCAGAAAAACAATGCTCGGTAAACCAGTAGATCAACGCAGAAGAGGAAGACCCAGAATAAGCATGTCATGGACAACGTAGATACTGACCTGAAGGGACAGGGGCAGCTGGAAGACACTAAGGCCCACACGGGGCTGTAACCTGTAACATATTTACATAAGACTCCCTTCTCTAATTGCCACCGTTTATGTATTCATTACTTTTTTTAATAGACAATGATTAAATAAATTGAAGAAATTTGTACTGGGGACAATCCTGTTAGTCGTTAGGGATTATACCTTAGAGTGCTGGTGTATTTTCTGTATAGATCAAATTTCAACTTATTTTCAGCACTCCTAATTACTTGTGTATCTAAAAATAATGGTGCTTTGGTTTCTATTTTATATATAAGTTTTGCTGAAGTGAAACAGATATTTAAATTTGAAACATAGTTGTCCACATTTGCAACATTTATGTCGAATACAGAGGGTACGGACATGCCGAAAATGTCACGCGGTGGATGTCATGGTCGTGGTCGTGATGGTCGCGGTCTCAGTTGACATATTAGAGGGTTCATTCTTTCAATGTTAGAAGCTTGGGAAGCATGTAATCGAGTAAAAGGATACCGCGGGATCTGAGTGAACCAACCAGATGCAAGCTACCGCGATGTCTCCCTGTCTACCGCGATGTAAAAACAAACTATTTTGTATCGACCTGGACATCTCGGTAGACCTCGATGTAAACGGCTAGGGTGAACTGGTGCTAGCATCCCCGGTACGTGCGGTCAGATCTAAATGTACAGGTTTGTTTCACAAATAGATGGCATTGATGTAGCGACCGCGATCGCGACCTACACCTGAAGCATTGAGGCATCTTCAACATGTCTGTACCATAAGAATATATCAACTTTTTTGGGTTACTAAAGGTCTACTTTCCCTATACAATGGTTTCATGCAGGTACTCGCTGGCGTAAGCGTTTTTAAAGTCGCCACCCGGTCTAATACTATAATGAATGAATAACATCTAATGAAAATATTATTAATGTATACAGCGTTACTGGTAATTCCATACATTCCTTTGGAGATGTGATAGGACATGACCTAAGGAGTAAATTTAACCCTAATATGCATTATCCAAAACTCAATAGTTTTTGAGATATTTCACTTTCTTCTTTTTCTCAAAAAAGTATATCTTTATGTCTTAAAATTTATTTTCCAAAAAAATCTACTCGACGTCTTTTGATTTTTTAACTTTAACTTTTTAATATCCGGAAATATTTCCATTACGTGAAATTTTTTTTTTTCTTTAAATAAGCTATGAATTTTACCTTTAAAGTTTTTCACAAAATTATCTATGTAACATGCGTACAAATTGTTTTAAAAACTTCCCTATTTCAACAGCTATCTAACAAGATACAAATGTTCAACGTACCCTTGATAGTCCTAATAAATAATTAGTAGAAATGATGCAGGTGACATAATTTATTTAATTGCTGCCGACCCTTTTGTTAATGAAAATCGTGCTTCATTTCAATCAGTTAGTCCTTGACTTGTTTGCTTCTGCATAAGTGTCATTAATTGACATTACCGTATTCCTTAAGTTTGTTTCTCTTTTTAACTTAGTTGTTGAAAATTTTGGTTTTGGTTTTTGCTGTTATTTTGTTTTAAGTATCATGGCTGTATATTAAAATGCAACATTTGGGAATAAATCTCAATATTCCACTATCCTACATATAAAACCTTACCAGTAATTAGCATGTGGGTACATTATAGCTTAAATGCATTTTTTTTAAAAGTCAAATACTATTTGGTCTAGATTTTCGAGAGGTTCAGAAAACATTTTTACTGTTAGTTTTACCCCATCTATGCGTTTCTGAACTATCGACGTGGATTCCTGGACACCCCGTATGCAATTAGAATAATTTTGGTTAAAGTTATTCTTGAACATCCTTAGGAGCTATTTTTTCTAACTAAATCCACATTAAAGAATGAATAAGTGCACCGTAAAATGGTAATGTATATCATTGGAATGGTAAAAATGTGAGTAAAAGGGGGTGTAAAGTGGGAGAGCCGCTACGCTCATTTGAATATAAAGAAATGCAGTCCATTCTATTTAAAACCTTAAATCTCTGGCCACAAAAAAGAGCGGAGCTCAGAATTGAAAAGGATTTAATGTGGAAACTTTAAATTTATGGCTACAGAACAATGATACCAGTTTTTATAGAGTTAAATTATTGGTTAAGTTTGGTCATTTAAAACAGCCTTTGCTAACTAAGTTATACATTCTAGATAGTGTGCTGTGTAAGAATAACATTTATTGCTGTAAAATCGCCTACTATAATTTTTAAAAGCGACCCACGGATGTTGTTCGTATTCCCAACAATATCATTTTAGTTGTTTACGTAAATTTGTTATTTTCTTTGTTTCGATGTACGTCAGTAACGATCACCTTTTTCTATTCACGAACCTTCAGAAATTGTTCTGTTTCATTCATTCTTTTGTGCACATTTTTCATCTACCTGAAGCGGTGTTACAAATTAGTTCAGGTTCGAAGGAACACCCCCTTATCCCAGCCTAAACAAATATTCCACATCCGGCACGTTTTCGGCCCACGAACGCAGAATTTCAATAAGTTTTCGTTGATAAATTAGACTCATTACTCAGGTCAATATATTTTGATACTAACTCTCACCAAACAATTTATTCTTCCGAGGAATACACATTTATCAACGAATTAAAACTGTTTGTCTGCTATTTTTCATTGTGTTCTAGTAAAGTTGCAGAAATTTGAATGGCTGGGAAATTAGTTGAAAACAACAACAAATCTGTCCTGGAAAATCAATAGCCTTCTTGTTACGTTATGTCTATAATACAGTGACGGCTTGGTTTGAATGGATTAGGCAGGTTAAGCAGAGCCTTTCCGTGAATAGAAATTAAACGAGAAAGAGTTTATTTGACTTAACAAATATCATACCCTTAACAATAAAATTCAGTAGTTTACAACTAAAATCTATGCAATAAAATTAAACCCGTTGCTTTTGATTTAAGTCGCGCGTCGTTCGAAATGACAGTGATAACATCATCACTGACCAATGCTGCCGAAACTTGCTGAGGAGTATGACTCATTTTAAGAGTAGACTGTTTGGCGAAAGAAGGAGAACTCTTCCTCTTCCAGACTCTAAGGGCCGCTTTACTAGGGTCAAAGTGTTAAACCCATATCCGTTTATCCACAACATTTTATGGTGTGGGTTATGAAACTTATCAAACCCTTGAATAACCTGGAATTGATACCTCTTCCTACTGAGTTGCCAGTTCTGATTGTGATTCGCCGAAAAATCACCTGACAGTGACAACCATAAGCAACAACAATCATAATATAAACTATGACTAACTAACTAACTAACTAACTAACTAACTAACTAAATATTTTCTAGTCAATAATTGTTATGTTTTTATTGTAAAAAAATGAATGATACCACAACAAAGGCAGACAGAGACCTCAATTTTTCGTCAGCAAAGCGGTTACCATTAGTTAAAATCGTAAATAAACATAAACACATCGTAGAATAAAGTAGAGCTGACGTAGTGTCTTGGAGGGATAGATAAGCTTCTTGGCGCAAAATTTGAAAAAGTTCACATCTTCAAAGGGATTTTTTCCGTTGGTTAAGTACGCAGGGCCGTGTTCCAAAAATTCGAAAATATCGTCATTACCATCGTTTGTTTCTTCGAAAGTTTTCTTGTTAATAATATTAGCAAAAAATTACTTTGATTTTCCATCCATCTATCGACAACGAACATAAAATTTTTAGGTTAACCTGGAGCTAACAGACATAACCTCCACTTTGAATATCAGGTTAAATTAACTCGGGCTTTAACCCAAGGTTGCTTTAACCCCGACGCAAACTAACCTTACCCTGTATTGACAAACCGGCCCTAAGTCAGCCTTCTGTTTGCCAAGAAGTCTGATTCAATTTAGTAAAAAACAACGTGCAATAAAAATCATCAGTAGGGTCTTCTTGCAGTTTCATATATTGAACTTCTCTTTTGACAAAAGCAAAATTGTATTTTTCCCTTAATACATCATATTATAAATACCAATAACGTTCAGAAGTCAACCGAAAGGATACGTACACTATTAAAAGAATTTAAATTCGAGGTACATCTGAAATTCCACTCACGGCAGGCATTTCGCGATATAAAATCTTAGCTATTCTAACGTAACATACAGCGTCGTAACCGCTCCGTAATCTAAACAGCAGAGCCACCCCTGGGGGCATCGCTGGAAAATACTTGAAAACGAAAAAATACAATCTCCCTATGAAGCCAAGCATGTAATGAATTTCAGTTCTTTTTATCCTGTGCGGGATTTTCGCGCCAGGCGAGCATCCTTACTATGCCGTATCTCCTCCTTGCAATGTTCCGTCTCGTTGCGATCTTGATCTCGCATACATTGACATATGAGATGCTCTAAATTGAACTCAAGCCACGCTAAATTCCCGCCCGCTCCCCCCGTGTCTCTTTCGACGCGGGGGAGTGAAGTTAAAATTTTAATATACGCGATATTAACTGCCTACAACGCGCGTTCGTCATTCCGGCGTTTTGTTAAGAAACCAATAACCCCCGGGATAGTTGGCTTAATGGTCCACGTAAATTAGAATTTTTAGGAGAAATAATTTACAAAGAGTTTATATTTGGGAAATGAACTCTCAATGGGAGCAGAAATAGAGATCTGAAGAGTTCCCACCCGACCGGTGGATGAAACATTTCTTATTTTGCGAAAAACCATCCCCAGCGGTGACTTCATGCTAGTTTTTTATATTTTCTTTTACTAACCGCCGCACAGTAGGACCAAATTTACAAAACTCGCTGATAAATCTTTTACTTCCACATCCAGTAAAAGTATAGTAACAACAATCAAATAGGATTAGAATGTCATGAAACGTCGAGATTTTAAGTTTGAACGAAAAAAAAAATTCTGTCTGTCGGTCTGTCTAACTTTTTTTGTGCGCACGTTTACTCTGGAACCGTTTAAGATATTGACTTGAAATTTGGTACACGTATGTACTTTAACAAGATCTGGAACTAGATTATATTTTCATCTTGTACCGTCGAAGGGTTGGGGGGTAAATTGGGGTAAATTTGGGGTAAATAGGTAAATTAAGCAGGTAAGAGTCCATAAAATTGGTATTTAGTATATACAAGAGAAGCTGAGGTCTCAAAAAATTTTTTGGCATTAACCACCCCCATTACCACCATTATTAAAGGGGATGGAAAAAAATTGTGACTTAGCGTATGTACAAGAACCGGAAACCTCCAAATATTTTTTTACCTCATCCACTCCCACTACCATCCCCCTATCACCACCCCCACCCCACTACCGATGTGGGTATCGAAACCCTATTGGCGAAATGCCCTGTCTGTCAGTCCGTCCCTCCGCTTTTTAAGCTGAAATTCGAAACATATGTATAAAACTATCTATGGAATGCCAGGGTGTCTACCAACCGGGAAAATCGGGAAAACCGGGAAAATGACGGGGATTTAGTCCAACCGGGAAAAAGACGGGAATTTCAAAAAATAATCGGGAATTGCAAACGTCAGCTAATAACAATAGGTATATTTGCATTCGCAAGATACGGGGTAGCTTATACTGTACTACATTTCCCCATATGTTTGTTTAATTTACCCAGTAATATGAGAATATACAGTGTGTCCAACTAAGTCTGTACCATATGGGAAACTTTTTTATTATTAATTTTATGAAAAAAAGTTATTCTTGATAAAAGGTTTTGCATGGCTTAAAACCCAGAATGAAATAATCAGATATCAATTTTTTGCAGTCGCATACGAGGTTTGTCGAAAAATGTAAATTTTGCTCAAGAGTAAAGTAAATAAAGGTACTTTACCTTTATTTATTACAATATCGACAATCGTTATTAAGAAAAGTTGATCCTAATTGAAAACTACAGTCAGATATCCAATCATATCCATCTACCATGAAAAAACACCCAAAAATTATTAAAGATCGTATGCGACTGCAAAAAATTGATATCTGATTATTTCATTCTGGGTTTTAGGCCATGCAAAACCTTTTATCAAGAATAACTTTTTTCATAAAAACATACTTGGAGCTGTGACTGAGATAATTAGAAAAATCTGCTTCTCGTTCATTACTTTTTCTTTATTGTTTGTACTAGTCTGTTATATGCTTGGAAAAAAAATTGGGAAAATCGGGGAAAAAGCCCGGGAAAAACCGTGAAAAGTTGCATTTTCAATTATTTTTGAGTTGGGCATGAAAAAAATCGGAAAATGGTATAATAAAAACATTTATTTACTATTACTACAGTCAATCTGTCATTAATTTGACCCCTACAAGAGATTTTCTTTTTTTATATACTATAGAGAGGCTTGCCCCAATCATTAATTGATGTTTTCCACAAAAAAATCGTGTCCGCTACGACCGCCATGTTGAAAAAATGACATACAAAAGATAATTTATAGACATGTAGCCCACAAGTAGCCCACTTTGCTTCGTTTCCTAACTTGACGAAACGGGCTTAATGAGATAGACGAAAAAATTGTCTTTGTATGACATTCAGCTTAGTTTCAGAACGGCCCATTGATTTAGGCGATTGCAAATTTATTGATGGACCAAATTCGTCGTGTGGGATGGCCGAAGCAAGGTACGTACATTTAACGACACTTACACCGCATAGATGAAATTCATTCGTAAACGTTATAGCCAAAGAGTAAAAAAGTGACTGCAGTGTTTCACAGATATGATGACATTGTTTACAGTATAATGAGTATCGAACGACAGCAGAGTCTTTTGAAACGCATTTGCTAAAATCGTTTTCAACGAGAATATGTCTACATTAGAATGATCCTCAAAAAAAAAAAAAATCAGCAATCTCGCCAATAAGAGCGTTTAATTTCAGAACTGGTGAGAAGATTTCAGTGCAAAAGGAACAAAACGATTACTGTTGCTCATGATGCCGAAGCGCTGATCGTTCAGATTATCATCAACGAATTTTATCGGAGTAAAGGTCATTGCCGAGGAGGACGTCGATATTCTCACGCTTATTATTGATCGTGCTTCTGAAGATATAATAAGAGATGCTCAAAGAAATATAAAGGAAAAGGCGTGTAGTCCTTGCAGTCTGTCGTCCTCAAAAGTTTTGGAAAACTGAAAAGAAACCATGCTGTTTGTCCACGCATTTAGTGGTAGCAAAAACACAAACTATACAAGTTTTAAATAGCAAAAGATTTGGAAAACATACGTATAAAAATCCCCTATTAATGAGGAAAGAAAGTGCTGGAGAACAATTTACCTTGCATTATACAAAGCAGGGTGGCCACTTTCTGGAAAACCGGAAAGACCGGGAAAAGTCAGGGAATTTAATAGGTCAGGAAAAAGTCAGGGAAATGTCAGGAAATTTTGGTGAAAGACAGGGATTTTTGTGATTTGTTTTTTCTTTTTGATAATATGTACCTTTTCTATTCATGTATACTTTTAAAATATGGGTAAAAAGACTGATTTTCATTTAAAACTGCTGAAGTCTATGGGATAAATCATACAACTAATCACGTTCACTTAACGAGCAGTTGTAAAGAAAATAACATACGACGAAATGGAATGACAATAGTCAGGGAAAAAACTAAAAAATCGCCTGGAAAACCGGGAAAAGTCAGGGACATTTGTTGTGGAGAAAAAGTGGCCACCCTGCAAAGCCTCACTGACTGAAAAAATGTTTAAATCATCAAAGATTCACTTCATTCAACAGGTTGGTTAGTCGGCCAATCCAATTATTCCTTGGATAGTCACCAACATTTGATACTTTACAGCAACATTCCTATTTGGTGTTCCTATGGTGTTAATATTTGCCTAATACTAACAAAGAACACGACATTGGCGACGAGATATAAAAAGTATAATTGGTAAATTAAAAGTGAATTTAAAGTCGTTAATTTAAAGTGAATTAAAAGTATAAATAAAATGGCTACATCTGTAGCAGGACATTTACGTGAGTTTGACCCTAATATATCTGATTGGGCAATTTATAAATCCCAAATGTATCAGTTTTTTATTGCAAATGATATAAAAACGATGCGACAAAAAGAGCACATTTTTTATATAGCTTAAATCAAACTGCATACGAATTACTTAAAAACATGTGTGTTCCTAATGACCCTGAAAGTGAAACGTTCAAACAATTAATTGAAAATTTTGACAAACATTTTAAAGTGAAAACATATGGATTCCCGGAACGACGAATATTTTTCTTTGCAAGAAAATCGGAAGAGGAAAGTATTGCAATGTGGGCAGCACGAGTCAGAGCTTTAGCAGCAAAATGTCTATTTGAAGCACACATAAATAATTATATGAGAGACTGTTTTATAGTCGGATTTCCAGAGGGTCCCATACTGGACAGATTATTTGAAGAAGACGTAACAACTCTTACTAATGTTGGGATGTTTCCTGCCCCTATTGAGAGGTGATGTCAAAAATAAAATCTTTTTATAAATTATTTCTTCTATTCATCCATTTTTAATCTAATTTGCGTGTGTTTAAGTAACCCTTGGGATAGTTGCCTTAAGAACCAGCCAGGGTTACCTAATTATAAAGTTTCGAATTACCTACCAGATGTCGTTTAGAAACAATGTATTTCGGGAAAATGTCGGTAGATTCCAGTTTCAACTAGCAATTAAGGATGGAGGTAAATGCTATTTAGAAAAATTAACCGTAGGCCAATTATTGCTTTTGCGGTACTGAAAACTAAAACTAATTCGAGGAAGTATAATTATATTGTGTTAGGTTTTTTATTACTTCAGCCAAATGTTATATTTCTTCAAATTCGTAAAAGTACACGCAATAAAAGTAATTATGTTTTCGGCATAGCTGTAGCGGTAAGCATAGTTGAGGTAATTATATTTTTGGACAAACCAACTAAATACCTGTTCCCAATCGGTATCTATTTAGTTAGGTCTGTTATTCTCCTTAACCTCTCTCTGTGCAATAAGCAAACCGACTTCCCTAATTACTAATTTATACCTGTGCACATTTTAAGTGTTGTAAACTATTTAAGTGAAGCTAAAAATTTTTGCCTATTGCACTTACAGGGTGGATCAAAATTAGGACAAAGAAACATTTTTGAAAAAATATTGAACCGCCTTCAAAAAAGGTCGCTATAAATTATTAAATAAAATTTCACCGTCGCACAGTGGTTTGAATCGAGGTAAGTTGTTTCCAAAATGGCTAGAGAACGCAAATCTCAACCAAATTCAAACTTTTTTTTTAAATAAAGGCCGAGAAGTTTCGAACAAATCATTCGCGTTTCTCGAGACAAAATCTCAATTTAAAATTTTGGAAAATGGTATTTTTTTATAAATAGCAATTGACTAATAACCAAAATGATCGAATCTTGCTTAATCCCATTCTGCTACTTTTCGGGTATTAATACACAAGAGGTCAATTTTTTACCGGGTAAATTTTTTTGGACAAAAATCTGTTTTCCTATGAAAATTATTGGAGAATTAAGAGCATGGAAAAATTGCGACACGAAGTGGAGCGATTTTTCCTATGTCCCTTAATTCGAGCAACATTTTCATGGAAAACAGGTTTGAGTCACTCAAAAATTTGCCCGTGTAGAAAATTAATATCATGTGTATTACAAAAGATTAATATATGATTAAAAAATATTTTCTAAAATAATTATTAGAACAACAAAACTGTATTTAAAGTTTATAAAATAACAATTTATAATAAAAAAAATTAGAAATTTTCATCATCTTTCATCATCATCAAACATATTCATTGAATCTATATGAAATATACAATTGTTATAAACAATCCTTCTCTTTGCAAAAAAATTGGAATTGTAGTTTTAAGTGTTTCTCGTTTTAACTGGGATACTTTCATTGATAGCTTCGTTAATATTTTCTTGTGAAACATCACCAAATCCCTTTTTCAAAAATCAAGATGAAAACGCAATATGTTAGATTTTAATAATTTCCATAACTTTTTAGTTTGACACATAGCTACTACGAAAGAAATAGCATACATTTTTCTCGATTTTTTCCAATGATCGATGGCCGTTTTTTTCACTTTAAAAAAATCCTATTGGTCGATTTTTTTGAAAATGTAGGTAGGTTTTAATTGGTTAATAAAGTAAGAATATATTAATCGATATTATATATTAGGTTATGTAAGGTTATGCTAAATTTGAGGGCGTATCAACTTTTATTTTTCTAATTGTTGACTTTTTACAAGAATTAAAATCCCATTTAAAACCAATGAATAATAATTATTATTAATTATATTTGAAATTTCGGGTAGCCATATTGAATCCATCTTGATATATTGAGCCATCTTCGATATAGCCAATTTGTTATATTTTTATTAAACATCATTATTAGTGACCCACAGATACATCCATAATAAATTTTGAAGAAAATCGTTTAAAAAATATAAATTTTGGGTATTAGTTAATTGCTGTTTATTCAAAAATGCCATTTTCTAATATTTTAAATTGAGATACATAAAAATTGAAATTATTTTTCGGGAAACGGGCTCAGATGATTTGTTCGAAATTTCTCATCCTTTATTTAAAAAGTTTGGATATGTTTGAAATTTGCATTCTCTAGCCATTTTTGAAACAACTTACCTCGATTCAGATCACTGTGCGTCGCCCAGTTATATTAGTTATTCATTAAACCTTATTACCTAAAGATGTTTTTGAGTTCGTTACATTTTTAAACAAACCTCAATAGTGATATTAGACAGCTTCAATTAACTGGGCGACGACGGTGAAATTTTATCTCATAATTTTAAGCCACCTATGTTGAAGGCGGTTAATTACTTCCACATCCAGTGGAAGTATAGTAACGACAAAAATTTTTTTAAAAATTTGTATTGTTCAAATAGGCTTAAAATGTCATGAAACGTCGAGATTTTAAGTTTGAGCGGAAAATAAATTTCTGTCTGTCTGTCTGTCGGTCTGTCTGTAACTTTTTTTTGTGCGCACGTTTACTCTGGAACCGTTTGAGATATTGACTTGAAATTTGGTACACATATGTACTTTAACGAGATCTAGAACTAGATTATATTTTCATCTTGTTCCGTCGAAGGGTTGGGGGGTAAATTGGTAAATTTGGGGTAAATGTATAAATCAAGCAGGTAAGAGTCCATAAAATTGGTACTTAGTATATATAAGAAAAGCTAAGGTCTCAAAAAAAAATTTTTGGTATTAGCCACCCCCCATTACCAACCCCCATTACCTTATTAAAGGGTATGAAAAAAAATTGTGATTTAGTGTATGTACAAGAACCAGAGACCTCAAAACATTTTTTTACTTCATCCACCCCCCTATCACAACCCCCACCCCACTACCGATGTGGGGTATCGCTTTATGGGTTTTTGGGGTAGAGGGTTTCAAATATTATATTATTAATCCCCTAATCTACAACGAAGGGGAAATAAATAAAAATGATGGAGTTATTGTCTACATTAAAGAAAACATAAATTATGAATACAAAGTAATCAAAATCAACAATCTCAATGTTTTAAAAATAGACATTTTTAATTTTTACAAAAATGATATTAGCCTATTAGCTATATATAGACCTCCATCACTGTGTCCACGAGAATTTAATAATTCTTTAGATGAATACCTGTCTGAAAACAGAAATTACTTCAATTATAATATAATTATAGGGGATATCAATATAGACATTTATGAACCAAATGATGAGGTCTCATCGGAGTATTTAAATATTCTATATTCCCATGGTTTTATATCGTATATAAATGGTATCACAAGAGAGCAAAATGGAAGTCGTAGCTGCTTGGATCATATCTTTATTAGAACAACAAAAAACCCCAAAGAACAAATAATGTCGATACCCTGTATTATTAAAACGAGGATAACTGATCACTACGTAACATCTATACAAATTATATTGAATACTGAGGATTTAAAGCCTCTAAAAAACAATAGGATTATCAAATACATTGATTATAAAAAATTGAAAAACAAACTTAATGAATTGTCATGGGAGGAATTGCATGCTAAAAATGTTGAAACTGGTACTAACTATTTTATTCATATTTTGCAAAACATGATAAATACTTGTACAAATATTGTAAAAATTAAGCATAAAAATGTGAAAAGAAAAGACTGGATTACAAAAAAACTTATAAATGACATTAATAAAAGGGATAAGATGTATAGTCAACTAAAAGCAAATCCAAACAACGAAATAATGAGAATACAATATAAAAAATTCAGTAATGACTTAAATAACTCAATAAAAAATGAAAAGTCTAACTATTATAAACAAAAAATTGAAAAAAACAAATTATCTTCTAAACATTTGTGGGAGATTACAAACGAATACTGTGGAATACATAAAAATAAAAAAACGGTAATACCTAATGTAAAAAATGATAAAGGTGACAAAGTAACACATGATCGTGAGAAAGCCAATGTATTCAATGCTTTCTTTAGTACCATAGGAAAGTCTCTGGCTGATAAAATCCACCCAAATCTAAATACACCATTTGAAAGAAAAATACAAACCAATTCAATATTTTTGTATCCAACAACGATCTCAGAAATAAAAAAAATAATAAATCAAATGAAAACTAAAACAACTCCTGGAATAGATGGAATTACAGTTGCCACCTTAAAAGAAATCGCTGAGTATATTGTTACACCTTCATCTCTCCTAATTAATAAATCAATAGCTGTAGGAGAATTTCCATCAGCCTTTAAGGTGTCAATTGTAAAACCAATATATAAAAGTGGACAAAAAGAAGAAGTGACAAACTATAGGCCTATCTCGCTAATTACTAACCTTGCTAAAATTTTTGAAAAAGTGATCAAAATTAGAATTGTGGGTTATATGGAGAAATATAATTTACTAAATGACTCACAATTTGGTTTTAGAAAAGGTAAAAGTACCCAAGATGCAATTGCTTGCTTAGTTAGTAAAATATATCAGGCGCTGGATAGTCGACAAAAATGTTTAACGGTATTTATCGACCTAAAAAAAGCTTTTGATACGGTATGCCATACTCAACTAATATGCAGCTTAGAAAGTTTAGGTTTCAGAGGTAATAGTAGAAACCTTTTAAAATCATATTTGAACAACCGAACTCAATATACCGAGATAAATTCAGAACGAAGTCGCCCTAATATTGTCGAATATGGCGTACCGCAAGGCACTGTATTAGGCCCAGTACTTTTTATAATTTATATTAATTCATTATTTGACATGCAAACCTCTGGCTTTACCATAAGTTATGCTGACGTTACAGCCCTTTTCTTCACAGCACCAAACTGGGATGAATTAAAAAATAAAGTAGAAAGTGACCTAGACAAAATAAAAAAATATTTTGATAGTAAGTATCTAACACTAAACTTGGATAAAACAAATTATCTACCTTTTTACTTATACGATAGATCTGCTCCGACATTTGAGCAACTAACAATCAGTGACCACTTTAAAATATCACCGGTAACAGATATAAAATACTTAGGTATAAAAATAGATGCTAGACTAAAATGGGACACTCACGTAAATTATGTAATAAAGAAAATAAGGAAAGTAGTTTATAGATTCAAGTGTTTAAGAGATGTTCTAGATAATAAACACCTAAAAATACTTTATCATTCACTTGTCGAAACACACCTAAACTATGGTATATTAGGATGGGGAGGAGTACTGGACCATCACTTGAAAAATTTGGAAATACTACAAAAAAGACTCTTAAAAATTATGTTTAAAAAGGATATCAGCTACCCATCCAATATTCTATTTAAAGAAGTAAAGGTTATGGACATACGAATGTTATTCTTTTACCAATGTATTCTATACCAGTGGTCTCCTGGTACTCATACCAAGACAATAAAAACTAGGTTTAACTTAGGAAATAATTTAATAGTTCCTAAAACAAGGACAACGTGCGGACAAAGATGTCTCACTTACTTGGGTCCTAGAGCATTTAACTCGTTACCTGTCGAAGTAAAGAATGTATCTAATTTTGGGAAATTTAAACATACACTGAAACAATATATTTTAGAAACACTCAGCCGAGATGAAATCCACACCATCATAAATCCAAAATCTTTTTTTAACAGTCTGTTTTAAAGTTTCAATGCTGCTTTCATAAAATAGGATACATAAGTTTAATTCTAAAAGTGTATATACATACTCAAATATTTTAATCTTAATCAAACCTGTCTGTGTATATTTTTGTATACGTGTAAGTATGTCTATATGTGTGTATTTGTTTATAAATGTATGAAAATATGCTTCCATATATGGATATATGTGTGTGTATCTCCGATTAAAGAACTTATAATCTAGATACATAATGGCATTGATTTATTTGTCGCTGAAAGACTCACAATCTAAGGCACTTCTTCCCATAAGTTGCTGATTGGCCCATCGGCGTATTCGCGGCCGCTCGTGCACGATCGGCTTCAGTTCGATTATCATAATATCAGTTGACAGTTCGGCCATTAATGTCAATAAATGTTTTTCGTGTTCTCCGACCAAAAACTGGTGAAAAAGTAATTTTATTTTAAGTTGTGATTTGCTTAATACCTAAATAATATTCTCTATTCATATTTACACAGTTTAGTGACAATATATTTTGTGCAAATAAATAGTGAAGTGCTCTGCCGTTTGCAGAAAGCAGTTTAGAAAAGAAGAAAATCGATCGTTCCATAGTCGTAACATGATGAAGTAAATAGCAATTAAATTTTAATATCCTTTCAATACATATTTATCTTACTGTTTTATCTTACTGTAATATCGTATGCCTACATCACGTTATATAAAAAGCCGGTAATGCAGGAACTGCAATAATTCATTTTAATGAAAATATTTACCATTCTACACATTTTCTACACATACAACGCCACTGTTGCCTATGGGATGTGATGTTCATCTATCCATTTTAATAGACATATAATGTGACTATGTTAGGAGCAAACAAGGTATATAGTGAAAAGATAGCCTGTTATCTATCTAGATATAAGTTCTTTAATCGGAGGTGTGTATGTATATGCTTAATACTTTTATATTGTTTTATTTAAAGTGTTTGTAATTATTTTAAAAATTTAAGTTCTATTGTATACTTTTTTCCTTCATGCACAGTGCGATTTGCACTTATATGAAGTTTGTTAGTTTATTTTACTGTATATTTTTATTATCTTGTATTTTTAGTATATTTTGTAAAATAAACTCTTTCTATTCTATTCTATTCTATTCTATTAAAGTTCCATAAACAATTATTTCCACATACCAAGTTTTTTCGTTGTGAGTGACTTGGATAGAGAATTGGATGTGGAAGTAGTGATTCCTTTGGCAGCGGTTTTTTTTTAAGTGTCCGTCCTGGCCTGTTTATTTAGTTAGCCTCTGTACAGTGAAACAAATATTTGTCGTTTTGAATTTATTAGCTTTACGGTCAGGCTCGCTATCAGAGAATCCTGAAATCTCTTTACAGTGTAACTCCCTTATGACTTTTATTTTTTTTTTGCCGATTTGAACCAAATTGTACTCAAATATAGAACAAATTAGGATCTACTTATGACCAAAAAAACATTCGCCTTTTACAAATGCAAAGCCACCTCATCATCGTATCATTAGCTCTACATCCATATGTGGGCCTCGGCTTTCAAGTTTTTTTCGCCTTCCTCCTCTGTCCAACGCCATCCGCTGCCAATTAGTTGCTCCGATTTTTCTGACATCCTCATCCACCTCATCTCTCCATCTCAACCTCGGCCGACCTTTGGGTCGTGTTCCTACTGGATATGTATTTACGATTTTTTTGGCGGATAGTGTTCATTGGCCGGTAATATGTACCGCCCATCTAAGTCGTGCGGTCTTGATTATTACTAGGAGATTCTTACCTTTGGCTGCTTGTGCGTATTTTTGATATAATTCAAAGTTATATCTTCTGCGCCTTGTTCTATTGTCATAGATTGCGCCAAAAATTATTCTTAGAATTTTTCTTTAAAAAATCACAAGTAGCTTTTCATCTGCTTCGCTAGTTGTTGTCCAGGTCTGGAATTCGTAGGTAAGGACTAGGATTATAAGAGCTTTGTAGATTTATGTCTTCGTTTTCCATGATAGAATATGATCTTTAAATTGTTTGGAGAGACCGTAATAGCACTTGTTGACAATTAATATCCTTCTTTTGATCTCTTGTGATGTTATGTTTTCATTGTTGACAAAAGATCCAAGATAGATGAAGTTTTCTTGTGTTCTTGTAGTGATCAGTCCGTACTTTTCAGCCTTCCATTGGGTGTTTGTTGCTAGGCGTTGAAGCCATTTCTTTATTCACTACTAACCCCTCCTCTCTAGAAAATGTTAAAAATGTTTCCTTGGCTTTATGTAAGGTCCGGGATTCAAGATCTACATCATCCGCGTATGCCAGAATTTGCGTCGATTTGTTTAGTATCGTACCCTTGATGTCCAAATCTGAGTTTTTAACGTCTTTATTTAGTGCAATGTTGAATAAAAGGCATACGAGTGTGTGTCTCAGATACTTGCTGGTCTCGAATGTATTGGACGTTTCGTCTATTAGACACACTAGTAAAACTTCTTAAAATAAATTTTGATTGCGTGGAGCTACCCCAGAAGCATACCCCATATCGGAGTCTAGAAGAGACTTGAGCATGATTCACCATAATAAGTTGTTCAGCTGTAAAAGAGTTTTTAAGTTTCGAAATAAATAACGTAGTAAATTTAATTTCGAAATTAACTGTGTCTTCTAGTTGAGAGATTCATCGATCGTAACACCTAAGAATTAAATTTCTTGATTACAACTCAAAATATCTGACCATATGCCAATGTTTAATGGAAAACACTATTTTTGTCGGTTATGGAATCTTATTACCTGGTTTTTTCAGTGTTAAGGTAAAGTTTGTTAGATTTATACCAATCACTCATAATTGTTGTTACATTTGGATTCCAATATTTTATCTGCATTATCTGATATTAAAGAATGTATCAGTAGATAAAGTATCAACCTCGTTCGTATATAATAAAAGTAATACCGGACCCAGTACAGAGCCCTGTGGGACTCCCACCTTGATGTCTAGATATTCAGATTGTATTGTGTTTCAGTTGTTATTGTCAGAATATAATAGGCTAACATATTGTGTACGGTGATCCAAAAAAAAGCTACCCATTCATGAGCTACCTCACGTATACCATACGAATAAAGTTTAGATAACAGTTTTACATGATTGACGCAGTCGAATGCCCCAACTTAGATCACAGAATATCTCGATAGGGAACTCACCTGCCTCCATATAGATATTCTGTTAGTTTGTTAAGAAATGAGTGAATAGCTGTTTGTGTTGACATATCAACCCGAAAGCCATGTTGATTTTTTGTAAAAATGTTATGTTTTTCGATAAATTTGAGTAAGCGATCTAAATAACAATATTCTAATATTTTTGAGAATCCAGATGGAATAGTCATCTGCAATTTTCCATTAAATGGGGATTCCATTTTTTATAAATTGGAACCATCTTTCCTTTAAAATTTTCAGAAAACATCCCGTTATAAAAGAGAAATTAACTAAATAAGTAAGTGGATCTATAATAAGACCAATCACTTTTTTCAGTAAAAACATAGGAACTTCATCAGGACCTGAAGAGTGTTTATTTTTTAGTTTGTTTTTTAATAAAGTTAGCATTTCCTCACATTCAAATGGTTCAAGAAATATTGAATGAGATTGATTGGGGATAATAAATTTTCCACTATTATTATTTGTACTAGTTACAGGTATTTTATCAATTATATTCTCCGGCGCATCTATAAAGAACTTAAATTAGAGGCTACTATATTGGGGTCGTCACAAATTGTGGAGCGACCCGGTCTGAAGCCACTTTGATATTAACCTAAAATGCCATCAAAGCCACCTGCGATACCAAAATAAACGGAAGAAATAAAAAAATTATTAGACATTTTTTATAGAAAAATTTTCTTAATAGAATTATTCAGAATTATCCAAAACCGTCATCAAAATTATAGATTATTGAAATTTTGTTTTAAAAAACGTCCAAGTCCGAAAAGTTGTGAGTTTTACGTTTTGAAAAGCGTGCTGAGACAATTTAGTTTGAAATAAAACATGATCTGTCAAGAATTAAGACATGAGATTAGGTATCATCTCATGTCTTCCTTAATTTTTGCACCTGACGTGAAAGTCGAGAGGTGCAAGTATGGAGACCTCGCTGGCCACAAAATCCAAAAAGGCCAATATCTCAAAATCGGGGATACCTTGTATAATGGTATATATGGTCGTATAAGTTCTAAGTGGTCCCTTCTATCACCTCCTTGAATTTTTTTATCAATGTACGAAACACCCTGTATAATGATAGACTGGCTTGTTTATTTTTGTATATCCCGTTTCTATTTTTCACGGAAACGTCCTTCAATCTCCAACCGGCCACGTGGGCTTTCCATAACAAAATTTGTTTTTGTCAATCGACGGACTGGCGAGAGGGGCTCCGAATGTAGATGCGAACCGATTTCTTGCTCATTTCAGAAAATAATTCAGCGGGGAACTGTTAGTGTATATATGAATTTACAGTGAATAAGATCACATTCCAGCAATACACCCGGGCTACCTGAGCGAGCACCCACAATACACCAAAGTAACAAAAGATATGAAATCCGCCTTTTGTCCCGCGTTACCTGGCAACGGAATTCAATATTGTGCCGAGAGCCCGACATGAATCTATTAAAAATCGCCGTCACTTTCTTATACAAAACTACAGTCTCATTCTTTTATTTTTGATCGGGCCAGTTAGGATTTATTCTTATTATTCATTTTTCCTCGACCGCACACAGCTGATGATGAGGGTGTTTGTCACCGGAACAGTGCCGTACGTAATTATACGCAGCCATTTATCTGAGTCGATGTGCAGTGATTAGCAGGGCTGGCTCTGGGGGGGGGGGGGGGGAAGCGGGCGGCAAATTCTTCAAATCCACAGTTACCAAAAAAATATAAAAAGCTAGGAAACAATTGTTTCACTAATATAGTAATAATAATGTTAATGTTATATAAATAATTTGTTATTGTTGTTTTTTTTTGTATATAAAGTAGGTTACACACATACATTCTGTTTCTTATATGTGATTTTATTTCTTGTCTAATTTCTGTGGTGTGGTATTTTGTTTAAGTTTCAATACGGTTAATTTTTTCAATTATTTTGTTTTACCCTTTTAAATACAGTAATCATATTGCTGAAAATCCAAAAATTGCTGTAAACCTTATAACTAAAAAAACAAACCATCAAGAATATTCAGTAGGTGACTCTTAAAATGTTATAAAAAATAACGGACTGAAAAGATGGGGGTAAAAATTAGACAGACAGGAAGCGGGGTAAATAAAAGACGTGATATCCAACCCAGATTGAAAAAAATTAAACTTAATTTTTTATTCAAGTTTGTTTTGTACATTCAGAACTGTTTTATGTTATCCAATCAGGTCCTATGCCTGCTTTTAATGCGGGAAAAAATTAACTCTTTAATTCACTTTTAAAAAATTTTTGAACGCACCTTACTACTTTTTTGGGGATTTTATAGTTTCTCTATTTGATTGTCCGTATTTGGCAGACGTCAACTATACTTCACATTTTGTGATCAAGTTTATTAATCTGCTAGTTTTGAATCATGGAAAATTTGATTTTAACGAGAAAATTAAAAACGGGGTAAAAAAGAGAATAAAGAAACCAAATGGGCAGACTGAAGCAGGCACATTTCAGCTTCCTAATTTAGGAGAAGCTAGCCCTTCTGCAAGCCCCTTCTTATTTAGTAAAAAAATCTGAATAAATCATACTTAAAAGAAAAAACCCTCCTCTGTCTTATTTTTGCACTTCCATTTTAGCCTGATCAAAAGGTGTTCAAAAGTGCCTGTCTCGTAACATGAGTCCGGTAGAAGGTTTCTCAACAGAATTATATGTTTTTTGGGGTGCTGAACATGAATCTGAAGTTGTTTGCCTAGTAGCTGTACCGGCTCAGGTCGAAAAACTCAAAAAACCTCGAAATTTTCGGAGTTTTTTCGGTTTTCCACTCATATCTTGCAAACGACGCGTCGTACGGAAAATATTACTGTAGAGTAAAATAAAATGGACATTGCCATCAGGTATTTTCCGCATCTTCACACTACAACTTGCTCTTTTTTCTGTTCTTTTTTCCAGCTAACTATATTGACAGCGACCTTATAAATCGGTCTAATTTGGAAGTCAGGGAGAATTTAATGCTCTTCAACTTTGAATACGGTAATATTTTTCGGACGACGCGTCGTTTGCAAGATATGAGGGGAAAATCGGAAAACTCCCAAAATTTCGAGGTTTCTTGCGTTTTTCGACCTGAGCCGGTACTGCTACGAGGCAGCAAACTTCAAATTCGTGTGAATCCCAAAAAACATTTAATTCCGTTGAGAAACCTTCTACCGGACTCATGTTACCAAAAAACTACCATTTGATCAGGCTATTTGTACGACGTCAATAAGAATGGGAATAAATCACGTGTCTTTCATTTGCCCTCCACTGTCTTTTTTTTACCCCACTTGGAGGGTAAAAATGAGACACTGTTTATTTTTGTTTATAAATTAACGGTACTTTTTAGTAAAAATATACATAGAAATATAATTTTTCCTGTCATGTTTACATATGATACCAGTCTTTCATTAAATATGACTCGATTCTAAGCAACCTAAAAATTGAAAGATGTCATTTTGTCTCATTTTTACCCCGCCTAATGTTATTTATATAAGAGAGGGGCGGCAAAATGACTCTGTGCCCGGGGCGGCAAAATACCTGGAGCCAGCCCTGGTGATTAGTTAAGTTATGCCCATAGATGAAGTATACTATATAAGATTATAGATGGTTATCTCCTTGTTATTAATTCAATGACATTTTGCTACTACTCAACGCCCTGTATTAGTAGTAAGAACTAAATTTATGGCGGGAAACTCCGAAACCAATCGGTTGTATATCTTCATATAATACTGTAAAAAAATAGCTACTTTATTACCTATCAAAAACATAAATGTGAATAAATTATTTTTTATATTTTATATAATTATAGACTTACTTTAGACGCATTTCTCTTAATTTTTATTTCCAATTCTATCAAACCAAATCTCATAAGCCTAAAATAAAGTTACTATTTGTAGTGCAATGATTAATAATTTCCTTAACTTAGAAAAAAATAAGCTATATACTAACACAGGGTGACGCACTTAAAACTCCCGGAACCATTTTCTTGATAATTAAAACAGATATTTAAATTCCGTAAAAGGCATTCACTAAAAATGACTTCAGTTTTGAGTAAAAACAGTAATTTTGCAAATTGAGGAATAGATGGCGTAGTGATGCAAAGAAATTGTTCAATTCCAGTAACCTTGACATGCGGTGCATGTGATGGAGTATTACTTTCTAAGTAACAGTACGAACAATTTTCGAAAAATCACCAGTTTTCGAAATACTTCAACTTTAATATAAAGTATAAAAATCGCCATAACTTTTTAAAAACAAATTTTGAACTATATTTGGGACATTTTTCATAGTGAATCAAACTGATTTAGATAGTAAGGAAACAAGTTTAATTCAACTAGTGGAACATGTCGGGGCTACTGGTGTTTCGATTGTAATGGAGATCAGCCGCTAGATGGAGCCTGTCATTTTTGTTGCATGTCGTGGTTTTATAAATCTCGTCATGTACAAACACGCTGGAAGCCATTCATAAACACACATAGGATTACCCGTTACCTCGTTGTTAGGACCTTCAAGCACTCCTGGCGCGAAAACCACTCATAGGATCGACTTAGTGCAATAGGAATTTTTGATCAGCATAACTTTATCTACAAAATAGCAAAGTTATAGCCAATTCCACCGAAGCATGCCGAAATATGACATACATATTTTACTTAACCTAAAAGTTGATAAAAAAAAATCTTCAGCTCTATTGGACTTAAACAAAAATATTTCGACCTTTGCAATTTTTTGCTAAAGTTAATAGTTTAAGAGTAAAATATAGTGTCTAAAATCACGCAAATTACCTAACTTTGACAAGCTGAATCTCAGAAACTCTCCATAGGGTCGGCTCGATGTGATAAGAACTTTGATCACCATGACTTGAACTACAAAATAGCAAAGTTTAGCAAAACATAAATGTTTATTAATTTTTTCAAATAAAACTAAGGTGGCTGCAGCTGCCATTTGGAAATTAAAGATTTTTACTTTTCTGTTTATTGTGTATTGTCTAATTTCTGTCTTATATTTATGATGTATGTTCGACTGAATTTTATACTGTACATTGTAGACATATGGTTACGTTTGAAAAAAAATTATAATATCTCGAACACTATTGACAAAATTGTTGCTTAGAGTGTAATACCCCATCACGTTCACCTCTTTTGAAGATTTCTGGGATCGAATAATTTCATTGAATCGCAACGCCATCTATACCTCAATTCGTAAAGTGACCGGTTTCACTCAAAACTGGAGTTATTTACATATTCTAGTGCATACTTTTTATAGAATTCAAATATATCTTTCAGTTATCGAGAAAATGGCTTCGGGAGTTTTAAGTGGACACCCTGTATATAGGTACATATTTGCCTTTATTTTATTAATTAATACACTTTCTGCACAATGAATATTTTCATGTAAGACTGTCTATTTATATTTTAATTGAATTTATTCAAATAAAATGTTAAATCTATGAAAATAAGAAACTCTAGGCAGAAAGACTTTGGTCATAGGTCTATTGAATTAGTTACCATTCAGTAAAGTGCTTTATTGTTATTGTTATTATCTTTCCGAAGTTCGGCTATTTTCTGCTACAAGCTATGATGCGAAAAGCTCGCCTCTTCATTTAATATATAAGGAAACACAACACTAAACATACGTTATTTTATTTTACCAATGAACACCAGCATAAATTTACACCTCCACGAAAACTACGCCAAAACTGACAAACTTGTCAAAGTCAAAAGGGAAGCGTAAAGCCCGCCAAAGAGATAGTTGACAGAATGGGGATATTCCACCGACTGAAGCGACAAGTGGGTGTAGTCAGTACTAAACTCTATTTGACCTTCACCGTATAAGATAAACATCTGTAGAATAATATGTTTTCTATGGTTATGCTTTTACCGACGCAGTTTGCAGTTTTGTTGAAAAAATCTTAACCATCGGGATGAATTTGCTACTGATTTTCTTTCTTTACTCTACAAACTAAAAAGGTTAAAGATCAAAGATAAAATATATTTTACAAGTTCAAAAATATCCTGTTTTTTTTTTATTTAAACCCAGTCAATAAATATACAGTGTCCACGGATGGATTTGAAAAAGGTAAAACGGTTTTGTCTGTCGGTTTACGAAAAAATATCATTCTTGTTTAAAAACTCTGCTTTTGTTCAATCCCCCTCATAGGTACTTCTCACATACATTTTGATTAATGTTACAAAATATGTGTTATTTTCAAATTCCCAAAATGTCACGCTGCTCTAGAAACGCAAAAAATTGTAACAAAATTAATCTGCTTTAAAAACGTAAATATGTTTTATGAAGAAACGCATGGTTTAGGAGTTATAGTGAAAAAACCGAAACAAGTGCGAAAATTTCGCTGTTTTTCGAGTGCTACGAAGTTAGCACAGGTCTTTCGAAGCTGCAAACTTGGATATACACTACTGGTAGTGGTCCTAACAACATATTAAAAAATCAGAACTAGCCGTTACTATGCGATTTTAGCGATTTTAGTGTACTATTTGACTGGCCTATAAGTAAAGATTCTAAAGATACTAAAATTATATTTTTTTGCAACAAGCCAATTATTCATATTTCACCTAGCGCTGCATCTTGTTTCATTTTTTTGGGTACATTGTACATTTTCCTCTTTCTTATATTAATAAAGACGTAAAATATTTTTCTCTTTGCCTTTAATCCAAACGGATTCATTTCTTCCGTCAGAAATCTGTTAGTGGCGCTCTATAACGCTATGTATCATATCAGTTAACCAGGATGGTCTCCGAGTTCGGACGCTTTCCTTTATATCCTTCATAAGGTGGGAGACACCACTGCATCCCTATTGTATTTTTTATGCAGTCGCCTTGCGCGTGTATTTTATCTTATGATAATGATCCCATAGACTCTGGTTCTTGCTTGGCACGCTGTGACACATGATTTATCAATATTTAATACAGATGTTTGATTAGATATGAGAAGAAAAAAATGTCTTGTTTATTCTTAATTTAGGCGCGAAGGTTTATCGAACGGGGGCTAGAGCTTGAATATAAGGTAGGTTACGGGTAATGACCAAAATCTACCATTTCGCCATTTAATTATTGACCTTAAAAACATTTTAGAACATATACGTAATGTACAGTGTGTCCCATTTAAAATGGATACAAGTCGTTTACCTTTTGAGATAATCGAAGAAACTTTTCTTTATTTATAGCACGGAAAGCCGCATTTTTATTTATTATTTTATTTATTACGATTCTTCTTGTAACCCCAAAATTCGAGAAAGAGTTGCGATTTTGTTCTTATTCTATATCTGACATCATAGCGTTAATCAAGATATTTTGGAAACATTTACATGCGTCAAAAGTTTTTATTTTATTGGGAATCGAAGTTGTAAATAGCGTCTTCAATTTTCTCGAAAAAAAACCAGTAGTATGTGCAAAGGGAAAAGTAGTTTACTTTTACTTTTTCCTTGAGGAAGAAAAAAAATTCATTATTTTGTTATGTATTTTTATGAAAAACTGTAGACAAGATTGAAATAGTTAAACTAAGGGGAGACAAACAAAACACTAAAAAAAAACAGAATAATTTAATGAAAAGAAAACAATGTCTTCATCTCTAGTTCTTATTAAAAGTAAAGTTTTTCCTTTCCAGTGCCTACTTAGCTTTCTAATAAAAAGCTATTTTAATAAAAAGCTAAGTAAGTCTTGGAGAGTGTGGAAAGGGAAAAAATACTTTATTTTGAATAAGAGCAAGTGATTAATTTATTGTTTTTTTTTTGTTGTTTTTTATGAAAAACTCTAGACAAGATAGAAATAATTAATATAAGGGGAGATAAACATAAAACACTAAGAGAAACTGCAGGAACATTTAGTGAAGGAAAAATAATGTTCTTATTATTTGTTCTTATTAAAAATAAAATATTTTTCTCTTTCCACATTCTGTTATTTTTCTTTCCAGGGCCTACTTAGATTTTCAATAAGAAGCGACGAACAAGCGATGAATTCATTGTTTTCTGTTTAGTCCTGTCAATGAATGGTTTCTAGAGGGAAATGCCGAGATCTAAATTTTTGACTTAAGAGCTGTGTTTGGACTATTTAGGAAGTAAACATATCAAAAGCCCCTGAACATAGAAGGTGCGGGGGGTGCAGGGGGGCATGAAGAAGGTCCCTGTTTTTTGGTTATGGCTCAGTAATGGATTGTATGTCTTTTAACTGTATTCTAACTTTATTATAAATTTATTTTAAAAAAAAATTAATAGCCATCGTAGAAAAAAAAATTTGTACAGATATTCGTTTCGTAGCAGACTAAACTCAAATATCGAATAAAAAATGTCTTTGTGTCCGTAAGTGTGTGCGTGCGTCTATATGTATGTGTGTGTGTATACCATTTCTTGTAAACACGATAACTTCTGTTAGACTTAAAATATTTAATTACAATTTGGAACATATAAAAAACAGCATTGTACAATAATCCCTATTGAAATTGGGCCATATCTGTAATACATGGTGATTACCAAAGGCTTACAAACTCTCACAACATAATAATCTTATTGAAAATACCATGTTCCAAATTTTAGGATAACGTTGATATATTATATATTTTAAATAAAATTGGTTTGATCCTAACATACACCCGGTATATTGCTGTTTATAAATCTTATACATCTTCATATTTTTGCTTAATCAAAAAACCTTAGTAACATTTTGCTCTGAAATTAAAATAAAACCTATTTTACGAAGGAGTGAGGTTTGTAGGCCTCTGGTTATCACCATGTATTTATTACAGATATGGCAATAGGGATTATTGTACTATGCTGTTTTACATATGTTCCAAATTGTAATTAAATATTTTAAGTTTAACAGAAGTTATCATGTTTACAATAATCGGTATACACACACACACACATACATGTGCTCGCTCATACAAACTTACAGACACAAAGACATTTCTTATTCGATAGTTGGGTTCAGTCTACTATGAAATGGATATCTGTACAACAAAAATTTTTCTACTATGATTATTAAATATTTTTTCAATTTATAATAGATTTATAACAAAGTTAGAATGCAGTTAAAAGATATACAATCCATTACTGGATCATAACAGATACGAAAAAAATGAATAGAAACATTATTGTGGGAAATTTAATCAGCTTTAATTTTGCATATCAAAAAGTGTCTTTTTGATTATGACTAACCGTTTTCGAGATGTGAGCGAAACGCCAAAAACCGGGACTTTTGGTATATTTACCTCCTAAATAGTTCAAACACAGCCCTGAAGTAAAAAAAATGGGATCTCGGCATTTTCCTCTAGACCCCCTCATTGAACGTTCATTTACGAAAAACCCTAGACAAGATTAAAATAATTAAAATAAAGGGAGACAAATAAAACACTAAGAAAGACTACAGGAACATTTGATGAAAAGAGAATAATGTCAATATCAAATATTCTATTGTCTTTTTCTTTCAGCGCCTACTTAGCTTTTTAATAAAAATGTAAGTAGCCCTTGGGAAAAACAGTAGAATATGGAAAGGAAAAAGAACTATATTTTGAATAACATCAAGCGATGCATTTATTATTTTCTTACAGATTTGTATGAAAAACCCTAGGCAACATTGAAATAATTAAAATGAGGGAAGACGAATAAAACATAAGCGCTCTTTGAATTGTATGCAAAGGCACTCGAAATGTCATGATTAAAACTATGTTGTCAGATTTCGGATAAAAAAATCTCCAATTGACGTCTGCAACATGGCAGTACGGTCCAAAAATGCGGCCTTTCGTGCTGTAAATTAAAGAATGTTAATTTTATTATCTCAAAGGTAAAGATTTTATGGACTTCTGTCCACTTTAGTGGGACACGCTGTATGTTGTTTCTTAGGGTGTTACATTGATGTTTCGTTTATTTTAAAATTTTAAGCATGTTTGGATGTTGTTTAATTTGTAAATCATTTAAATTAATCAAAAGTTTGGTAAATTTAAGTTTGAGGTTACATATTGCGACCCTGACGTGCTTAAAAAATGTTAAAGCTTTTGTAAATACATGATATAGCAATGTTTTTGTATCTTATGCAAATTTTTTCAATATTTCAGCGTACGAATCTTCGCAATGCGACTATGGACCAATACTGGCCTCAATGGCAAAGGTCAGTAATCTTTAATATTTTTAAGCACGTGGGGTCATGGGTCACACTCATATACATATGCACTATTTTGCTTATTTACTTTTAGGTTTCTTTTCTCAGATAACAATACCAAATAGAAACAGAATATTCATATTGTTACTATTATTATCTTTATGTGTATTGAACCTAATTTATGTGGCGCACTCTAAGAAATTTAATGTTTGCGTTGCCTCCAAATACGTACAAACTTTTGTATTTCTTACCGGACGGGACACTTAAAGTTGGCGTAATCAAGAGAGAGAGAACATTTTTTATTGTTGGTCAAAACTTATTTTCATACATATATTGTCAAAAACCTATAGGAATATTTAAATGGAACTAACAACAACAGTAAGTTTTTTTTTTGCAAAATGACTAAAATTAAATTTCAGAACCTGCCAAATTTTCGTCTTTCATAGATTAATTATTAATTGGCAACGGCAAAGAAGAATTGTTTGACATATTTTGAAAATCTATGTTCCAAATAGTAGATATACAAAGAATCACAGTTTTATTATAACGCCTTGTCACTCAAATAAATTATCAAATGTAGCGAACTGCGAAACAAGGCGTGGCCTAACGTGACGTCACATCAGTCGATCCGCACTTTAGTTACTCGCAACAACACCGGTAATACATGCGCTGTTGGCGATTTAAATTAATTTTCCCGCTTTGATAACACGTGGAACATGACGTCACGCCAGAGATACTTTGTCACGTGTCAGACATTATTCACATAGGACTCCATAGCTTAGGTTGTTCTCGCGTAATTTTAAACAGTTTTACACTACAATTGTTAGTGTTTTCCTGTTTGCTGATTAATAAGCAAGTATTGTTGGATCGTTAATTAAATGATATTGCCATATTATTTAACAGTCCTGCAAGGATAATAGTTTTATAAATTTTAAAGTAGAAATACACATGGATTTTGTTAAGGAAGATTCGTTGATTTAGAGGTTAAGACCATATTTTATTTATTATACATTTATTGACAGGAATAATAATGCCTTAACTATTTCTATATTCTTACCTGAGCTGATGTAATCTTCTTTGAAATACAAAGAACAAACTGCCATGTGATCGTTGGTTGTTTTCTATATGCAACTTGCTTTGAAATTTGTTCTTTCTCATAATTCGGGGGTTCCAAATTTATTCAAATTTTCTGCCCTACTTTTGGAAAACTATGATACAATATCCTGTCTTCTTCCGAACCGAGTTACCTCCGTAACTACAACAATTTCTATACCTCTTAGATAAAGCTTTATATGTTGCTTTCATTTTATAATTCACTTCATAAACAATGTGAATAGGTCAATAACTCCACTGACTTTAGCGGCTCATTCATATAGATAAGCATATACTTTAATAAATAATAATAAACTTGAAAAGACGACCTTCCTTTACGAAAAATGTATAAGCAACGCATTTTAACCCCGGAGTTACGTCAATTTTGTAGCTCCAATGCGTAGTTGAGTTTATTGGCAAATGGTAGTTTTATGGTACTGAAAAATCTATGGATATGAATCTAAAAACGAACGGTAACAAGAATTGTTGCTAAATGCAAAAATACTATAGTAACTAGTTGAGTTACTGAAATTGCTGTAGTTACCAGAGAAAATATTTATTTTGTGACTTAAATGTACGAAAATTACGGCAGAATGCTATGGGAAAAGCCGCTTACATATCTGCTAATTTTTATAATTAAAACAATTTTAATGAGTATGCCATTAAGGAAGTGTTAGAATTTACTATACTGTGCAAATTTTTTTTCTAGCTCGAAAAAGAATCATGAACACCCGAAAAATTATACTAAAATCGGAAGTAGTTCCGTATATATTTGAATGTCAATATAATAGACCGACCTGTTATAGCTCTAAACCTTGACCATTTTTCAACAAAAAAAAAAAAGGAAAAAGAAAATTCGCTTAGTTTTCTTAAGGATGAAATATCTGAAAGTCAATATATGTCTGATGAGTATAAGGCAAGTGCCTAAAAGAAGTTGGTTGATATTAGTACTCATGTTATTTTACATGCTTTTCGAATATCAAAAGCTACCCAGACTATAAACATTACATCTGAAATATTTATACAAAACTGGAATAATGCACTCAAAGAAAATGATAGGTAAATTCAACCAAAAAGAGCATATGAAATCGCGCCTATCTAGTTTCATAGTTAAATCAATCAGAAAAGAATAGTCATACAACTTTATTTGTTTTCGTAAACAAATAGTAGTTTAATAATCATATCTTCTTGTAACAAATTAAATAGTACAATGACATTTTTTTATGTTCACTAACCATTTTGAATTTGGTCTACAATTAAATAGTACAACGACTTCGTTTTTTGTTCACCAACTAATTTTTAGGTTGATCTACACTTTATTGTATGATGAAGTTTTTTTTGGTTAGCCAAAATCTCAGTATTGAGACATCAGACCACCCAAACCAAATATTAGAGATCGTTTATAAGATCCATCCAAATATATCGATGATCCCTGAGAGCATTTGAACATTGCAATCATGATATTAATTTTCTATAAATTCATAAGAGTATAAGATTGATTATTGTCAGTGATTTGTATGTGGCGTCATCTGGGAATAATTTCTGTAATAGACTACGTGGTAAGCAAGCAAATTTTATGGTAATTCTTTTAGAACTTCTAGAAGACGACAATAATATTGGTTTGTCTACCAAGTACAATAATACAGCGAACTAATACTGGGTTAGAATTACAATTCGATAATAGTTAAAAATAAAATATACTATTATCTAGTTTAATTTGACAGAATTCAACAAAATAATAGTCAGACGAACAAAATAATAGTCTTATTCATCTATTTTTTAAGTTAATGTTTGTTTTGTTGTACGACAACTTTTTATTAATTAAAATAACAATCACCTCTTGTTTAAAAATACCATCAATATAGTTTGGTTTAACAAAATTAACGATATTGTTAGTTAACCATTTTTTTTTGTTGAATTTACCCGTACTATTTCTTTGAGTGTGTTGAGAAAAGAACTATTTACTTCATCAAAAAATAAAACCTAAATTATATTTAGGAATCCCTGCAGACTTTATTATAGAAATTTTGTCTGACACATGCAAGCTCTCCCTAATTGACGAATCTAGGAAAAAAAGCCGTGAAAAAAAATCCTCGGAAAAAAAATTCTGGAAAAAAAGCCGAAGGAAAAAAAAGCCGGGGAAAAAAACCGCGAATAAAAAAGCCACTTTACACAAAACACATTGACACAAAAAACCATCAAATATGTAAACAGATTTGTTTTCTGTAAAGCAGCCTTTCCTTCCTCGACTTTATTTTCCTCGACTTTTTTTCCGCGGCTTTTATTTCCTTCGGCTTTTTTTTCCAGGATTTTATTTCCGCGGATTTTTTTTCGGCGGCTTTTTTTCCGTTTACCCTAATTGACATATACGTCATTTTGAACAAAATTGAATTAAATACGTCGTATGAAGTGGTATATTGGCCGTTGGTTGATTCTATATGCTACATCATTAAAAATGCATTTCCAAAATTAGAATCATTCATCGAATGAAAGCCTGTTGAGCAGAATAAGAAGCGAAACATACTGACGCACAACTAGGAAAGGACTTCGCTTGGTGTGACGTTACTCGTAGCTCATTTATTTAATTGAAATATGGATCTAAAATTTTATGGGAAATTTAGGAATATACTTAAATCTAAAAGCACCATTGAAATGTCCTAAAGATTTTCTAAAACTTTCTCCATTCAACCGACTTTCTATCTTCTATAATAACGAAGATAGGACCTTGTGACCCGAGTCGGGCGTTTGACTGTGTTCAATATGATTTCTTATTAGACAAATTAGATAGATATGAGGTGTATGGCAAACCATATGATTGATTTGTCTCATAATTTAGTAAAAGGAACCAGTTAGTAAAAATGAATCACTTTGACCAAAATAGAAAATCTCCTACACATCAACAAAATTAGATAATATAATGGGTTCTCCACAAGGTTCTGTATTGGGCCCCTTCATGTTCATTACTTATACTAACGAGTTGTCCAATATGCTTACCGAGGCTGTTATTTCATTGTATGCTATTGCCGTCTTCTTTTTTATGATATATCTCATGATTTACTCCAACGTAAAATTGACACTACCGCTGATCGCTTATGTAGCTGGTTTAGTAACAATTTATTGTTTTCTTCAGTGTTTCAAAATCAAGTTATATGACATGCCATACTCACCAAAACAGTAACCTTCCTAACCTTAATGTAAAAATAAATAACTGCAACATTGAAAAAGGTGGCTTTTCGACATTTCTTAGCATAGGTTTCAATAATACTCTGACATTTAGTAATTACTGCTGCAGACTTGCTAATACTTTACACTCTAAATGTTTTCAGATTGGAACATTTGAATATGTCTGGTTGGTCTGTTAGTAATATTTTGGAAAAATTCATTCTAGGTTGCTTTGGCTTTTCACTACTTTGTGGTTTGTCCTGCTTCTCAGGAGAATTCATCTTTTTGTGCATGTCTGTCAGTATAGTCTCCAAGCTCTTTTTGTCCGAGTTTGACTCTTCGATTGTCACAGCACGCACTCTTGACCGTGGGGTGTCCTTATAAGTAGCCTCTACTTCGAGAGCACGCACCAAAGCTTCGCTACTACTTTGGTGTCTCGTCAGCCTCAGAACTCGCCTGACCTCTTCGTCCCTTATGCCATCTAAGAAGGCCCCGACGGCTAATTGTTCTTGGAATTCTCTTGGAGCACTCGGATATGCCAGGTGTGCCAGTCTCTCTATCGCAGCTTCGAATTCTTGTAAGCTTTCCCCAGCCTTTTGTGTCCGTGATTTCAGTTGAGCCTGGTATACTTGGGCGAGGTGTTGGTCGCCATATCTCAGGTCCAATGCAGCTTCCAAAACTTTGAAGTCCCTTTGTTTATCCACTGGGATAGTCTGAAGCAACTCTGAGACCTGGCCCCTTAACGCCAGAACTAATGCCATAGCCTTTTCCTCATTATCCCAGCTGTTTGCACACGCTGCTGCCTCAAACTGCCTCTTGTACGTCGTCCAGGAACTTTGGCCGTCAAAAGAAGGAGGTTTTAATCGAGGATCCGATGATGTTACTAACTGGCCTCCTTTTTCTCTCAACTGACGTTTAAGGCGCTCTACCTCTCCTTCGACCTCACTCATTTTTCCTTTGATTTGACTAACTTCTGTCTCGACCACACCTACTTTGTCTTCGACCTTGTTTATCTCTTCTTTGACTTCACATTTTAGTACTTCATTGGCAGAAATTATAGCGTCCTGTTGTATTTTGATTTGTTCGCTCAGAATTTTCCTTAATTCTTCCATGACGTCTTTCTTGCTCCTGTTTTTCTTCTTGACGCTTCTTTCTTGTTCCTCTTTTTCTTGTTGGCGTCTTATTTCCAGATTTTCCATCATTTTCTTTAATTCGTCTCTTTCTTCTTGACGTCTTCTTTCTTGTTCTTCTTTTTCTTTCTGACGTCTTCTTTCTTCATCCTGACGTCGTTTTTCTTGCTCTTCCTTTTCTTCTTGGCGTCTTCTTTCTTCATCCTGACGTCGTTTTTCTTGCTCTTCCTTTTCTTCTTGACGTTTTCTCTCCTGTTCTTCTTTGTCTTCCTGCTGTTGCTGCGCCATCATTTTTTGGAATTGTTCGAATAAGTCCTGTATTTGTTTATCGGATGCCATACTTCTTGTTGTTACGGGCATACGATGAAATTAAAATAAAATAAATTTAACTATCACGTCAATATCGGCAATGGAACTTTCCAGACAAATCTCGAAATAGCACGAAAAAGTCTTTTTCAGTGTCTCTGTCACTTTCCCGAAAACGCACTTTTTCACAGTTTTGAGTCCAAAAATAATCCTTAAACAATGTCCCGTAAGTTAATCCACCGTGTCACCACTAATTCCCGAGAAGAACACTGTAGAAACCTCTTCTTGAACAGTCCAGAAATCTTCTGTTATAATCCCACTTCTGACACCAATTGTGACGTGCTTACACCTTTTTTGTAAACACCCTGTATCGTGGATTCGGAAATTATAACAACCAGGGTAACACTAAACACTAATTTATTAACTTACTTAATTACAACAATAATTTACTTAACTAATAACACACTGTGTACTACTTGATCACTTTACTCTCTTCTGATCTTACTACTCTTGCTATCTAAACTGAACTTTTCAACTGACAATTAGTACTGCACTAACTTCTCCCCTTTTGGTTTACTCCATGCCTTATATACCTAAAGATGACATCTAGAAGCTTCTCTGATGACGTCACCATACTCTAGACAGTTCCAGAACAGATATGTCATCACTCTAGACCTTCTAGTAAGTTCTTTCCACATTCAGACATCCGAACTACTGAATTCTGTGCCTACTTTTCAGTGCAACTAACATAACCTTAAATCTTAAGGGGTTGCAACATATTACAATATCATGTCCAATTTTTCTTCATTAGTGTAAGATACCATTGTGTAAATCTATTTAGAAGTATAACATAAAAAGAAAACGAATAACACAAATAACAGTATTTTCAATTTGACATTACTAACAATGACAAAATTCAATTGTTTCCATGGCTAACTATGTTGAATCAGAAACAAAACCTTTAAATGAAGTTTTTTCGTATTTTATTAATTTTCTCGAAATTTTCCTTATGGAAGTGTATACTTTTTTCACATGTTTGAATTCAGAAAGAGAAGCTCTACAACAATCGGCAAAAAAATGTACCATTTGGAAAAAAAAGTTGACTATCGTTATTTTGGCATATGTGATCAAAGAGATGATTTAAGGACGTCATTCGATAGAGCTTGACTACAAATATATATGGTTTATTGTTGTTTTCTGTTAAAATAAAAAAAGATACAGGGGGGCGAATACCAAACTGAATCACCCGGTATATTTTTATCATATTTTATATATTTTTTATTTGTGTCTTAACTTCTCCCACAGCATGGACATTTTGTATTGCTCTTATTGGATCAATAAATATTTAAGAAAATACATGCAGCCTCAATTTAGGACACACTGTATAAATGACTTTCTCTCTGAAAATGAGAAATAAAGAAGTTTACAAGTATAATAGACACACTGTATATTATAACTTTTTATTTTTGCACAGTAAAAGAAACAAAATTCGCTATTTAGCAATAACTTTTGAATTGAATTATTGGGGCTTGAAATATCCCCGCCATGCTATGCTGATTTTTGTAGACATTAACATATTGTTATGTTTACTTCATTTGAATTTTCGTTTCTGCAGATTTATTTCCATCTCTTTAAGATTAATGATGGATGCATTTAAAAAATCCTGCTACAATAAAACGAAAAAATCTCCCGGATTAGAACAACTCCATGAAATTCAAACGTAGTTTTGCATTTCAAATTTATCCTTAATTGATCTTTTCGATCGTCCCAATTCCTCCATCGGAACAATTGAAAATCAGCATATCCAAGTCTACTTTAACGAAATCTAATCTCATTTTGGCTCTTCCGTTCGGCCGTGTGTGGGGATTGAATTAGTCGGCCTTCCTGTCCTGCATGAGCTTATCAGAATATTGGTCAGGCCTGATACAGCAGGATCAATAATTTAAACCCGCGGCTTCTTTTTTTAAGTGCGTAAGGAGTCCTTATTTCTCGAGGGTGTACTGTTTGCGTGACTCATTTTTTTCCTACCCTTATTAAGGGGTGGCGGAATATCTGCACATAAAAAATGCAACCCTCATGAAACATCCTTTCTAAATTATATCGGGAAGACTTTAAAAGAGGACGAAAGCAAATTAATTTATATATGAGGATAAGGAGAGAGAAAAAAATACTTATCAGCAGCGTCAGCTTCTTATTAACGATTATTTTGATTGGGGATTGTTATTATACGGTATAATGAGGATTTTTTGATTGTTGGAAAATAATGAGATTGGGGATTTTTTTCTATTATTTCGCGACTAACAAAGAATTTTCATTAGCGAGGAAAATTAACGGTTTTTTAATTTACGCAGGATAATAAATATAATCGCTGTATACGAAAATAGCGCCAGGACCCTTATTTAGTCCCAAATCTTTAGAATACAAGTAAAATGAGGAAAGTAAACATAAAGATGTAAATTTCTAGATTAACGATCGCTGGAGCTTAATGGTAATTTTTGGCATTTACAGTGGAAATAGAAACTATGGCAAATCCGACAGGTATTTCTAATCTTGTCCCTGGCTCGCTCTTAAATTGTAATATGTATAAATAAACACCTTTTTTGAAATAATACAAGTAGAGCATCAGGTGATATCGTAATTTCAAAACACGTAAGTAGCGAGGAGGATCTCTCTGAACACCTGCTCGCTATATTATGGTTATATAAAAAATATAAGGCATTTTTTAATCCAAGAGAAAAAAATTTAATCAGTCAGCTAGGCAGATTTCACTTTTATTTTTCTATAAAATAACTGAAGCGTGGAAAATGTGAAATCTATGAAAATGTGCGAGAGTTCACTACAAAGCCGTTTCTCCATAAAGTCTGAGACAAGTATCAAGTATATACTATGTATCAATCATTATTAAAACCCAGTGTTAATATAAAAAATACACATCAGTTGTTATAAGAAAATAGCACTTAAAAAAATCTTTGTCTTATATAAACTTTGTAGCCCTCTGATTATGGTGACTAAACCGAAATATGAGAAAATATAGCAATTTTCATTTAAAAATAACCGAAAATCCTAGGATATCTGCATCAAGCTAATTTGACGATCAAGAAAATGAAAACATCTATACGTATTTTTATATAAGGATATATATATCGATTCAAAGTTAAAATAGTGTCGTTTTTTTTTGTAGTCCAATCAACGAAAGAGTTGTAGAGCAGGAGGGGATAATTTTCCTCTTCAGGAATGTATTAGGAGGTAAACATACTAAAAGTCCTCGCCCCTAGTCCCGCCGCTTCCGGGGTGGGGAAGGGGGGTGAAAAGTTTCCTTTTTTCGATTCTTCGTTTATAACTCGGAAATGATGCGTCGTACGGAAAAAGGTAATCTATACAAAATTGAACATAATTAAATTTCCTACAAGAACGTTTATATTAATTTTCTTCCTATGTGTTATAGTTGACGAGATATTCGCAAGCCAAAATAGATAAATAATAAATAAATTAATTAGGTACCTTCAATCTTTCTATCAAAGCGGTTTACCGTGGTCTGCTAATAAATCACAGTTACAAAACAATCTTTATTTTACAACACTCGACGTATTTACTAACGTAATAATTTGTCGAAATCTATACATTTCCTTAAATATGCAGTGTGACTCGCTTAAAATAAAGACACCCTTATAACTTTTTTAGTTTGTTTCCGATTTGAATCAAATTTTACTCAAGAATAGAACAAATTAGGATTTAATTATGACCCGAAAAACATTCCCCTGCTACAAAGACAAAGCCACATGCAGTACCAAAATATGCTGAAAGAAACTAAAAATCATATTAGTGGGTCTTTACGAATTTCACGTATCCACCACAAGTTGTGGAAACTGAGGATCCCCTTTGCCAGATGAACTTATGTATGAGAAATGCCCCATCAATAACCAAAGCAAATTTGGGTGTATGTACGTTTGTGGCGCCGATCCGATGCATTTTTAGAATTTTTAACATTCAAAATGTTTTAATTTTTTTCCGCATATTTTTGTAGCGTAGGTGGCTTTGCCTTTGTAGCAGGCGAATGTTTTTCTGGTCATAAGTAGATCCTAATTTGTTCTATACTTGAATAAAATTTGATTCAAATCAGAAACAAAGTAAAAAAGTTATAAGTGTGTCTTCATTTTAAAGTCACACTGTATATTTAAGGAAATGTATAGATTTCGACAAAATATTACGTTAGTGAATATGTCGAGTGTTGTAAAATAAAGATTGTTTTGTGACTGTGATTCATTAGCAGACCACGGTAAACTGCTTTGACAGAAATATTCAAGATACCTAATTCATTTCTTTAATAATTTATTTTATTAATTATCTATTTTGGCAGAAGAATATCTCGTAAATTATAACACATAGGAAGAAAATGAATATAGACATTCTTGTAAGAAATTTAATTAAGTTTAATTTTATATAGATTACCTTTTTCCGTACGACGCATCGTTTCCGAGTTATAAACGAGGAATCCAAAAAGGAACCTTTCCACACCCCTTCCCCCCTGAAGAAGCGGTGCTAGGGGCGGGAACTTTTAGTATGTTTACCTCCTAACTACCCTCAACATATTCCCGAAGAGGAAAATTCTCCCCTCCTCCACGTTCTCTACAATCCCCTTTTGGGCATTCATTGATTGGACTATTGAGCATTAAAGATCTTTATCTTCTTAATGATTTTGATGTGTTTTTTTGCTTAATATATCTTTTAATATTTTAAATCCGTAAATTAAAAATCTTAGTTTTTTTACGGTGTTGGTGATATGGTGATCGCATTTTAAACGAGGGTCTAAAATTATTACAACATTAAATAAAGGTAAATTGCTTCTATCAGAGCAAAATGGCAAATATTTTGTTTTTGAGATATTAAGGGTCAAGATATGTTCATCAAGTCAATCCTTAATCACCTTTAAGTCCAATTCCGAAATTCTTTTCACTTCCTCCCAAGAATTTCCTTTAAAAAACATGGCGGTGTCATCTACAAATAATACTATATCTCCTTTAATATTTAGGCATAGAGCACGGTTCTTGCTTTGCTCGTTTGGTTTCCTATTTTTACAACTTGTATCCTATTTCCTATATTTATCTAAATAACTTTTCAATAAATCGTTGCAAAAACCTCTTACACCAAAATTTTCTAATTTTTTTAATATTTTATTGTGACTAATTGTGTCAAAGGCCTTTTCCAGATCTATAAAAACACATACGGTTGGTGTGCTATTATCCAAACATTCATAAACTTTCTTAGTTAGTTTTTTCTCGGAACCCAAACTGGTTTTTTGACAATAAATTAAATTTGTTGAGGTATTGCACTAATCTTTTTTTTAACGCTTTTTCGAAAATTTTTGCAATATTAGAAGTCAAAGATATAGGTCGGTAATTTTCCATCAAAATTTTATCCCCTTTTTTTATATAAAGGTTTAATTATAGCGACTTTGAATTTGGATGGACATATTCCGGATTGAAAAATTTTATTTATGAGATTGAATTCCATTACAATGCAGAATCTTTAGAATCGTGTTGAATTTTTCTAAAATTTTCCCTTAGGCAACTTAAGCCACTCACAGTGGGCAAAAAATACAAGGAGGTCAAAATTCTGAAACTCCATACCTTCTTGGAATATACTGGGAAAAATCTTGGAAAAATTTAATTTGTACTCGGGGGTGAAAAAAAAAACAATGTAGAAACATTTCGAAATTTATAATATAAATTAAATAGATTTCGAAAACTTTGGGAAAAATAGTGGAAAAATTTAATCTGTACTCGGGGGTGAGATATAAGGGTTGAAAAAAAAACAATGTAGAAAAATTTCGAAATTTGTAGTATAAATTAAATAGAGTTTGAACACTGGGAAAAATACTGGAAAAATTTAATCTGTACTTGGAGGTGAGATATAAGGGTTGAAAAAAAAAACAATGTGAAAAAATTTCGAAACTTATAACATAAACTAAATAGAACACTTTGGAAAAACAGTGAAAAAATTGAATCTGTACTCGGGGGTGAGATGTAGAGATGCAGTTGTATGTTGTCCCGTAGTCCTAAGTTTCATTTTCGTTGCATGCTTAAGTTCGGGTGTTATAACTTTTTTCAACAGTTCTGCCGTCTTTCGTTGCAATTTTATATAGAGGCGCAAGTAGGCGCAGCTTATCTTTATGCAGACAGATAGTAGACACCTCAACTAACGTCGCTGCGAAAAATCACGGCACCCTGATGCACCTGGAATATTGTAAGTCTACGCAAAGTGGAACTTTGTCTATAACACTTATCTTTTTACACTATTAGAAACAATGTTCTTAAACTAAATAATTTTGTAAACAAATTCAACAGTCTATGTAATATTCTTCACTATATACATGTGTCTTATATACAAAACAATATTCTACATTGTTTTTTTTTTCACCTCTTATATCTTACCCCCGAGTACAGATTAAATTTTTTCAAGCTTTTTCCCAGTAGTCTCTAGATATTCCAAGAAGGTATGGAGAGTTTCAGAATTTTGACCTCCGACTTGTATTTTTTGCACACTATGACTGGCATCTACCAAAACTTTAGTTGTCTTTCACTAATCGCAATATTTGAATAACAAATTACATTTGCAACTGTAAAAGTTTTGTGAAAATGCGACCAAAAATATCGTTATTTAAGCAATTTCACTCGCCGAGAAAAATAAATCAGGTCGGTGGGAGAAGCTAATCCTCTTAAATTAATCAGGACAACAGAACAAACCGCCGTTTCCGTGATAAAATCTGCTGTAAACTTTGTCAAACTTTCCCGGAGTTATCAAAGTTAAACTGGAATAATTAGTGACCTAAAAAAGAGTCTGTTTTCCGGAATGTAACCGGCGCTAATTCCCCTAATTCCGTCTGGTTTAAACCTCGTTTTAATCTGTGGACTCCAACGACTCTAATTAAAATAGCTACACAGACGGCTCGTTGCTCGAGATTGCGGCACTTAGCACGCTTAATAGGTTTTAATTAGCCGTCGAGGGCGGCTCGAGGGCTAATTGTAAAATTAACATTCAGCAACCCTTTCGACCACTTGTTGCTCAAAGGAAGGGTTCACTTAATAGCTCTTCTACTCTAATTAACGACTGTCACATTGTTTGAACATTACTCCAACAGCTCAACAGATTTAAACTTTAGTTTAAAGCTGATGTCCCGTTATCTTTGGGATTACAATGTAATAAAGTTAATTTTTCCTCGTTTAAATGGGGTTATGGCTGAAAAGGGGTTAAATTAAAGTCATATTTCATTGTTCTGTGTGTTTATATACTGAAGAGTACTGTTTTAATTGTCGGTAATCGGTTTGCGGAAAGCTGTAATTATTTGTAGGGTGTCATTCACCAAATATTTGTCTAATTGCTCTTGCTTTATTAAGGGTGAGATAAGGAACATATAATTACTAAATTTAATTAGTATTTATATACTAGACATACATTTAAACGGGGTGTCAGGGGCGGATCCGGGCTACATCTAGGGGGAAAAGACGTAGGGAAAAATGTTAAAATTTTTATTCAACATTTTTTATAATATAAATTAATTCAGAACTAAAATCTTTCTCTTCTTACTACCTACGTCTGGTATGCGCGGCTTTAGTTGCGCATGAGAATACCAAAACTGGCAATTCTGATTTTACATCAACAGTCAACATTTAGTGACGTCAGACAATTTATTTACTCCTATCAGCGACGTGATAAAATTAGTGTTTTCAGTATTTATTCATTTGTAAATTTGTCCTACCTTTTACTTTAAAATAGATAAATCTGTAATGAAATATGCTAAATATTGATTTGTGTCAAAATGTGAATCAATGTCTCATTTTATTAAGCCACTGTGAAAGAATAAATAAATAGTCTACACTACATGTCGACTGGATATCGTGACGTCAAATTTGTTTTACCGCGTATGTAAAATTGAACTGTTTCAAATTCAATTGTATGTCAAATGCATCATATTTCAATGAAATTAATAATCAAAACTGTTTGTTATAATAGAGATCCAATTTTATCGATATTAAAATTTATGGGTTCCCTATTATTTATTCATGGAGTTGATAAATGATTCAAAAATACTCCCCCAAAATAGTTGGCCCCCTACAGCATTGACCATAGAGTTTAGCTGCCCTTTCCCTGCCCCATAAACTCGATTTTGCCTTCTAATTTTATTCTAGGTTGTCATTTAAGGATTAATATATTCTTTATTAACCAATCAAAACGTACATTTTCAAAAAAATCGAACAATAGGATTTTTTTAAAGTGAGAAAAACGGCTATCGATCAGTGGAAAAAATCGAGAAAAATGTATGATACTATTTCGTAGTAGCCATGTGTCAAATTAAAAAAGTCATTGAAA